>CM062814.1:370631231-370948128 GCA_031772625.1 Pinus tabuliformis
ATATATATATATAGATATCAATCGCAGTTTATAGTGTTTCATTCCTTTATAACTTGCGATGCATAACCCCCGATACGGCGGACGTGATATAGCATTTGGGCGTATTACAATGGTGATGACATAACCCACTCGAACACAATTCCCGAGGTTTAACTTTATCGGGTTCATTCTCCACCATATATTTTCGACCCCCAAAATCCGACGGTCTACAACAATTTTGGGTGGACTACTTGCACGAGAGTTACCCTCCCGAAATGAGCGGTTTTTCTCTCTCCTCTAGTTGCTATGTGTCAACCATTGAATGGAATTGGGCGCTCTCCTATAAATACCACTTACCATTTTGCATCTGCCTGAAATCCCGCTTATTGCTTTAAATTTTTCTTCCTTCGTTGACTAACGCCCGAGCTTGTTTGTACCTGATGACCATAGATCTTCTACCATTGATAGCTGTGATTCCTTCTTCGGATTCCTCTTCCGCTACTGCTTAAATCAATCTCCGCCATTCATTTTTTGACACTAGTTTGCACGATTTAATCTTGGCCAATCATTTCCTTCGACCTCATCCGTTGATCTCTGGGATCCAATGGTTCCTGTGCATTCAATATTCATCTATCTCCTCACTTTGACTTTGATTCATTTCTTCAGTGTTTTTCCTGTGGTTTCATGTTTTCTTAAGGGTTTTGGCCTTTCACTTTTCCGCTGCTCAACTGTCTCTGAGCCTTCCTTCTGCAAATTCATACATCGCTGATTCTTTTAGGGCTTCACTCTGATTCTTCAACCGGATTCAAATTTCCATTATGATTCCTCTTTTCTTCTTTTGATGAATTCTTCCTCTGGGTTCTTCTTGGGCATACATTACACGCGATACTCCCTATGTGGCTCCTCTGAAATCTTCCACTCTTACAGTTGCTTCTCTTCTCTACTTTTATAGCTTTGCTTTGATAGCTCCTTGGCTTCATATTGACATTAATGACAATCTAGATCAATAGAGGTACTTTACTTGTGAAGGAAGGTTTTCAAGACATTATCAGTACCACATAAGGCTCCTAATGCCGTTCACAGCAGTCAAATCTCTATAATTGCCTCATTATTTGTATAGAAGCCTTGTCAAGATGACAAAGAAGATACAGAGTAAAGGGAAGGATTATCAATATAACTTGTTTCATGATGGCTTGGTCAAATTCATTTTCCTCCATCAGCTTTCAGAGATCAACATGCCTTGGGAGGCATTCATCTAATCAGCTTCACTTTTGCCTGCTACTAGTCAACCTAGTAGCCAAGGTACACCATCACCATCACCAAAGCCACAAGAGGTTGCCTCTTCAAGCAAACCAGTTGCACAGTCACCTAGCGAAGAGGTGACCAAAACCTAAAAAAGAGGGAAAAGGCTTATGTTTTCTCCTTCAAAACACCAACATGATGCATCCTTGCATGATGATGAACAAACACACTTTGAGGATGACATGGAAGAGCATGAGGATCACAAATCACATAAGGATATTATAAAGGAAAAGGAAGCAGAAATCAGAGAGCTCAAGAACAAACTTTACAAGGCTAACTTCATGATAACATTTCTTCAGCAGGAGAACAGGTAGCTTTAGGTAAATCAACTTTTGCTCACTAAACCTAAGGTAGATTTGGAGGTGGAGGATGGAAAAGGTAAGGATATCATTGATGTTAAGAAAATTGAGGATAGAGAGGTGCCAGTTAAACCAAGGAGGCCAAGAACAAGAAATCTCAAGAGGGAAAAGGTGCAAGAAAGTGAATCATCTCTGTCACTTGGTCAACTGGATTTGATGAGCTAATTACAGCCGAGATTGAACAAGACAAGAAATTTTGGCTTGGAAAAGTGAATGATCACTTGGAAAAGCTTCTCGAGAGGGCCAATAGGAACACAAATCTCAAAAGGCACATGGCAAGGCATTATTGTAGAAGGAACATGCTTTCTCAGATTAGGGTAGAAAACATGAAAAAGAGGCTAAATCAAACCTTGATGAAGATAAGGAAGAGAGATAACTTAGATCTACTTGTTGATGTATCCTTGGTTGTCTAACCCATCACTCAAGGAGTCAAAGAAACAAATTTCAATCAATTCGAAGAATTTTTGTAAATTTTGAAATTTTGGGTATTTTGGCAATTTTGTGATGTACAGAAGTGCAACGAGCTCATGTTGTAGTTCTTCCTAGGACCTCCAAATGGTGAATTTCTTGCATGGTTTGATAGATTTTGGTGAGTACAAGTCAGATATGTACCTGGGTTGGAATTTCAGTGCATAGGTTGGAAGGTAAGGTCAAAAAACATGCTCAAAAACAGGTTTCTGCCACTGTTTCAGACCCCATGCTGCATTTCTGGAGTAGTATTGGGAAAAGTAATTTTTAAAGGCCTAGAAAAGGTATTTTTGCAGGTTTAACACTTTATGAGGAAATTATACACACTAAGATACCATCACCAATTTCCAGATCAGAAAATGGACCAAGAAAATAGCCTCAAATTTGCCTACAAATTCCATGCTGCACTTTTGTCATACACACTGCGCTTTAAGGAAATTCGCTACGCTTCTATCAAAAATGTCATTTTTTGTTTTTTATCAGTCAAACTTGACTTTTTCATGATGTAATTAGTTAATTTTTGTTTCTACATGATGTAACTATGTGAAATAGGGCTTGTGAATCTAAATTTGATGTAATTAAAATGGTCATTAATGTTAGTTAACTAAGTCGAGGCTAACTGGAGAGTTTATTTCTTAACCTCCCTAGTTTTAGGTTTGGTTAGAGAAAATGATATAAACTATTCCTATCTTGATAGATTCGACCCCAGAGATGGGGAAAGTGGTTTTTGATCTATATGTATCCTGATCTAAGTCATAGAGAGCGTTGGATGTTTGATAATCATAGCTTGGAGCTAGTTTACACTTTTTTGCAGTAACACAATAGGAAATTGTGGTTATTATCTTCGGATTCTTGCGGTATGATTCGTGACAAAGTATTTTATTTGTTTTATCATCCAATTGAATATATATTTCTCCTTACAACCATATCTATGATTCCTTGTGATCATCTCATAGGTGTTTAAGCATAATTCATAAGTTATATGCACTGTTTTGATGAGATTTTCATGCTAGTGTTCTATTTCTTCTGATGAGTGAATTCATGGTTACATGCTCATTCTGATCCTCTATATTTTCATCCTTATACAAAAATGAAAACCTACTTCTATCACTAATCATACCTACCTTTCCCCATTATATCTCTGCAATTGATCATTAGAAACTCTAGCCTAGTTCTTAGATTTATGAGCTTCATCCAACAAACTCTAAAATCAAACCCTAGTGAGCTGAATATCTAGCCTAAGATCTATCTTCCTCTCCAGACACTCATTGGTTGTGACATCATAGAGAGATCCCTCTATGATTTGGTAGGGATAGCTACCATATCCAAAGTTGGTTTGAGGTTACCTCGGTCAATCTCCTTTCTTAGCCTTGGGACACTATCGAGTGCTAACACCGTGCAAGCACTGTCGCAGTCATTCAATGACTCACTCCCCTAAAAATTTGTGCAAAATCTTCAAAGAATTCCCACTCCACTGACTGAAGAAACTATGTAGACATTTAAGAGAGACACCTTGTCTCTGTCATTGTCTCCCTAACAAAATTACGCAGTTTTTCCAGCCAGTCACACAGTCAGTCGGCTTGCTGCTCACCTGGAAAACTGCGCATATTTCATGAACAGTCACCAAGCTGCCCAGCATCTCGCTAAAATCATAAACTACACAGGGATGTTCAGTAGGCCAACCTCCCATCAATTGCACAGTTTTTTCCAGTAGTGCTCTCACAGCCCGTTGCCAGATCCCTGAAAAATTGTGTATTTTTTCCAAGAAAGCCTCTTACAACCTGTTGCTAGCTCCCCGGAGGAATTGTACAGTTTTTGCTGCCATCACCCTTTGTTGCCCACACTACTTCCCTAAAAAAATTGTGTATTTTTTTCGAGGCAAGCCTCCTGCACCCTACTACCAGCTCCCAGGAGGAATTGTGCAGTTTTTGCTGCCAGCCCCCTCTGCAACCTGCGCTACTTCCCTAAAAAAATTGTGCAGATCTACCCTCCAACCGAGCCAGATCCCACAGGAAGTCACTGCTGATGTGGATTGTCCATCTCAGTCTCCCAGTGATTTCTATGCACTTTTCACCGGTAGTTCCCAAAGCCCGCATCCCAACATGAAATTTGCCTTGTGTAGTTTCAAGAGCCTTGTCCTCTCTCTCGATCCCCTACATCCAGAAGCGAAAGATAATGCGTCATGTTAGAATAAGATATTTCTGGATTCGATGTTGTCTCATCATGAGTGATAACATATACAGGTACATGGATGAGACATGATGCGATGACAAAGGAGCTGAACAAGGAGAGAACTTGCAAGGAGATTTGTTCATGAATGGATGAACAAATAATGCATGCGAGGATACTTATTCGTGAATGGATGAATGGAGAATGCATGTGAGGAGATTTTTTCATGCACAAATGAACACATGAAGCATGCCAAAGTACAAGCGAAGGAGCGACATACACATGCGACATCAAGTGAACACCAAGACCATCAGAGACTCTGCACACCTTGCCATGTGGAGGTGAAGCTATGATACACCTAGAGCACATCCATCACTCAGCAACACTGCAGCTCAACATGGACACCACCACCAGCATGGACATATTAGCACTGTCATGTAATGAGTCATCTCAGCCACATCATTATTATGGGCCACACTATTGTAAATCAATGTAATGTAACGTGGAATTCCAAGAGACACACATGTAATATGAAATTCATGTAAAGTTGAAGAGTCAAATAAGTCAAACAATCATGACAGAAGTTGAACAATCACAAAGGCCAATTTTACCCTTGGCTATAAATACCCCTCATTTGTACATGCGAAGGACTTTTCAGCTTGGCTCCTCCCACATAGCCTTGAGAGTCTGTAGTTTTTTCTTTCAGGAGCGAGCAATGGCTCCAATGCCCTGCTTATGGGGTTAGTGATGCATGGTGTATAGATGTGTCTTGGAATTTTCGCTTAATTTAGAAGCCCGATAACATGCAAACACGTTTTCACACATGTATTGTAAATGTTTGTAAGAGTAAGCCTTGAACACTTGTAATGCATGTTGTGTTAAACTGTGTTGAAACAATTGAACTATTTCGGTTGACCTAATACATATGTTTATAAAAATGTGTTGAATAAGTTGTTAACGTTGTCTTTCCTGTGTGGGCTGCCTTGCCAGACACTAGACAAAACCTTTCCAATAAACTTGTTATAACAACCGTCGCACTCGCGTGGACTACTCCATTGAGTTTTTTTATGTGTTATCCCTTGATTGTGTGTCTGTGAATGTTGCATTCATGTGGACTACTCTGTCGGAAGTTGTGCATGTACTATTTCTTTGTGTGTCTTTGATAGAGTTAGGACTCTTCCCTTTCGATTGGAGACTCACTTCCACCCTCTCCTTTTGTGGTGAAAGAACCTTGACACAAGTAACACTATCACTCACCAGGCATGGGAACCTTTATATTCGAAGAAAAAGTAGACCACTCTCATGTGATGACAAGCAAGAGGTAATGCAAGCCTTTAAGATAATGGCAAACAGGCCATCATACCGAATTGGATTCCTACACCAAATGGTGTGGGGTCTAGTTGGGACTTCATACTGGGGAGATCCCTTGAATTTTGGCCAGTCCAGCATCATTAACGGACCTAGAGGATGAAATGGAGGTTGATGTGTTGAGTCATAAATGCTTCTTAGTGAGGTTCAACTAAATATGAGACCCCTATGCTCAGATCTATTATTTACACATGTAGATTACATATTCGTGATATGTTTGACAAAATTACTGTCATGGCTAGTAGGGGTCCAGTCATGGTCTTATTCAAGTAGTTTATTTTGCACTACCATTAACCTGTTATTTTACATTTTTGAAGATGTCATTCTATTATGGGCAGTGACCTAGGCTTTGGGCCTAAAAAAGTGGCTCAAATCTTGGGGATGTTGGCGCAACACTGTGAAAAAAGTCCCTAGACACTGGCTTACAGGCCTGTGAGAGCATCTAGAGTGTTGGGAAACTAATTTGTCATTATTATTATCACTCTTTAACTTTTATTTCATCCATTTATACCATTTTTTATGATGTCATTTATCATAATTTATCATATAATTCCATTTTATAATTATTTATGCTCTTATACATAAATACTATTTTTCCTCCTTTATTTTTAATATATTGAAGATTATTATGCATTATTTTTCCAATGATGGTTTATTAATGAATTTTTTATAAAATCACTCACAATTTTAGCCTCCAAGAACCTTTCCAGATTGAAAATTTGATTTCCAGCTCATAATCAAATATTCCAACTCAGAAATTCACTGGGATAAGAAATGACAGTTTTGTGTTGGACATTCCGGACAAATGAAGGCAAATTTTGGAAATCGGAGACATGGGTTTTGTGCAAAAAGGACCAAGTCAGTTCCATAATAAGGTTTTTTAAAAAATTCATCTTGGATTGAGAGAAACACAAGGTTATATAAAGATGATTTTCTTAGATTTGTTGTTGCGACCATTTTCCAAATTCTTCCAATTACAATACCAGATTCAATTTGTTCCTATTGAATGATGATAGGAAGATATTTCATATATGATATTGTTTATTGAGATTATGTAATCAATCCAAAATTGTAATTTAAATCATTTTGTAATCAACTTTTTTGTAACTTCCCTTTGCTCTTCGTGTATTTAAATCAAAATGAAGATCAAAGAAGAGAGGGATAACTAGGAGATAGGATATGGACAATTATTAGATAGGATGTAGAAGAAGAGATAAGAGATGAGAGATGAGAGATGAAAAATTGTTGAATTTGAGGAAAGCTAACAAATTCATTATGCTATAATTATTTCTCTTATATATTTTAATGAAGGAAGTTATCCGTTGAGTTCTACATCTGTTACTTGTAATATGATCTGAATTATTTCTCAAGGAAGAACTTAGTCTTGCGGAGTTGGGCCCACTACCTTGGATGAGGTGTTGCCTTGAGAATCTAATATAGTTTAGTTATGTGTTTGTTTCTTTGAATTTAAATCATTGTTATTTAAAGTAAATTTCCTTTTATCCAAGTAATTTGTTAGTTGTTGCATTTTCCAGATTTGTTGTTTCTTGCAATTTCCAGATTTCATTTAATTTATTGCTCTAGATTAGCATTTGAATTATGTTGGGCACAATAGATTAAATTTTCAATTCAATAATGTGTGTTATAATTTAGCAATTATTCAAGTTGTGTGATTAGCATAATTGTTTTTCATGTCATTTACTTTCTTCTTTTTAATTTTAGTTTTATTATTCAAGTCTTACATTTTATATCTTGTTGAATTAGCTTGATAATATAGAACACAATCATATAGAACCAGTGTTAGTTTTCGGTATTTGTTATGAATATATTTTGTCGATTGCCTTGAAATAAAAAGATGCTCCTCAGGTTGATAATTAATGTCTAGGTGATTAGTTATTTTTATTAGGAAATATTTTTTCCCGAACATCATGGTTTGGCACCGTGGTTGGGGAGGTAGTCAAATAGCACTACCACAGTAATATATGGTTGCAGATGCATACCTGACTTCATGAGAGCTGGATATTGAATATGGGAGGTAAGAAATTATGCATGCATCCTGGGGAACCAGTGAGGGGTCTACCCTCAGTAGTCAGGCTTAGGTCATATAGCATGCACTGATAAAAGTAGGAATTTTAGAGGTAGAATTTTGAAAAGAAAAAAATCTCATGATTCCACTCAAATGGTGATGTAAGCACCACCCATTTCACTAACCAATTGACATGAACATTTGAATGAGGAACCTCAAAGCAATACATGAATAACATTTTCTATTATGGTAAGAATGTTGGAAATAATACTGAGAGGAGGGGGGAGAATCAGTATTATCAAGTTAATTATTTCCTTTTTCAAATCCAGATCATATACACTACTTCAGTTAGAGAAAACCGCGTGTATACACAACTACGTATAAGGAAACCCGCGTATACCATGCAAACTTATAATTTAATTTATCTTACAGATGTTTATCATTAATCTGTGTATCAGAATCAAATAAATAATAACCAGAAATAGTGAAACAAAGCAGAAGACAATCACACACAAGAACACAAGATATAAGGTGGAAACCTAATGTGGGTGAAAACCACCTGCTGCAATTCGTCTCTATCTTCTTTTTAATTAGAAACTTCCTTTTACAATGATTCTGTACTGGTGCAATCCTTTACTAGTACGCAAGCTGCAACCTGCAGAGAGCTACAACCCTCTCTCGTTCTCTAGCTTCTCCTGGAAGGGAGCTACAACCCCCTTAGCTCTTGCACTAGCCAAGATACTAGTACATAGGTGCTGGCCTACAGAAGGCTACAACCTTCTCTTTCTTCCAGGGACCATGTTTCATAAATTTTCAGACTGGATCCATGAACATCAATCAATCATCAAGAACTTTTGCATCAAACAATCTCCTTTTCACCAATTAGAACTAAATCAAGTAGACACTTCGCTGACAACTATACCCAAAACACAGTAACAGTAATCACATACCAAATTCTGAACCCAGAACACTGTAGCAATAAATAGAAGCAGCTAGAACCCAACTCAAGAGATGTGTTAACACCTAGGTTGTTCCCTATGACTCCCAAGGGAATACGGCCGGGGTAACCACTAACCAATCTTTGGATTACAGTTTCTGGCCAAACTGTAATCAGAGAGGGCTCTCTCTTTATGATTTGTCTCTGTTTTGATATTATTTTAGGCTAGCTGTGATGTTCAGGGTTTGGTTTTATATTTTGGTTGAGGGATGTCTTTTGTACCTAAGGTGGAAACCTTCAGATAATTCTAGTCCATTGGGCAATGGAGTCTTTGGTTACTGGTTGTTTGAGAGGTAGATTAGGATTGCTGAAACTGCAGGGCCTTTTGAATATCTCATGAAACAAACTTGGTATTATAATGATGAAATGTGTGTAACCAGTGAAAAGCAATTAAGAATTTTCCACTAAGCTGGGTTGTGAGAAAGAGATGTATTGTAAAGGAGCAGACTTGAATTCCTAAACAGTAACTCCTGTGAAAGATACAGTGTAGAGGTGCAGCAATTAAGAATCACACCTTTATAACCATAACTGAAGAAAACATTTGTAATAGCACAGATTGAATTCAGGGTATTCTATGAATAAATCCTGGAATTAGTCTTTTTCTCTGCCATTAACTCTGAAACCTAGAACATGGATGAGTTATGAGAAAATAACAGAAAGAACATAACGAAAGTTTAAAGGAAACTTATTGAGCCATGACAACATGCAGGAATCCTGTAGCACTCAGCAATCGCATTACAATCCCTCAGACAACACAGACTTTGGAAATTCCATCGGCCTTTGTATTAAACTCTGAAAATTTACAGCAAAAGAACTCTTGAAGAGAAATCAACAACAACCCCTGCAAGCTTATGCGAGGGGGAAATATATACAAACGGTCATACAAAATATCTAAGGCGTTGAGTCATCTGAGAAATAAATGTTTTCACCAACTTGTACAGAACAGCAGATAAGAAGTTATTACTGCTTTTAATACAACATAAATGCTCTTTATGTCTGTCAGGAGATATTTTGACCTTTGGAGGCCACTGAGTCGGTCTGAACGTTCTGCTTTAATGCTGGAAAATGCGTCTTTATGGTTGTCGTGCTGTAACTTTCGGCCTTGCTACCTGTTAGCTGTCATTTGTGCTTTGTTGGCAGAGTAGTTCTGCTGAGTTGGCTCAGCCCTTCCCTATTCATGCATGCTGATCTTTTCAAGTTTTCCTGTGCATGATCACTTGTAAATTTGAATAATAAATAACAAAACTTGATTTACAGGCTCTGGTTTATAATATCATCTGTATTGCCTTGGTCCACCATTCCTGTGTGGGCAATTGATGTCTGAGAATTGCATCCAAAGTCTCATCTGCCTCTGTGTATTTATAAAAATTGGGAGGCACTTCAAACAGATGTTTGATTTCATTCATTATAAAGAATAGATTCTCTACCCTGTTGTAGAGAGTTTGTCCTGTAGCTGGCCCTGTTTCCTCTGAGGTGCTGGGCCTTTCAGTGATCTGATTTGTGGCGAATGTATTGACCCTCTTGGCATACTGCTCATGTGTAAGTAGTCTTCCTGCGCTGTTCAGTAAGCCAGGGAGACCTCTGTTTTGCAATGCCACATACTTGTCCATGAATTTATTGACCTCAGTCTGCATATCCTGGGTCCTTCTCTCTAGTGTCTGCACTAAGCTTCTCAATGTTAGGACCCTCTTTATTAGCTGGATGGTCTCAGTTCTGTTGGAGATTCCCATAGTAGCTAACTGAGCACTCGTTCCGTTGTTAAGCACATTGATCATTCTATTGGCAACCTCAGGCATATTTCCTAGAGATGCCCTTGATCTCTGGATTTCCCTTTGTGCTTTTGCAATGAGCTCCAACTGCTCATGGATTGTCTCAATATACTGCCATTTGTCAGTGATGGATTGGCCAATGTTGGCCCATAGCACTGTCTTGAGCTCAGCTGTCACTTTATCCAATGTGAGCTCCTTCTCCAGCTCCTTTATTATGTCCTTAATTTCCCTGCCCTTTTTTGCTACAGTCTGCTTGGATTTGTCATATCTTTCATTCAACTTGACCAAATTTTTCCTGGCCTCTTTTAACTCTGACATTTGGGCTTCCAGGGCTTGGATTTCATTCCTTAGTTTCTGCATGTCCAGGCTTGAAGCCTGGTATGTTGTTGGCACTAGTGCTGAGGTGGATGGTGCTGCCTGTTCTGTTTGTTGAGTAGGGGGAGCAGTGGTTTGAGGAGCTTCCTCAAGGTTGATTATTTCAGGGGGAGGCTGAGAGGTTTGACCTCCTTCCTTCTGCTGTAATGCTGCCTGCAACACTGCCTGGGCAGCCTCAAACTCTCCCAACTTCTCTTGTGTCTGGATTAACTGTTTGTATAGGGATACCAGCAAAGCTGTGGCATCTTGATCATGTCTCAGCTGAGCAACTTCTTCAGTTTGTGGGTGAATTGTTGCTGGGACTTTAACCATCTTTCTAAGGGCTGCCATGTCTGCATCCCTTAATTTCAACAATGCCTGCACGACCTTAATATCCTTGGGCTCATGCCCAAGTTCTATAATTATATCTTCTAAGGCCCTGATCCTGTTATCCTTTGCTTGGGAGGATGCCCTTTCCAACTCAAGCTGGGCAGTTGTATTATTCAGGCTATTTTCTAGCCTGTATTTATCCAGTGTTTTGTCTGCCAAGGAGGCATACAGCATCTCACCCGTTTGTTTGTGCAATTCGATTTTGTCCATTGGGTGGATGTCCTTGGCAAGGACCTCAAGATTGGTCCTTATATAATCTGCAGGGGACTGTGGCTATACTACAGCTGGCATAAAATGACTCATGATCATTTTGCCCTCCTGAACATCATAGGCAGACATCAGTCTTTGCTGGTTGGTAGGAGCCATTTTCAGCAGATGATTGTAGAGTTGTATTTTAAGTGGCTCATTTTTCCTTTTAATGTCAATAAACTGTTGTTTGATTCCTCCTTCAGCTTCTCTTTGGTGGCTTGAGGAGCTGACTTCTCCTCCCATTGTTCTGTCTTGTCCCTGCTGGAAAGAGCTAGCAGATGCTTCTCTACTAGGTGGGCCCATGCCCAGAGACTGCCCTATTGGCATTTCCTCCTCAGAGAAGGGATTCATTCTATGCCTTTTTCCTCCCTGATTTATGGATGATGTGAGGGGAGTCTCTCTGTCCCTTTTCCTACTTATATCCTCCTTTTGTGGAGTTTGGAGGACTGAAGCTTCAATAGTAGTCTCTTGCCTAGGAGGCACAGTGTTCTGAGCCTGTTGCTCGGTGAAAATTGGGGCCTCAGCTGCCCTTTCTTGCTGTAATGGCTGCTCTTTGTCATGCTGCCCTTCTTCTTGCTGTTGTTCCTGCTATTGTGGCTACTCTACCTGCTGCTGTTGCTGCTGCACCTCCTCATGAGGCGGCTGTTCTGTTTCCATCACTTTCTCTTTGACTTTGCTAGAGGTTTGCTCACTAGCTTTGGTTGCTTGGTGATTTGCAGTTGAGGACGAGGCAACTGCTCCCACTTGTGTGCTTGGAAGAGTGGGTACCTGTGAACAAAGTTCAAGGTTAGCCATCTTTTTTAGATTTCTCACTGCTCTTTGATTCAACTCTTCTTGTGTAACAGGCTCCTCTAGGGTTCCTCTCCTCCATTTTACTTGATTTGCGTATTTTTCTATGTGAGGGATCCTCACATGGTCATAACCTGACAACCTATACTTGACCCTTCTTAAAGTTATGAAGTGATTGGGGTCATATGGTTTCCACAGGAAACTGGTTTGCAGGCCAAGGGATTCTAACATGCTATCTGCCTCCTTCCAACCTTCCTCCCTTTTGTTGTAGATAAAGTGGCCAAGTTGGTTCCTGACCTTCAGCTGTGCTTTTTTACCTCTGCCTGAAAAGTGAAGCACATCGGCATTCCCAAACTGCCTGAAATATTCCAGGGCAAACAATCTCATGGGCACATACTTTGGCAATCTGTAGGGAGGCAGTTCACACCCATAGATCCTGATGACTGTGTGGTTCTGGTAGAAGTACCAGTCCCCAATGCTGTATGATTTGGATAACTGAAGGATCCTTTGCATGTCATCAGTGAGCCTTGGAGGAGGTGAGCTCATCAGCATAGACATGGCTGGGTGGATGAAGAGATCTATGAACTCACAGTAAGTGTATGGGGAGTGAGATCTGTAGTGGAGGGCAGAGGACCAATAGACCATTGACCTTGGATTGCCTTCGGAATCCACTCTTTTGATAGCAAAAGAAAACTTCTCATGTTGATAATATAAGATCAAATGATAAATGTAGGAGGTGTATCTAAACACCTTTTCTCGGGCCAAGTTCATGAACTGCTCATGTATCTTATCAGAGATGTAGGTGGCATAGTCATAGCAGATTGGAGACTTTCCAGGAGTGAACATTAGCATCATCACCAGCACAGTTTCATCAACAAATTCAATTGAATTATAGCCCAAAATGGGACTAATCATGTCTGCAAGATCTCTGCACAATTGGTTGAGGTATACTTGGTTAATAGGAGGGTACTTCACAGAGTCAGAGTCAATGTACAGCTGATTTAATTTGGTGACCTGAGCATCTGTCAATCTGGCTCCTTGATTTATCAAGTCTATGAGTGATAGAGGGACCAGTTTCTTCTCAGTGTTGAAGCAGAGCATCTCTTTGATAGCTTCTGGGGTGATATAGAACACAGCTGAGCCTGAAGGGTCAAGCACTGCCCTCTGAGTAGGGTCATAGTTTGCAGCACATAGGTGGATCAAATCAGGGAACTGATTGACCTGAGGGAGCTTGAATATAGGGAGAAAAGAGTCCCATATGCCCAGCACATCTGTCCCACTCTCATGTTTAGCCTTTAATTCATTTAGCAGGTGGATATGGAACTTGGTCCTCATCAGCATTTCCTCTGAAATTTGATAGTCTAGGTCTGCCAGAGGCTGCCACTCCAATTGTCTCTGAGGGGCATTCAATGGAGTAACGTTTAATGCCACCGGGGCTACTGGTGGATCCATGATTTCCTTTGGGATTCTGTTGTTTATGGACTAGTGTTACTGTGTAGAACAACACCAAAGAGTTTTCTATGAACAGGAAGGTGAATTACTCAGGAACAGAGGACAAAAGGAGAGCTGCAGCAATTGAAATACTGCTTAGAACACGAATAAGGCAATGTCTGGCCTTGCTCTCTCTTTTACCGTAAATTGGTAAAGTGTGGGTTACCAGTTCGCGATTGCGCGAACAGAATGCAGTTTTTATAAAATTTCAGGTAAACGAGGCTTAGCTGGTGAATTTCGACGTTCTAGGTGCAAGTGGGAACCAGGCACAGGGGATTTGCCGGTGAATTATCTATTTTTCACTGTTTTAAGTTATTTTGGCAATTTACAGACAAAATCGGGCGCAGAAAGGATTTGCATGGATAAATACCTGATATACAGTCAGCAATGGTCAAGAATGTAGGTGAATAGGCGCGCCAGCGGTCTCCAAGTTGATTCAACAGGTTGGCAAAGGCTCGGACGTAAAATTCATGCTGAGGATATAACAACATTTTTTGCAAAAAGTGCGAGAAATGCGACATTTCGGCCAAAATATGGTTTTTTAGGACTATTGGCACCTTTTTTGGATGACTTCAGCATGACGTCATCAGGTGGGGTCAAAGTCGGATGACGTCAGCATGACATCATCGGGTGACGTGGCGGCATACTAGAGGCCCACGGGGATGGTGAAGTGGCAGACAGGTGGGTCAAATCGGGGACGGTGCGCTGACACGGCGGTGACACTGGCAGTGACGCTGGCGGTGACGCTGGCAGGGTGGATCAACCGAAATCGGAAGTGGTTAGCGGTTTCATATCGCACCGTTTTTGATACGGAGGCAGAAATGTCAGATGTACCTCCGATATGCTATGGGGGTGGCGCGTGGCAGAGGCCTGACGTCACCCTCTGATAGATATCGGAAGGTAACTCTCGGACGTCGGGGCCAGTTCGATATGCACGAGGTCCGTCAGATCAAAAGGGCCCGATCCGACGGTCGACAGAACGTTGAGATGGCCGAACGATACGGACGGAGGGCGTGAATAAAATAATATTTCTTTTGGGATTTGCGCCTGGCGGAAACCTTTGGAATATGGCGGATTTTTATGGTTTTTCAATGCATTTTGTAAAAATGCGCATATTGCCAGAACTTTGGATAAAATGAAAAAATGGTTTTTTGGTGGATATTTCGCAAATGAAGCGGGTTAGGGGTATAGTAATGTGGTTTTTTATAAGGTTTTAGCATATGAATGGGTTAAATGGGTCAAATGACTTCTTGAAGGGGGGAAGAGGGGTAGGGTTTAGGGTTCTTAAACTGGCCTGGTGCCAATTTAATCCCTGACTGTGAACATATGGCTATAATGCCAAGGGGAGGGATATTTATACAATGCTTGGGGTTTATACACCATAGTGTTATAATAGTAGGGAAAGGGTAACATAGGGGATTTAGATAATAGAAGTTAGGGGTTAATATGGATGGAAAAGGTGAATGAGGAGTGAAATCACTAAGTTTATTGGAAAATCACTTAGCTTAGGGAGTAGATCAAAATGAAAAGAATTTTAGACAAGAAATGTGGCTTTTAAAGGAATAAGAACCACCATAAAACCACCAATTCTTCCATAAATCTCAACTGATGAGGGGATGTTAGGAATGGGAGTGAAAGGGGAAACTGGGAAGTTAGACATGCTCCTTTACTTTGCTGCAACATAATGGAGAAGAGGACCTTCTCAAACAATTGATTTTCCTTTGTGAATAGGTTAGCCCACATTCAATTGTAAGGAATGACACTTCTGCAACCCCATCTGCCTACCCATCTATTTGCCTAGCATTTTTCATTTCTTCATGGAGGGTGCACTTAGACTTGCAGACCCTCATATGCCTTTTCTTTTCTCTTGGCTTTTCTCTTGATTTTCTATCTAGAACTACCCTTATTGCTTCCAAGGTCCCAGATTAAGCAGTTGGGAACCTTAATTCTCTACCTAAGCTACTGGTCTGCCAAGATTAAACAGTTTGGACAGACTTCTTCCTCTATTCTACAACAAAAAACTGAAACATGGCATGATCCAGATTAGGCTTTTGGATCACCCATCAAAATTGAGTCAACAAGAACTATGTACATACATTGTTTTCTCTAGGAAATATGGGATCTTTGCATCACCAAAGCAGAGCATATTTGGGCCTTTCTTTGCCAATCATGAAATATGAAACCTATTGCTATAGGTAGCTAACAGTGGCTCCACATGGGGATGGTTTTTCATTTGAAAGACCAAGAACAGCAGGTCAGAATGCCTTAGCCCTTGACTGCTTTTACCAAAACTTGAAGTATGCTGCTTTGAAATTCCAAAATTGTGCTCTTCCCATCTTGGTAAATGTCTGAACTTATTTGCCTTTTGCTGATACCTTATGAAACTTGAGAAACTGCATTTTTACATATTTTTAAAGAAAGCAATATATACACCTGGATATGTACAATGGAAACACAACTGCACTCATGGATAGTAGTCAAAATAGTGCTTCAACATCCTGCCATTTACAGGACCTTCATCCAAATCAACTTCATCAAGACTTTGAAGGAAATAAGTATTGTTTCCTTGTACTGCTTGAACAACAAATGGTCCTCTCCAAAGGGAATCAAATTTTCCATGTTTTCCCTTATCCTCTCTTCTTGAGTCCCACTTGAGGACTTTGTCTCCAACATTAAAATCTTCTGCCTTAGTTCTTCTGTCAAAAGCTTTCTTTAGCTTTTCTTCTAAAACTTGAACTCTGCTGTACACTTGATCTCTAGTTTGCTACAAACATATTATTTGATTTATCCTTCTCTGCATATCATTTGGTTCAGCTTGACTTTCTTGAAGAAGTTTCATAACAGGAATCCCTAGTGCTGAAGGGAATTTGGATTCCAATCCATAAACTAACTCATATGGGCTGGTCCCAATCGATCTCTTGGTTGTTAGTCTATCTGCCCATAAGGCATTCACAAGTTTCTTATGCCAATTCTTTTTATTTTCTTCCAGCACTTTCTTTATGATGTTTACCAAGCTCTTATTTGATGACTCAGCAAGGCCATTTCCTTGGGGATAGTATGCAGTAGAATGGCCCAAGGTAATGTGAAATTTGTGGCAGAAATTCACCATCTTCTTAGATCTGAAAGCAATAGCATTGTCTGTTATTATTTTGTCAGGACAACCAAATCTAGCCAATATGTTATTCTCCAAAAACTGAATGATTGTTGAATCATTTGCTTGTCTGCATGGAACAGCTTCAATCCACTTAGTGAAGTAGTCTGTAGCTGTTAGAATCCATCTATGTTGGCCTGAAGATGAGGGATGAATTTCCCCGATGAAATCCAAGCCCCATTGTTGAAAAGGCCTCTCTGTGGCAATAGGCCTCAAGGGAAGTGGTAGTAACTTTCTCTTTCCCTCAAACACTTTGCATTTATGACATGATGTGGTAAACTTGCTAACATCAGAGAAAACTGTGGGCCAATAGTAACCAGCCCTTAGTATCTTGTCCACGGTGGACTTCCAGTACAAGTGTCCACCACAGTCACCTGCATGAAATTCTTTCATGATATTGTTAGTCTCATTCTCAATTAAGCAGTTTAGCAATATCCCTTCATGGTTTTTCCAAAGCAAATTACCATCCATAACACAAAATCTTGAGGCTTTCATTTTTAAGAACATACATTTAGTTCTGGACAATCCTGGGGGAGCACACACGTTTTGTAACACATAACATATATCAGAGTACCAAGGGGATTGTTCAAAGGCTACGTTGATCTTTGGAGTCGCCAGCTCCGGTTCATTGTCCAGTTGGTTTATGTCTAAGGCTTGGAAGTTTGATTCAGTCATTAATTTGGCCAAGCCTTGCCCTTTTATCAGCTTTGTAGGTTTTATTTCAATGTCAAATTCCAAGATGTTGGCAATCCATTTTCCTCTTCTACCCTCTAAGTTTTCTTGAGTGAGTATGTCTTTTACAATAGGACTTGGCACATAAGCTATAACATGGGAATAAAGGATGTAAATCCTAAAGTCTTTAATGGCCTTGACCAAAGCATAAGCTTGCTTTTCCATGATTTTATATTTCAGAGGTGCATCTCTAAGAGCTCTGCTAAAGAAAGCAATGGGCTTTTCATTTCCTTGGTCATCTTTCTGTAATAAAACATCAGCAATAGTATGTTGGGAGGCAAAAGAGAAAATGATGAATTCTTTATCAAATTGAGGATTTGTTAGGACTGGAGTTTGGGTAAGGGCCAATTTTATACCTTCAAAGGCTTGATTTGCTTCAACGGTCCATTTCACTTTTGAATCCTTCTTTAGCATGTTATTTAGTAATCTGATCAGTTCTGCTAAGTTTGGGATAAACCTTCTCAAGAAATTGATTTTTCCCAAGAATGCTTGCAATTCTTTGATATTTCTTGGGTGGGGCATTTGTAAGATAGCTTGTATCCTATCTGGGTCAATTCTAATGCCATCCTTTGAAATGATATGTCCCAATAGCTTACCTTCTTCCAGACCAAATAAGGATTTCTTGGGATTCAAGGAGATTCCATATTTCCTACATGTTAGGAAGATCTGTCTCAAATGTTTCAAATGTTCTTGGTCTGACTTTGAGAAAGGTGTGAGATCATCCAAATAAATGACAAGGAAGTCATGAATCTCTTTGGCAAAAGCAATATCCATTGCTCTTTGAAATGTTACCCCTGCATTCTTCAGTCCAAAAGGCATTTTTACATATTTGAAAGTTCCCCATGGGGTTGTGAATGCAGTTTTGTCTTGATCATCAGGGTGTACTAGGATCTGATTAAAGCCTGAGAATCCATCAAGTAATGAAATCCTTGAGGCCCCTACCACTCTTTGGAGAATGTGATCCATCTTGGGCAAGGGATAATTGTCCTTGAGGGACACTTGATTTAAGTTTCTAAGATCAACACAAAGCCTTATTTCACCAGTTTTCTTTCTTGTGGGCACCAAATTTGAAATCCAATCAGAAAACCTGATTGGTGCTATGATACCAGCTTTAAACATTTTTTGTAGCTCCTTTTCAATTGAGGGGAGAAGCATGGGATTAATTCTTCTCAATTTCTGTTTGAATGGCTTTTGATTAGGCTTGAGAGGGATAGTGTGCTGGATAACAGAGGTATCATAGGATTTTAGATCCTCATAGCCCCATGCAAACACGTCCTGAAACTCTTTGAAAAGGTCAATGTATTTGGGCTTTTGATCAGGAGGTAAGGATGCAGACAATTTGATTATCTTGGGTTTCTCAATGGTTCCAATGTTGCATTCCTCAATGGCAGCATTAAGGGGCTGCATCTTTGGTTTTCTAGGGATGTCATTTGAGTCAAAGATGTCCTCTAATGGAGTTAGGCCTGTTGGAAGAAAATTGTCTTTCAGCTCTATGATCTCAACCTCTGTAACAGGCAGTTCTTCATAAGTGTTTTGTTGAATTTGTTGTATGTTTTCTTTGTTGAAAATGGTTGGATGTAGCATTTGTTTTGCTGTTCTGGGTGATATTGGGTGGTTATTCTGTTCAAACTGTAGTTGTGATTGACTTGCTCTTTCAGGTATTTGTGATTGACTTGCTCTTTCAGTGTCAATATTTAATCCTGCAAATTCTTGCTGTAAAGTCAAAAAATTGTTTATTTGTGCATCATCTTCAAATACTTGCCAATCCTTGACATTGTTTGGGACAGAAGGTCTGTGTTTTACCTCAGCTGTAAAACAGTGGTGGGGCTCAAAAGGTAGCTTGCAGGTACTTGCAAATGTGGCTAAACTGTGGGCATGCAAGTTATGGATTCTGGGAATCTTGGTAATTTGAAATTCAGTAAAGGACTGTAGCAGTTCAGCAGCAGCAGATCTATAAGATCTCAGTCTTTTGTCATTGGTGACAAAATTTCCCTTTACTTGTTGGATAACTAGGTCTGAGTCTCCTAGAATTGACACTTTTATGGCTTGTAGGGATTTTACTAGTTTGAGGCCTAGTAAAAGAGCTTCATATTCTGCCATGTTATTAGTGCATCTGAAATTTAGTCTGTAGGCTCGGCCTTCTGCATGACTTTTTTGTTTATTATGTATCCAAACTCCTTCTCCTGCCCCTAATTTGTTGACTGACCCATCAAATTCAAGAAACCATAGGTTCTCTTTTTCTAGGGGAGATTTAATAACTTCTCTGTGATCCGGGATCATAAGTTGAAGTTCTGGTTTTTCACCTGGTTTGTTTTCTAGGACAGTCTGATCACTTGATTGAATTAGCTTGGTTTCTAGAACAGCAGCTTTGCTTAGTTATGGTTTAACCATTATTTCTTGGGCAACAGTTTTTTCATCAGTGTCCTCCTCTTGTATGAGTGTATTGGTTTCAACATCATTGTTTGAGGGAGTTGTATTATTATTGAAGAGAATGTATGAGTCTATGTCTGAATGGACAGCATATATGGGAAAGTTTTGGGGCTTTTCTTCACTGCTGACCATGTATTTCATTAGTGTTTCTCTGTATAGTCTCTTTGGTTGCCCAAAAACAGAGATGGTGGCGTATGACATGTCCAGTTGTAGGGAACCTTGAAGTTTAGCCCCCCATGACCTTGATAACAGCATCCCATACTTGGGTGGGATATCAGCAACTACAACATCCATTAGAATTGTCTTATTTGGGTACTGAACAAGGGACACACATAGATCTTTTATTAGACCTAAGCACTTGACTTGGCTGGAGTCAAAGGAGAATAGGTCCTTATATGGTCTTGTAATATCTAGATTAAGTCTTTCCATGACTGCTTTTGGCATGAGGTTGTGAGAGGCACCTGAGTCAAACATTGCATTGTGTAATATCTTATCATGAACATGTAAACTGACATAAAAAGGTAAGATCCCTGTGACTACTGCTTTTCCATCAACTTCTGGACCGAACAACAATTCTGGGGTATCATCCAGCACATTGACATCATCTTTGTTGTTATTAAGTTGAAGGGACTTCTTGATTTGTTGTTTATAAATGTCATGCTTGGCTAGCTCTGAAAGAGGAATAGCTACCTTCAATTTACCAATTTCAGTTTCTAGGTCAAAGGGTTTTTCAGATTGGGTCTTTTGGTTGTGGATGACAATTATTTCCTTGTTCAGTAACTCTTATTCTTGATTCTTATCTTGATCTTGAGGCCTGTCCTTTTTGCTCATCTCTTGAGGAGTGACACTTGGGTTAGGGTGCAAGGATGATGCAGCCATGGGCTGCTGTTTTGAAGAAAATGGTTCAGTGATTTCTTCAATGGTTACTTCCTTTGCAAGTGATTCCGTTGTGTCATTTGGCTCTGTGACTATGGCTCTTTGGGCTGCTGGCTATCCTTTATCTTTTTAAGTTGTGTTACATTTACAGTTCTACTCCTTAGCTTGTATTGTTTATGGACTTCATAAACAGCTGTGTCATAGCCTTGCTTAAAGTCAAATGACTCACCTGATTTGGTTTGGAACAGCTTGATTTCATCATTCTCATGATCTTCTTGTGTTAAAAAGACTTGACTTTCACCATCCAAACCCATTAAATTAATGTGGGGATCTTCATTGGGTTCACTTGATGTGGAAGTCTCAGCATAATTCTCTTGGAAAGGGGGTCTTATGTCTGGGTCAGAACTGGCCTTGCCAACGTTTGGATTTTGAGTTCTCCTAAAATTTGGATTCCTAGGAGGGTTGTTTTGTGGTGCTTCCCATGATGACTTTCTCTCAACAGATTCCACTCTATCACCCAATCTCTTCATACCAGTGAGTATTGCATCCAGTTTTTGATCAAAGGCTGAGGGTTCTTCTTTGAAGGTGGTTCTCTTTTCCAGCCTTGCTCTGTTTCTTTTGGCGATCAGGTTAGCTTCCACTGTGACAGCAACCTTTTGGGCATCTGCAAGGGTTTCAGGAGCTCTCTCCTTCAACTGGTAGGCCATATCAGGGTCAAAACCATCAGGAAATTTGTACAAGGCCAAATCAGGAGGAGGTCTTAAATTTTGTGGGATTGCATTATATACATTGTTGAATCTTGCACAATACTCCAAAACAGTCTCTTGGGGACCTCTTTTGATAGTGTCATATTCACCAAGTATGTGCAGAGGATCTTTCTTTTTCTCCCATCTGTTAGTAAAGGCTTGATAAAGCTCATCAGGAGTTGTGATGGAATTTGCATTCAAGGATCTAAACCAAGTTCTTACATCCCCAGTCAGACTTTGAACAAACATCCTCATTCTCACACTGTCATCATCTATTTCATAGGTCTCAAAATGGTCTTGCATCCTTTTGGCATGCTGAATAGCTGTAAAAGGGCCAGTGGAGTCAAAATATGAGATCTTAGTTTGGTAGTCTTGGGGTAAAGCTGCAGCATTAGCAGGTAGCTGCAAGGGTGCATACCTATTGGCCATATTTGCAGGGTTTATGGGATTTACAGGGATAACCGGGATAACAGGGATGATGGGTACTATAGGGTTGATGGGACCGGTAGCAACTAGAGTGTTGGTCAATGGAATATGTGCAGTGGATGAAGGTGTGAAAGGAGGGCTTTGAGATGTAGAGGGTGAACTGGGGGAAACAGGGGTAGACCGAAATAGAACCTTGATAGGGGTTGGAACTGATTCAGGGTGAGCTGTCTCAGGACTCAAATCACTAGGATTTTCCTGCCTTTGCTGTTTCCTAATTATTTTGGGGATTGTATTAGGATTTTCAAAACTTGCTGGTGGATTTGGGTCAGGGTTTGACCTAGTGTGTCTGGTTTCCCTTTTAGGAGCCAGCTTCTGATCTTATTTTTGAGTATGTTTTTTAGAATATTTTTATATCTGTAAGGACTAGGCAAGATTTTGGAATGGCTGTATATTTCTCAAAGCTAACATGAAGATTGACTGAAGCAGCATTTATCTGAACCTGTTAATGTAAAACAGAAACAGTCCTGAAGGCTTCCTGGTTGTTATTCAGACTTCATCTGTAGATTTAGGAGGTATACAGTAATTAGAAAATCTTAAGGAGTCCCCAGCGGAGTCGCCAATTATGTTAACACCCAGGTTGTTCCCTATGACTCCCAAGGGAATACGGCCGGGGTAACCACTAACCAATCTTTGGATTACAGTTTCTAGCCAAACTGTAATCAGAGAGGGCTCTCTCTTTATGATTTGTCTCTGTTTTGATAGTATTTTAGGCTAGCTGTGATGTTCAGGGTTTGGTTTTATATTTTGGTTGAGGGATGTCTTCTGTACCTAAGGTGGAAACCTTCATATAATTCTAGTCCATTGGGCAATGGAGTCTTTGGTTACTGGTTGTTTGAGAGGTAGATTAGGATTGCTGAAACTGCAGGGCCTTTTGAATATCTCATGAAACAAGCTTGGTATTATAATGATGAAATGTGTGTAACCAGTGAAAAGCAATTAAGAATTTTCCACTAAGCTGGGTTGTGAGAAAGAGATGTATTGTAAAGGAGCAGACTTGAATTCCTAAACAGTAACTCCTGTGAAAGATATAGTGTAGAGGTGCAGCAATTAAGAATCACACCTTTATAACCATAACTGAAAAAAACATTGGTAATAGCACAGATTGAATTCAGGGTATTCTATGAATAAATCCTGGAATTAGTCTTTTTCTCTGCCATTAATTGTGAAATCTAGAACATGGATGAGTTATGAGAAAATAACAGAAAGAACATAACGAAAGTTTAAAGGAAACTTATTGAGCCATGACAACATGCAGGAATCCTGTAGCACTCAGCAATTGCATTACAATCCATCAGACAACGCAGACTTTGGAAATTCCATCGGCCTTTGTATTAAACTCTGAAAATTTATAGCAAAAGAACTCTTGAAGAGAAATCAACAACAACCCCTGCAAGCTTATGCAAGGGGAAATATATACAAACGGTCATACAAAATATCTAAGGCGTTGAGTCATCTGAGAAATAAATGTTTTCACCAACTTGTACAAAACAATAGATAAGAAGTTATTACTGCTTTTAATACAACATAAATGCTCTTTATGTCTGTCAGGAGATATTTTGACCTTTGGAGGCCACTGAGTCGGTCTGAACGTTCTGCTTTAATGCTGGAAAATACGTCTTTATGGTTGTCGTGCTGTAACTTTCGGCCTTGCTACCTATTAGCTGTCATTTGTGCTTTGTTGGTAGAGTAGTTCTGCTGAGTTGGCTCAGCCCTTCCCTTTTCATGCATGCTGATCCTTTCAAGTTTTCCTGTGCATGATCACTTGTAAATTTGAATAATAAATAACAAAACTTGATTTACAGGCTCTGGTTTATAATATCATCTGTATTGCCTTGGTCCACCATTCCTGTGTGGGCAATTGATGTCTGAGAATTGCATCCAAAGTCTCATCTGCCTCTGTGTATTTATAAAAATTGGGAGGCACTTCAAACAGATGTTTGATTTCATTCATTATAAAGAATAGATTCTCTACCCTGTTGTAGAGAGTTTGTCCTGTAGCTGGCCCTGTTTCCTCTGAGGTGCTGGCCTTCTCAGTGATCTGATTTGTGGCGAATGTATTGACCCTCTTGGCATACTGCTCATGTGTAAGTAGTCTTCCTGCGCTGTTCAGTAAGCCAGGGAGACCTCTGTTTTGCAATGCCACATACTTGTCCATGAATTTATTGACCTTGGTCTGCATATCCTGGGTCCTTCTCTCTAGTGTCTGCACTAAGCTTCTCAGTGTTAGGACCCTCTTTATTAGCTGGATGGTCTCAGTTCTGTTGGAGATTCCCATAGTAGCTAATTGAGCACTCGTTCTGTTGTTAAGCACATTGATCATTCTATTGGCAACCTCAGGCATATTGCCTAGAGATGCCCTTGATCTCTGGATTTCCCTTTGTGCTTTTGAAATGAGCTCCAACTGCTCATGGATTGTCTCAATATACTGCCATTGGTCAGTGATGGATTGGCTAATGTTGGCCCATAGCACTGTCTTGAGCTCAGCTGTCACTTTATCCAATGTGAGCTCCTTCTCCAGCTCCTTTATTCTGTCCTTAAGGGCCTTTATTTCCCTGCCCTTTTCTGCTACAGTCTGCTTGGATTTGTCATATCTTTCATTCAACTTGACCAAATTTTCCCTGGCCTCTTTTAACTCTGACATTTGGGCTTCCAGGGCTTGGATTTCATTCCTTAGTTTCTGCATGTCCAGGCTTGAAGCCTGGTCTGTTGTTGGCACTGGTGCTGAGGTGGATGGTGCTGCCTGTTCTGTTTGTTGAGTAGGGGGAGCAGTGGTTTGAGGAGCTTCCTCAAGGTTGATTATTTCAGGAGGAGGCTGAGAGGTTTGACCTCCTTCCTTTTGCTGCAATTCTGCCTGCAACGCTGCCTGGGCAGCCTCAGACTCTCCCAACTTCTCTTGTGTCTGGATTAACTGTTTGTATAGGGATACCAGCAAAGCTGTGGCATCTTGATCATGTCTCAGCTGAGGAACTTCTTCCGTTTGTGGGTGAATTGTTGCTGGGACTTTGACCATATTTCTAAGGGTTGCCATGTCTGCATCCCTCAATTTCAACAATGCCTGCACGGCCTTAATATCCTTGGGATCATGCCCAAGTTCTATAATTATATCTTCTAAGGCCCTGATCCTGTTATCCTTTGCTTGGGAGGATGCCCTTTCCAACTCAAGCTGGGAAGTTGTATTATTCAGGCTATTTTCTAGCCTGTATTTATCCAGTGTTTTGTCTGCCAAGGAGGCATACACCATCTCACCCGTTTGTTTGTGCAATTCGATTTTGTCCATTGGGTGGATGTCCTTGGAAAGGACCTCAAGATTGGTCCTTATATAATCTGCAGGGGACTGTGGCTGTACTACAGCTAGCATAAAATGACTCATGATCATTTTGCCCTCCTGAACATCATAGGCAGACATCAGTCTTTGCTGGTTGGTAGGAGCCATTTTCAGCAGATGATTGTAGAGTTGTATTTTAAGTGGCTCATTTTTCCTTTTAATGTCAATAAACTACTGTTTGATTCCTCCTTCAGCTTCTCTTTGGTGGCTTGAGGAGCTAACTTCTCCTCCCATTGTTCTGTCTTGTCCCTGCTGGAAAGAGCTAGCAGATGCTTCTCTACTAGGTGGGCCCATGCCCAGAGACTGCCCTATTGGCATTTCCTCCTCAGAGAAGGGATTCATTCTATGCCTTTTTCCTCCCTGATTTATGGATGATGTGAGGGGAGTCTCTCTGTCCCTTTTCCTACTTATATCCTCCTTTTGTGGAGTTTGGAGGACTGAAGCTTCAGTAGTAGTCTCTTGCCTAGGAGGCACAGTGTTCTGAGCCTGTTGCTCAGTGAAAATTGGGGCCTCAGCTGCCCTTTCTTGCTGTAATGGATGCTCTTTGTCATGCTGCCCTTCTTCTTGCTGTTGTTCCTGCTGTTGTGGCTGCTCTACCTGCTGTTGTTGCTGCTGCACCTCCTCATGAGGCAGCTGTTCTGTTTCCATCACTTTCTCTTTGCCTTTGCTAGAGGTTTGCTCACTAGCTTTGGCTGCTTGCTGATTTGCAGTTGAGGACGAGGCAACTGCTCCCACTTGTGTGCTTGGAAGAGTGGGTACCTGTGAACAAAGTTCAAGGTCAGCCATCTTTTTCAGATTTCTCACTGCTCTTTGATTCAACCCTTCTTGTGTAACAGGCTCCTCTAGGGTTCCTCTCCTCCATTTTACTTGATTTGCATATTTTTCTATGTGAGGAATCCTCACATGGTCATAACCTGACAGCCTATACTTGACCCTTCTTAAAGTTATGAAGTGATTGGGGTCATATGGTTTCCACAGGAAACTGGTTTGCAGGCCAAGGGATTCTAACATGCTATCTGCCTCCTTCCAACCTTCCTCCCTTTTGTTGTAGATAAAGTGGCCAAGTTGGTTCCTGACCTTCAGCTGTGCTTTTTTACCTCTGCCTGAAAAGTGAAGCACATCGGCATTCCCAAACTGCCTGAAATATTCCAGGGCAAACAATCTCATGGGTACATACTTTGGCAATTTGTAGGGAGGCAGTTCACACCCATAGATCCTGATGACTGTGTGGTTCTGGTAGAAGTACCAGTCCCCAATGCTGTATGATTTGGATAACTGAAGGATCCTTTGCATGTCATCAGTGAGCCTTGGAGGAGGTGAGCTCATCAGCATAGACATGGCTGGGTGGATGAAGAGATCTATGAACTCACAGTAAGTGTATGGGGAGTGAGATCTGTAGTGGAAGGCAGAGGACCAATAGACCACTGACCTTGGATTGCCTTGGGCATCCACTCTTTTGATAGCAAAAGAAAACTTCTCATGTTGATAATATAAGATCAAATGATAAATGTAGGAGGTGTATCTAAACACCTTTTCTCGGGCCAAGTTCATGAACTGCTCATGTATCTTATCAGAGATGTAGGTGGCATAGTCATAGCAGATTGGAGACTTTCCAGGAGCGAACATTAGCATCATCACCAGCACAGTTTCATCAACAAATTCAATTGAATTATAACCCAAAATGGGACTAATCATGTCTGCAAGATCTCTGCCCAATTGGTTGAGGTATACTTGGTTAATAGGAGGGTACTTCACAGAGTCAGAGTCAATGTACATCTGATTTAATTTGGTGACCTGAGCATCTGCCAATCTGGCTCCTTGATTTATCAAGTCTGTGAGTGATAGAGGGACCAGTTTCTTCTCAGTGTTGAAGCAGAGCATCTCTTTGATAGCTTCTGGGGTGATATAGAACACAGCTGAGCCTGAAGGGTCAAGCACTGCCCTCTGAGTAGGGTCATAGTTTTCAGCACATAGGTGGATCAAATCAGGGAACTGATTGACCTGAGGGAGCTTGAATATAGGGAGAAAAGAGTCCCATATGCCCAAGCACATCTGTCCCACTCTCATGTTTAGCCTTTAATTCATTTAGCAGGTGGATATGGAACTTGGTCCTCATCAGCATTTCCTCTGAAATTTGATAGTCCAGGTCTGCCAGAGGCTGCCACTGCAATTGTCTCTGAGGGGCATTCAATGGAGCAACGTTTAATGCCACCGGGGCTACTAGTGGATCCATGATTTCCTTTGGGATTCTGTTGTTTATGGACTAGTGTTACTGTGTAGAACAACACCAAAGAGTTTTCTATGAACATGAAGGTGAATTACTCAGGAACAGAGGACAAAAGGTGAGCTGCAGCAATTGAAATACTGCTTAGAACACGAATAAGGCAATGTCTGGCCTTGCTCTCTCTTTTACCGCAAATTGGTACAGTGTGGGTTACCAGTTCGCGATTGCGCGAACAGAATGCAGTTTTTATAAAATTTCAGGTAAACGAGGCTTAGCTGGTGAATTTCGACGTTCTAGGTGCAAGTGGGAACCAGGCATAGGGGATTTGCCGGTGAATTATCTATTTTTCACTATTTTAAGTTATTTTGGCAATTTACAGACAAAATCGGGCGCAGAAAGGATTTGCATGGATAAATACCTGATATACAGTCAGCAATGGTCAAGAATGTAGGTGAATAGGCACGCCAGCGGTCTCCAGGTTGATTCAGCAGGTTGGCAAAGGCTCGGATGTAAAATTCATGCAGAGGATATAACAGCGTTTTTTGCAAAAAGTGCGAGAAATGCGACATTTCGGCCAAAATATGGTTTTTTAGGACTATTGGCGCCTTTTTTGGATGACGTCAGCATGACGTCATCAGGTGGGGTCAAAGTCGGATGACGTCAGCATGACGTCATCAGGTGATGTGGCGGCATACTAGAGGCCCACGGGGATGGTGAAGTGGCAGACAGGTGGGTCAAATCGGGGACGGGGCGGTGACACGGCGGTGACACTGGCAGTGACGCTGGCAGGGCGGATCAACCGAAACCGGAAGTGGTTAGCGGTTTCATATCGCACCGCTTTTGATACGGAGGCAGAAATGTCAGATGTACCTCCGATATGTTGTTGGGGTGGCGCGTGGCAGAGGCCTGACGTCACCCTCTGACAGATATCGGAAGGTAACTCTCGGACGTCGGGGCCGGTCCGATATGCACGAGGGCCGTCGGATCAAAAGGGCCCGATCCGACGGTCGACGGGACGTTGAGATGGCCGAACGATACGGACGGAGGGCGGGAATAAAATAATATTTCTTTTGGGATTTGCGCCCGGCGGAAACCTTTGGAATATGGCGGATTTTTATGGTTTTTCAATGTATTTTGTAAAAATGCGCATAGCGCCAGAACTTTGGATAAAATGAAAAAGTGGGTTTTTGGTGGATATTTCGCAAACGAAGCGGGTTAGGGGTATAGTAATGGGGTTTTTTATAAGGTTTTAGCATATGAAGGGGTTAAATGGGTCAAATGACTTCTTGAAGGGGGGAAGAGGGGTAGGGTTTAGGGTTCTTAAACTGGCCTGGTGCCAATTTAATCCCTGACTGTGAACATATGGCTATAATGCCAAGGGGAGGGATATTTATACAATGCTTGGGGTTTATACACCATAGTGTTATAATAGTAGGGAAAGGGTAACATAGGGGATTTAGATAATAGAAGTTAGGGGTTAATATGGATGGAAAAGGTGAATGAGGAGCGAAATCACTAAGTTTATTGGAAAATCACTTAGCTTAGGGAGTAGATCAAAATGAAAAGAATTTTAGACAAGAAATGTGGCTTTTAAAGGAATAAGAACCACCATAAAACCACCAATTCTTCCATAAATCTCAACTGATGAGGGGATGTTAGGAATGGGAGTGAAAGGGGAAACTGGGAAGTTAGACATGCTCCTTTACTTTGCTGCAACATAATGGAGAAGAGGACCTTCTCAAACCATTGATTTTCCTTTGTGAATAGGTTAGCCCACATTCAATTGTAAGGAATGACACTTCTGCAACCCCATCTGCCTACCCATCTATTTGCCTAGCATTTTTTATTTCTTCATGGAGGGTGCACTTAGACTTGCAGACCCTCATATGCCTTTTCTTTTCTCTTGGCTTTTCTCTTGATTTTCTATCTAGAACTACCCTTATTGCTTCCAAGGTCCCAGATTAAGCAGTTGGGAACCTTAATTCTCTACCTAAGCTACTGGTCTGCCAAGATTAAACAGTTTGGACAGACTTCTTCCTCTATTCTACAACAAAAAATTGAAACATGGCATGATCCAGATTAGGCTTTTGGATCACCCATCAAAATTGAGTCAACAAGAACTATGTACATACATTGTTTTCTCTAGGAAATATGGGATCTTTGCATCACCAAAGCAGAGCATATTTGGGCCTTTCTTTGCCAATCATGAAATATGAAACCTATTGCTATAGGTAGCTAACAGTGGCTCCACATGGGGATGGTTTTTCATTTGAAAGACCAAGAACAGCAGGTCAGAATGCCTTAGCCCTTGACTGCTTTTACCAAAACTTGAAGTATGCTGCTTTGAAATGCCAAAATTGTGCTCTTCCCATCTTGGTAAATGTCTGAACTTATTTGCCTTTTGCTGATACCTTATTTGCCTTGAGTACATGCTGAGATATCTGCGCTGCTGTGCTGACCATGCTCCCCCTGACTATAGGCAAGATCTGCAAAAAGATGTTCTTCAAGAAGAACCATGACTTATACATCATAAAAGACCTTCCTATCACCAAAAGGCTCTATACATACATCCATCACCCAACCAAGTGGGGATCATCCACCCAACCAAGAACATCACATCATTCATCCCAGGCATAGTGGGGAAACCAAAATAGGTCGTTACATGACCTTGACACCATAAAAGAGATACATGACATAGAGATATAGAGATATAGAGATGAAATATCTAGAGCAAGACTTATAAAAGTCACCAATAACTGATATCAGCAGCATCTGTCAATCACTATTCAGATCAGCAACCATGTTTTCCTTCTGATTTCCCTCTGCATTTGTTTCACCTGAGATCAATAACAGCTGTGAATCTTGAACCAAGGGCTTCTAATGAAATGCCAACAATGCTTTATCAGAAGTTTTATCTGCTCCCCCTGAACCTGTGCCAGATGGTCTCTGTCAGACCCATATCAGACTTCCTTCAACCAGAGTCTGTCCCCACTGATTTCTTTCAAACTACCATATACGCGACTGTCTCTGCATGAACCGGTGTATGTACGCGGATCCTCCTTAGGCAACACGCGTACACCCATTTTCCTCTGAAACAGACAAGTTTCAACAGCAAGATGATGCATCAAATACTCCCAGCTTCTATTTGAGGTATTAAAAAGTTTCCCTGGGCAGTGGTTTGGTGAGAATATCAACAACTTGTTCCTTAGAGGGAACATACTCCAATTTGACCTCTTGTTCCAACACTTGTTCCCGGAGAAAATGATACTTGATTGGTATGTGCTTAGTCTTTGAATGCATGACAGGATTCTTTGAGATACTGATAGCACTTGTATTGTCACATAATATGGAGATAGGTGGAGTACAAGTGATTTGAAAATCCGGCAAAGTTTGCATCATCCAAAGGAGTTGTGTGGAACAAGATGCGGCAGCCACATATTCTACTTCAGTTGTAGATAACTCTATTTCTTACTGAACCAAGATACTAATTTGGAACCCATAAATAATGCACCACCACTTGGGCTTTTTCGGTCATCCACACTTCCAGCCCAATCTGCATCTTTATAAGCATGAAGAGTGAGATCTATATCTCTTGGATACCATAGGCCATATTTTTTAGTTAGTTGAAGATACTTGAAAATTCTCTTCACTGCCTGAAGATGAGTTTCCTTAGGATTTGCCTGAAATCTTCCAACTATTCCCACTGCATGCATGATGTCTGGTCGGGTACCTGTCAAATAAAGTAGACTTACAATCATGGATCTATAGGTTGGTTGATGCACTGCTGCTGATTCATCATTTGCACTGAGGCTGCATCCTGTAACCATAGGGGTACATACTGGTTCTGAATCTTCCATGCCGTACTTCTTCAAAATCTGCTTGAGGTACTTGGTTTGAGATAAAAAGATACCTCCTTCATTTTGTTGGATTTGTAATCCAAGAAAATATGTCAGTTCTCCAAGCAAGGAAATTTCGAATTCTTTCTGCATCACCAAGGAAAAGCTTTCACTCATAGCTTCTTCATTGCTGCCAAAGATGATATCATCAACATACACAACAAGTATTAGCAATTTGTTATTTTCAATTTTTATATAAAGATTGCTATCTGCTGATCCTTTTGAGAAACCTTGTTGTTGAAGATATTTGTCCAGATGATAGTACCAAGCCCTTGGAGCTTGTTTAAGACCATAGAGAGCCTTCTTAAGTCTGCATACAAGTTTTGGATCATTTCCAAGGATGAATCCATCTGGTTGCTCAATATACACTTCTTCTTCTAAGTCTCCATTCAGAAAAGCTGATTTCACATCCATTTGAAATACTTTGAACTTCTGGAAGCTTGAGAGAGCAAGGAACATTCGGATGGCCTCAAGTCTAGCAACGGGAGCAAAAGTTTCTTCAAAGTCTATCCCTTCTTGTTGAGCATATCATTTACACACAAGTATGGCCTTGTTTCTAATAACTTCCCCATTTTCATTCAACTTGTTTTTAAAGATCCATTTTGTCCCTATGACATTCTTATCCTTTGGTCTAGGAACCAAATTGTTGTTGGGAAAAGTATCCAATACGGAATGACCCTATCCCACTCTAAGGGTGATAGTACCTCAGCAACAATCAAAGCAAAGCTATTCAAGATTACTTCTTTATGAGATGTAAGAGAGGGGAGAAAAAGATCCACTAACCGTTGTCTTCCGCTAATGATTGATCCAATCTTCTCTCTTTGCTGCTTGCTCCCAGCTCCTTGCTCTTTCACTGACCCAGCTACACCAAGATCCTGCAAAATGGCAAGAGAGGGAAACTACAAGAAGCATACATTCATAACTGATTCAAGGATTAGAATAAATCAAATACACGAGTATAACAATACACCATTGAGACACATGCATATAGAAGAACCTCAAATGCTTTATTAATGGAAGAAGTAAAGTTCTGAGAGTGTTACAACCATAAAAGGCCCAATCCAGCAACACCTCCCAGTAGAAAGAAATCTCCTCTTCACCTCCTTCAAGAAATCACCCAATAGTTCTATACTCAAACCAACAACACTTCCTTACATTCACAAGATTCCAGCCTCCCTAGACCTCATGAGAGAGCTCTATATATAGGAGTTTTGGAGAAAGGATGAGTCAGCTTGAGGCTGGCATGAAGCTGACTAGTGTCCTCTCCCACTTCAGTTATTCTTCAGTTCTTGAGTCCACTTGGAGTTTCTTGCTTCCACTTGGAGATCTAGATCCTCTTACTCATCACAAGGCGAATTCCCTGATCCAAGTGTCATTTTGGAAGCTTCCTGGGCATTTGACACCTTGCAGAATGACTGTGCCACTTGGCCAATATCGCCCAGCGCAGGTAGCCTTCATTAGATTTGACATTCAGCGCAGGTACAGAGTGGAGCAGTTGACATTCAGCGCAGATGCTCAGTGGAGCAGTTGACATGATCCCGAATTAGCTTGTTTTTGAGTGTTTTCAGGTGGAGAATTGATTTTCAGTGCTGTGGTTTGCTGACCTTGTTCCTCTATGGGTAGGAACAACATGTTTAGGGACTTTGGATCCCTTAGATTATTGACATTTCATGCTTCATGTTGTAAGGCACAAAAATGTCTATAACAGTTGCCCCCTAAAGTATGAGGTCGTTTATCGGGTGAAATGCTTTATCAGGAGGATCCGAAGTTCATTCAATCGCTGAGAGGCGCCCTGTAATAAAATACAATACAATACATTATTTTTCATTCTGCTTTCATGATCTAGCTGAGGTGGGCATTCCCATGCTCAGCTTTATAAATTCATTTTGGTACATATAACAGACGATCGTCTGATGATAGACTGATAATTCTCTACTGAAATTATCATCCTTTGAGTAGGATGATCATCTGCTGTAATGATGTACATATCAAATGTTTTTATATTTCCTGAATATATATCACAGCCCGGATGGATGAAACTAGATCCGGGGTCTTCAAACTCGTTCGATCTTCACTCTAAGTACAAGTCGATCCATGTGAGAATTGCGCTGAAGTCGAACATGGAAAGACATCGCTTGATTACCGGTCAATAATGAAAACTGTTAACAAGCGCGAGAGGAATCACCAATAATGACAATGACCCTCAAGGTACTGCAGTACAATTCACGTGGTGTGAATAAAGGACTTGGCGTCGAACACCACGCAAAATCTTCTGGTCGAAGGTCATTGATGTATACCTGTCGCCGGAAGTGAGAAACTTGCCATTGAGGCATGCAAGCTTCAAAGTACTGAAGGGGTTGTTCCTAGATCAACTTCTTGGATAATGAGCTGAAGTCGACAAGAAGCGATCCATCAAAGGAGGGCCATAATAAATCCCACATCAGTGACACGGAACGGAGCTAAGGATTTTAATGGAGGTGAAAACAATCTGTGAAATATGATTCAGGGTGGCGATCATGGGTGGATGAAGGATAATGTATGGCAGTGGATGGGACACGGTTGACTCTCTCTGAACAACATCTCTTGAACATATAATGACACTGATGTGATGGATCGGTAGCATTACCCCAAATGTGGATGGTTTGGCGAGGACCATGGTGATGAGACCGGTGAATGAAACAACCCAACCCGATGTGATACGGAGGACAAAGTGTCATGTTCAAGAGCGACTTGCTACCATTAAAGCTTTGAGGTTCTCCCAATTTTTCCCCAGTCATTTCTGACCAGTACCTCTTTATTTTTGTCAAGCTTGAGGAGGATAACATATACTTGTTCTATAACCTGCCCTTCGGGCAAGCCCATCGCTATGTTTTAACGAGCTTAGCGATAGGGAAACTCGTTCTCGTCTAAAGACAAGTTTGTCGCTATTTAATCATTTTAACGAGTCTAACGACAAGGAAAACTCGGTCCTTTTCATTTTTAGAGAGTCTGAAAAGGTACAGAAAGTTAACTCCAAAATTCCTTTTTCGTCATCTAATCCCTTAAGTCCGAAAAAGTATAAAACAATACACAAGGGATGAGTTTTCGATAACTTTAACGAGCCGAATAAAACAAGCGCTCGACCTTTTTGTGTAATAATCCCTCAGGTCCAAAAAGATTAAAATCTAGAGGAGGGATAGCTCTTCCGGTCATTTTAACGAGCTGGAAGGCCAAAACTCGGAAAACTTTTCATATTTTACGAGTCAGGAGAAAAGAGCTCAAAGAAGACTCGTCTTTTGAGGAACGAGTGATAAAGAGGGATAGCAGCAGATTCCAGGTACAGGTTGGAATTTTCCAATCACGGCAGTGTCACAAGGATGGCTAAGTGAAATCACTCTTCGCAGCTGTTCCTCAAAATGGGTAAACAATCATATGGAGGTGAACGATTGGCCAAATGAAATGGAGGTGGTGGGTGCAAACACGACAAAGGCTTTTATGGCTAATAAATTTACGATCACAATGGTTATTTACCGGAATAGGTTCATTTTTTATTTAAAAATGAGCTTGAACTCTGGGGGAAACATTGCTCACTGCTTTTATTTATTTTTTAACGAGCATGAAGACTGCATTAAAACTGTTCGGACCTTGCGTTTATTTTTTAACGAGCATGAACTTTATGCTAAAACTGCTCGATTCTATGGTCAAATTTTGATTTTTACCATTACTAGCTTTTCTCTTTTCAAATATAGTACTGCATTTTCAATTGCTGCAACAAACTTTGTTAGAAATGAATAATATCTGCATGAAACTGAGATTATAACCCTAATATTTCACTTTAAACCGTGTAAAAAGCCATTAAAAGGTGTTTTTACCTCTCATTTACCATTTCATTTGCATTTGGTTTGTTGGAGCTCTGGAGGTGCCTCTTCCCCCTTGATTTTCACCAGCTGATTACGGGAGATTCTGCGGATGATTTTCGGCGCTGTTTGGACCAGGTAGGAGCTAAACCCTAGCTCTTTCTTTTCATGGTTTCATTTTCCTGTTTCATGCATGTTTTCCAGTATTTCTGAGCCCCAGGGGTTTTGCAAAATCGCCCTAGTTCCAGCGCAGGTTCCCCTTTCGAAACCTGCACTGAAGGTCAAGCTGCCTTAAGGTAGCCTGACCCTCAACGCAGGTGGGAGACTCTCTGCCTGCGCTGGGCTCAAAAAACTGAGTTTTTAAGGTCATTTTTGATGATTTTTTCGCCAGTTTTTCATCAAAATCAGGAACTTACTCTTTCTCTTGCTTGCTTTGCAGGGAACTTTGAACAAAATGTCCCTTACGTGGCGAGAACGAGAACATGAAGAGGAGGACATGATTGCCCTCCATGACCCTGTCACGGTGAATGCGTTGCGGAACTGTGGCCTGCTGAAGTTCTTCCGTATCTCTAGTATGAGAGCACAGATTTCTTTGCTGCAGTACATGCTTGATGCTTGGGATCCCGTTAACCAAGTGTTCCAGATTAGGGGAAAGGCCATCCCCTTGACCATAGAGGACATGTACTTCTTGACTGGACTATCAAGACGAGGTGCCCCCATTTCCTTGTCAGGTACGGCCCGGGGGACTGATTCCACTAGAGATTATGTCCGCCAGTATTGCAGGGAAGGTTCTCAGCCGAGCAAAGACGGCAAGATTCTTATCTGTGAGATTACTGATCGGGCTCTCAGGTCCATTCTGTTCACTATTGGTAGGATGGCCGGCAGTGCAGCTCTACATGTTGCCAACAGGTCTTATATGCAGCACGCTTTGGAGTGTCTCCAACCGAAAGTATTCAACTGGTGTGATGCAGTACTTGTTCAGATGAAAAGTCAATTGACCAAGGTAAAGGACGGGAAGCTGAAGAACTTTGGATTTGGTTCTATTCTGACTGCCTTCGCCTTGGAGAAAATCCCACTATGCAGCCTCAGTACATCATACTTGACTTGCCTTCTCCGACCGAGCCACGCATGCAGAGGTGGGTCGACCACATGTCTAGGCATCCTGGTCAACCTCCGATTACTTTTACTGAGGCCTTCTTTAGGTGGTTCGAGTGCCAGGAGATGGCGTTTTCTGAGTATCCATATGTGGGTATGGATTTCCGAGGTGATCCGGATTTGGTGCTACCAGATGGCGAACAATGGGGCGCCATTGGTAAACTCCTTGACCATATTACTGTTTACTGTTCTTATTCATAATGTTGCTGTGCTTTATTCTATCAATAATTTTAATTGTACTCTTGGGTGCATGCAGATATTGGTCCTGTTCGTCCAGCAGTTCGTCCGAGATCGCCAGTTACTGCCCCGACAGTGGAGCCTGCTAGGAGAGTTGTTATTCGCGATCTTGACGACACTGAGACCCTTACAGCTGTGCAGGAGCAGGTTGAGAGCCTTACTCGCGGTCTTCTGGATGTAAAGATTGACGAGTTACCTTTACAGTTGCAGCGGCATACTATCGGCGTGCCTAGACGATGGACTTGTCTCTTGCGCATGATTGCACAGGCCGTGACATACTATCATGAGCACCACTAGGCTAGGGTGCCCCCTAGCATCTTTTTGAGTTTTTAGGTCATATGACCAATTTTGTCTTGGTTACAGAACATTATGTATGAACTTATATAAACAGCTTTATACGTATTTTGATTTTCGGGTTTTATTCTGGTTGATTTATGTGATCCATATGTACAATCTTTGATGATGTGTCCTTTTTATAAATGTTGCAAATGTCTATCTAACACATAGTTCGCTAATGAGTCAGTTAATGTGTTTAAGTTTCTTGAAATATGTTGATATTGAATTGAATCAAATCGTCTTTCCAAGATCTTAACCCTTAGGAACATGCGATAAATAGCTGGATTGCGAACAGAATATATACCATTGAGTTGTAGTATTACGAGCTGTGAGTCTAGCCTGACAATTAGTCGGTGTATGCCACGTGTGATGGCATCAGAGAGTAGTTCTATCAACGCGCTATACTCAGCGATGTTATTCGTTGATTGCCCAATACATACACCTCTGAAACTTACTAACTCGCCGCTTGGATCAAAAATGGCCCAGGCTGCGGAAGATAAGTTCTGCGAACTATGACTCGCTCCGTCGGCATATCCAACACATGTCTCCAGAAGGTTCGACATCTGCAATAAATGAAAAGGTGGATCACTTGACCAGGACAAACACTTTAGCGAAAACAAAATACAACAAAAGCATGCAGGTTACTATTTAAGCATAGTAACGCTTGAGGTACAACCCGTTGCGGGGCTGCGCCAGTGGAATTCCATCGTAATCCATTAACTCGTAGGCCCCTTTTGCTAACACCCTTTTAACAATATAGGGGCCCATCCATAAGGACTTGAATTTACCTGCTCCCAATTTATCGGATTCTTGGTCATAAAGCAAGACCAAATCACCTTCTGAGAAGACACGGGGTTTGACATTTTTGTCGAACTGAGCCTTGACTCGTTTCTTATGGGCCTCGTTAGCCAAAGCGGCGTCACGACAGGTTTCATCCAACTGGATTAATTCCAAGAAACGAGCCTCTTCCTCTGAAGTTCCGGGGAGGAGATCGATTGTGAGTTTAAGTGACGAAATTTCGCACTGGATTGGCAAGACTGCTTCCAGGCCATACACCAGTTGAAAAGGTGTGAACCCGGTTGCGTTCTTTACCGAGGTTCAGTAAGCCCACAAGGCTGAGTACAGGATTAGGTGCCACCTTCTTTTATGAACTCCGATCATCCTTTGCAACATACGCTTCAGGACCTTGTTGATTTCTTCAACTTGTCTGTTGGCTTGCGGATAATATGGGGTAGAGCCGTCGTGAGATAGCCCTAGCTTGGCAGCTAATTCGACCATCATGTGATTGCGAAAATGCGACCCATGATCTGTAACTATAGCCTTTGGTACGCCGAACTTGGCGACTACATGATTGAAAAAGAAAAGGGCAGCTGTTTCACCAGTGTTATCTAATGTAGGCATCGCCTCAGCCCATTTGGTAAAATAGTCAACAGCGACTATAATATACCCATTCCCCTCGGTCGAGGTGGGGTTACATTGCATGAAATCGATGCCCCACTTGGCGAAGGGCCCAACAGCAACTATCAGCTGTAAAGGTGCGGGTGGTCGTTTGGTTTTGCTATCAAAGATTTGACAAGCATGGCAACTTCTGACTGCGGTTATGCAATCTTTGAACATGGTTGGCCAGAAGTATCCTGCTCGTAAGATTCTTTGTGCTGTTGCATATCCAGACTGATGGCCCCCACACACGCCTGAATGAAACTCATTCAGGGCTTTTTCGGCCTCCTCATGGGTAAGGCACCTCCTCAGAACTGTATCGACACCACGACGGTAAAGTGTATCACCGACGATCATGTAGTCTTTTGCTTGGTATCGTATACGTTTTTGTTCGGAGTGAGAGGTGTTAGGCCTGAATTTTTGGGTTTGGAGATAAACTATGATATCTCCATACCACTCATCGCTTGCAGATATCAGAAACAAACTTTCGTCCACGATTGACTCTTCCGATGTTTCATCGTTGGACGATGATGGGAGATCGCACAATAATTCTGCGAAAACTAGAGCTTTCTTTGATTTGGATTTTACAAATTCCAGATCAAACTTTTGAAGGATCGCTATCCATTTTGAATATTTGCCCCCCAGCAACTGTCGCGACAGTATATAAGTCATGGGGTTGCAATCTGACAAGATGGTAGTTTTCCGAAAGAGGACATAATGTCGAAACCTTTGAATCGCTTGAACAGCTGCAAGCGCTAGTTTTTCAACATAAGAATATTTACTTTCTGTATCGTTTAAGTTTTTACTTAAATAATAGATAGGATGTTCAATTCCATCGACTTCTTGAACTAAAACCATTGCAATGGTCGTATCCGCTGCAGCCAGATACAGGTTAAAATCTCTTTGATAGTCCGGGGCGTACATTAATGATGCTTTTACTAGACAATCTTTCAGAGCATCAAAGGAAGCTTGCGCCACCTGGTCCCAGACAAAAGGTACATCCTTTTTCAAAAGACGAGTATAACCCTTAGCAAGTTCTGCGTAATTTGGAATGAACCTCCTCAGAAAGTTTGCTTTCCCTTGGAGTTTCTGAATCTGAAGCAAATTTGAAGGTGGAGGCAAATTAATGATTGCCTGAACCTTACAGGGGTCGAGACGAATCCCATCCTTAGAGACTACAAAGCCAAGTAAACGACCAGAACCGACGCAAAACACACATTTGTGTGGATTGAGTCTTATCTTGTAGTGTCGGCAACGTAGAAATATCGCTCTTAAATGCTGCGGATGATCAGTCCGCTTTCGCGAATGAGCTGGAAGATCGTCGAGATAAGGTTGAACAATGTTCTTGATGTCATGGAAGGCATAATTCATCGCCCTCTGAAACGTCGCCCCTGCGTTCTTTAAACCAAAGGGTAATTTTCGATAAGCGAATGTGCCCCACGGACAAATAAATGCAGTCTTTGACTGGTCCTGTGGGCGGATATTTATTTGATTATACCCGGAAAATCCATCCATAAATGAAAAGATTTCACATCCGGCGCATTCATCAATTATCTGGTCGATGAAGGGTGTAGGGTAGTTGTCCTTCGGACAAGCTTGGTTTACATCCCTATAATCAACACACACTCTAATCGTCCCTTGTTTTTTCATAACAGGGACAATATTCGATACCCAATCGGTTAGAGGAACTGGGTAGATGAATCCAGCATGGAGGAGTTTTTCAACTTCCGCCTTAATGGCAGCGGCTTTCTTCGGGTGCACTTGCCGAAGTCGTTGCCTTACTGGTTTGACATCAGGATACATTTTAATTTCATGTTCAACGATACTCGAGTCAATGCCTGGCATTTCATCATATGACCAAGCAAAGACATCTCTAAATTCGCGAAAAAGAGCGTTATATATTTCCAGTTCTGAAGGGGAACAACCTTTGCCGACATAAATATTCTCTACAACATCTGTTTTAGTCGAGATATTTATGGCTATAGTCTCTTCAATATTGGATAGGTTTCGCTCGGAATCCACCGTGTTTACAGTATTTGTTAGGAATTCAAATACTGAAGGGTGATAAAGGTCACTTTGAGTTTCTTCTTCATATTCCGGAAGAAGGGAACGATGGTGGTGATCATTCCATGGTGCCCCCTCAATCATCATTGATTGTAAGATTCCTTCGTCAGTCCCATGTACTTTCGACCAAGGATCTAATGGGGTTCCATATTCTCTAGACCTATCTACCCAAACGCTTGATGAGCGTTGATTTGGGCTCGCCTCCCATGCTTGAAACATTGATTGCTACAATATTTCTAAAGGGCTTGGGGGAAAAACCATTGAATGATCCATGTTGACCTTCGTGGAAGATATCATGTTGCAGGTTGCTACAAACGGTACATTTCCTGTATAAATAGGAGGTGGTAGCGCGAAAGTTCCCATCAATGTGGGGTCTTTCAATAATCCTACTCCGATATCTTGAATTGAATGGTTGCTCTCATGGATCATGGGAATGCTTCCTGTAACTTGTGAACCATTAGGGAGGAAATTCTGTTGGTCGACGATCGTAATCCCTCCTTCAAACGGGAATGCGATCTTCCTAAAATAAGTCGACACAACAGCTGCCATGGCATAAATCCATGGTCTACCCAGTAGGATGTTATAGTCAAGATTTCCATCAATGACTTCTGCATCAATTTCTACCGTTTTTCCTCCTAGTTCAATTTTCAAGTTATTAAGGATACCGTATGGGGTATAAGTCCTTCCGTCGAAAGCTTTTAATGTCATCGAAGATCGCGACAAGGTTGGAGATCCTAAAGTTTTCCAGCAACTCATTGACATAATACATGTCGAGGCTCCCTCATCAATTATTGTTTTGTGAACAGTTTTGTTGAGTGCTTTCACTTGAATAAGGAAAGCTAGCTGAGCTGGTAACTGAGGATCATATCCCTTGTGATCAAAGGATACAAGATTGGAATCCTTAGGATCAACCCCACCAATTGCCGATAACAACGCCTGCCTTTGGGTTGGACAATTTTGTAGCACTTCAAGAGTCGACATAGCGGATGGCGATTGGGCCAAATCCTCCACTATGTTATAATGCTGCGCCACTCTGGCGCGAGGATTAAATGTCGACTTGTGTACTACACCCTTTGGCGGTTTTATTGTTAATTCAGGGATGGTGGGCGTTACAACTTCTGTCGAAGTTGTTGTCGAACTACTTGGTTGATCTTTACCTTTTTCGTTCGACAGCTGAGGATTCCCATAATCTTTGTTCCTTGTCGAAATCAAAGCATCATTCTGTTGTTTCGAAACCGACAACATAAGGACTTGCGACGGGGAAGCATTTCCACTATCAACCAGATTTTGACCTGGGTTGGGAAATGGATCAGTTAACACAGCTGATGTTTGGGAACTTTTAAAGAACCTCTTTAACTCAGCTTTGAATGGGCAATTCTTTGTGTAATGATCCTCATCATCACATATTTGACATGGATAAATTTGTTTCCCTTTTCCAGGAGGGTTTGAAGAATTTTTTCCAGGGGATGACTCACCCTATTTCTTCTTCTTCCCTTTGTTTTGTTTCTTCTTGCTTCCTGGTTGATTGGTTTCTTTGCCTTTATCTTCTAATACGGCATTTACTTCCGAAGCAAGAATTTATTCTTTTGCATTTTGGTCCGAATTCTTACGGGATTTCTTTGACGAACCCCTTGTTGATTTCGTGTTTGCTGTGCCAATCACGCCGTCACCGACATGAGAGTCACTATTTGATTTAGGAGGGGGAGGAATTGAAAATTCCGGTCTAGGGGCGTCAGGTATTTTGTCATAGAGCGTGCCGGACTGAGTATAGACTAAGTCCAAATACTGCGCACGAGCAATAACTTGCTCCTCTGTTACGACTCCCCCCTTGGCCACATCTTCCGTAATAGCCGGAAGTAACGACTTTATAAACCATTCAGCTAATAACTGATCGGGAACATACGTTTTCACCATCCTACGACGACGACGCCACTCATGTATATGATCAGATATATGGGTAGCAGTTGTCTGTTTGAAGTTGGTTAATATTTCTGTTCCCGTTTCATACCTTATCGGTAATTGAAAGTGGGTTAAGAAAGTCGTGGCTAGGGAACTAAAATTGTCGAAAGAGGCTCTTGGCAATTCAATATACCATTTAGCTGCTGGACCTGTCAATGTCCTCTGAAAAAGGCGAAGCCTTATCGAATCGTCGTTAAGGGTGTTCGACGAACACCACAGATGAAAAGTCATCACGTGATTCGACGGGTCTTCACCTGGATTTCCATTGAATTTAGGAATGTCAGATGGAAGTTTATGAGGAATCGCTGGAGACCAAGGGGCATAAGCAATCGGATCGTTCGTTAACCGGTGTAAATCGGGTAACTCTAAAGTTGCCACAAATGGTAACTGTTGATTCAGGTTAGGCGAAGCGTAACCAGGGTACGATGGAATCGCTTGAGCAGTGGGTCTTTGCATACCAGCATAATGTAATTGATGTTGGTATGACTGATACGGTTGGTGGACTTGACCACTGTAAAGTGGTTGGTTTTGACCGTTTTGGATATACGATTGTCCACTGTTCGCAAAGATCTGCTGCTCAGAACCTTGGTACACTTGCTGGAATTGCGGTTGTTGGTATTGTACAAGCCATGGTTGTGACGCCATGTTCTGTTGCGCCATGCTAACCATTGGACCAAGGTGTGGGGTAATTGTACCCGTTTGTACTTGTGTCGTCTCACCAGTTGGCGATTGTGGTTGTGACCCATGGTCAAGCGACTGTTGCATTACAACCTGAGAAATCTGAGGTTGACATGTAACAGGTATCGCTTGAACTTGCGACACGGTTACAATAGCCGGTGTGGTTGGGATGTTCGTCACAGGTACACACTGTTGCATAGAATATACAATCCTTGGTTGTTGAGGTAGCATAGGTACCCAACTACTTGATGCAATTCCAGTATAACCCGAACATGGTTGTGAACTCACGTATGGGTACCCTCCCGGAGGGGGTAATGAAAGGGCATACTGCCCCCCATACGGTATCAATCCAGCACTCAAGGGGATTGATGGCCCTGATTGACTTCCAAATGGATCAATTTGGTGAGTTTCAACATAAGAGTTACCGGGTATTACTCCGGATGAACAAACTGGAACAGACCATACTGTCGAAATAGTCCCTTGGTGGACTCCTTCTAGCGGTTGAGAGCTAGTTGGGATAGCTGGTATGCCGGCAAACATCGTCGGAGTGACGGCAGGGACTTCTGCTGTCGCTGTGTCATTTGACATAGTCCTAGATGATGACGGTTGTTTAGACATCTTAAGTCTATCCAATAGATTGCCTAGCGATTCTACAGGAACTTCCACTTGTGGTGGATTAACTTCTGATGAAGGAAATAGAGTGACCCCGACTCCAAAATGAGTTGGAGTACTTGCTTGCGGATCCTCTGAAATTTCCTCTATCGCAAATGAAACCCGGTGGAAGAGGAAGACCGTCAGGTCCGTAAAATATTTTTGGTGCCGAAGAAGTGGTTGCTTCGACAGCGACAGTTGTTTGAGGAACAAAACTTTCCGGACCGGTTACAGATGGAACTGGTTCGGTTATACAAGTACTTGCCCCCAGACTAGGATCAATATTACTGTCCTTCTGTGGCTGTTGAACTTCTTCTATAGAGGCAGGGTTTCCAGAAATGTTAGGAGTAATCGGAACCTCAGATGCAGTTGGAACACTTGTTCTAACTTTCAAAGGAGATTTTGAACCGGTTAAACGAGTTCGCTTTGCCCGTACTGTTTTCGATTCCGGAGACAAAGACGGTTGACTCGTAAGCCTCCGTGAACGACGGGGTTTCAATTGACTTTCTTCCACGATTGCGGATTACTCGATCAACCAAAATATTAAAAGGGGAAATTTGTGTTTCCGAATTGAATGAATTTTATTAGACGTTTTTAGACACAACTTGCTTTTTCACTTTTTAAGAGTCGAGAAAAAGCTAAAGATGACTCTAGTCTCCTTCGATGTATTAACGAGCCCGAAGTGACAAATGCTCGGTTGGACTTTTTCAGTTATAGAGTTTGAAAAAGGCCAAAAGAAACTGCTCTGGAGATCTAGGCAGAGGGTGTGCCAAACCTTTCGCAAAACCACAGAATACGTTTTACGGTACGGGTGGTCGATCTTCGTGAATGCTGTGTTCACTGCATTGCGATCAGTAGGGCGGCCGACACGGCTTCCTAAGGATAAAAGATATATGCCTATAGGGGTCTCCCAATATATACGCGACGGTACGTGGGAGCACAAGTCCGTATTAGTGCCATCGACTCTCAGGAGGAATCACCCACCTTCGTCGAGATCGACAGTCACTACGTTTAACGACGCCGGAACACGTCTCTAGCTTAGACCTCTAGATGTTTGCGTTATGTTTCAAAGCGTTGTTAGGTTCATTCAATATATTTTAAGTTGATCTTTTTAAAGTTTGCCTTTCAAGGTTCACCACGAGATGTATTGATACAAATTCCTAAATGCAGTCTAAGATGAGAAGCAAGCTTTTTCAATCTTTTCGACTTATGAAAATCTTAACTACTGAGGGAAAAGAGAGACAAAATCTTTTCACACAGATCAAAGAGCACTCGCTAATGCACTTTTTCCCTAAATCAACATACAAACTTATATGCAAAATGCAAAAATGCAGGTATTTCTTTTCTCTTTCTTAATGTTTGTGCGATACAAAAAGAAAGTTGTTGTATAATTTCGAATTCAATTTCAAGTGAAAGCAAACAAGCTTGTCCAAAATCGAAAGACACCTTAAGATTTACTTGTTTCGACACTAGAAATATATAAATTCAAACCATATGATGAAAGCAAAAGCTCAATCAGCTATGAACAGCAAACAAACTAACTCTTAAGATCAAAACGACACTTAATCACAGGTCTAGATCTAAGAGGCCACAGCAAGACTAGTTCACTTTCGTTATGGGAAACTGCAAATGATGTAAGAAATACACAAAGAACAAATACAGTTCCTTTATACAACCGAGGCGGAATAGTGGCAAGGAAAGTTGGTTTCAGATAGGTACATAGACTGGTAACAGGCAGCAAAAACAAGAGTGAAAACAGGGCAAGAAACAGCAGGAAACCCCAGTAGCACAAGGCAAGACTGGTCCAGCGCAGGTGGTACACAGGTAGTTTGACCTTCAGCGCAGGTAGCCCCTTCGGGAACTGCGCTGAAATGCAGACAGCCTTCACACAGCCTACACTGAAGAACGAAACTTTCGTTTCTCTTGGTTTCCGGGTCACAGATTGCTCAAAAATTCACAGTTTTTGGCCAAATCAGAAGCTATCAGTCAAGTACACACTAAGGGATGACAAGGAGGATGAAAAGCTATCACTAAGAGCTTATTAGAGTCCTTTTGAATCAGCTCTTCAAATCATAAACTTGCCCAGAAACTGAGCTAGAGTAGCTGCGCTCTACTTTGCATTTGAAAGATCCAAATGCAGTTCGATTCGGTACTCCCTGTGTTTATGAAATGAATAGCAAAAACACAAACAACCAACAAGATACGATCCCCAGCAGAGTCACCAATTTGTTGTTGGGAAAAGTATCCAATACGGAATGACCCTATCCCACTCTAAGGGTGATAGTACCTCAGCAACAATCAAAGCAAAGCTATTCAAGATTACTTCTTTATGAGATGTAAGAGAGGGAGAAAAAGATCCACTAACCGTTGTCTTCCTCCAATGATTGATCCAATCTTATCTCTTTGCTGCTTGCTCCCAGCTCCTTGCTCTTTCACTGACCCAGCTACACCAAGATCCTGCAAAATGGCAAGAGAGGGAAACTACAAGAAGCATACATTCATAACTGATTCAAGGATTAGAATAAATCAAATACACGAGTATAACAATACACCATTGAGACACATGCATATAGAAGAACCTCAAATGCTTTATTAATGGAAGAAGTAAAGTTTTGAGAGTGTTACAACCATAAAAGGCCCAATCCAGCAACACCTCCCAGCAGAAAGAAATCTCCTCTTCACCTCCTTCAAGCAATCACCCAATAGTTCTATACTCAAACCAACAGCACTTCCTTACATTCACAAGATTCTAGCCTCCCTAGACCTCATGAGAGAGCTCTATATATAGGAGTTTTGGAGAAAAGATGAGTCAGCTTGAGGCTGGCATGAAGCTGACTAGTGTCCTCTCCCACTTCAGTTATTCTTCAGTTCTTGAGTCCACTTGGAGTTTCTTGCTTCCACTTGGAGATCTAGATCCTCTTACTCATCACAAGGCGAATTCCCTGATCCAAGTGTCATTTTGGAAGCTTCCTGGGCATTTGACACCTTGCAGAATGACTGTGCCACTTGGCCAATCTCGCCCAGCGCAGGTAGCCTTCATTAGATTTGACATTCAGCGCAGGTACAGAGTGGAGCAGTTGACATTCAGCGCAGATGCTTAGTGGAGCAGTTGACATGATCCAGAATTAGCTTGTTTTTGAGTGTTTTCAGGTGGAGAACTGATTTTCAGTGCTGTGGTTTGCTGACCTTGTTCCTCTAGGGGTAGGAACAACATGTTTAGGGACTTTGGATCCCTTAGATTATTGACATTTCATGCTTCATGCTGTAAGGCACAAAAATGTCTATAACACAAATCCCAAGTGTTATTCTTTTCGATCTGCTCAAGTTCTTCATCCGTTGCCTTGACCCAGCATTCATCTTTGCATGCCTCTTTTACATTTTGTGGTTCAGTGGGGGAGAGAAATGCCAAATAGCTTGAGGCTTCTACAATTTTTCTTCTTGTTTGTATACCTACCTCTTTCTACCCCAAAATTTGAGATTCTGGATGATTCTTCTGAACGTACCTCAATGGAGTCTTATCTTCTATCCTTATCTGTTCTTCTGGTGCCTCTTGAGCTTCTTCTTCATCATAAGTATGATTTGATGTTGAAGGATAGTCCTCATCATCTTCGAAATCTTCGAAATTCACTTGCCTAGGAATGTTTCCTTCTTCATCAATCACTACATCAATGCTGTCAACAATTCTTCCAAGTCTTTTGTTGTAACAATTATATGCTTTGCTATGGGGAGAATAACCAAGGAGAATGCCTTCCTCTGCTCTAGGTTCAAACTTGCCAAGATTTTCATCATTATTTTTGATATAGCATTTGCTTCCAAAAATTTTAAAATATTTTACTGAAGGAGTCTCACCATCCTAGAGCTCATGAGGAGTTTGAGTGTTGTTCACCTGGACATTTGTCTTGTTGAGAATAACAATTGCAAAAAATGCGGCTTCTCCCCAGAAGGTTGCGGGAGTTCCAGACTCATCAAGCATAGCATGAGCCATTTTTTGAACCGTTCTGTTCATCCTTTCCACTACTCCATTTTGCTGAGGAGTCCTAGCTGTAGAGAATTCGCTTCTTATTCCATGTTCTTCACAAAAATAAAAAAATTCATTCGAGGTAAATTCTCCTCCTCGATCAGACCTGATGCATTTGATTCTGTGATCTCATTCGTTCTCCACCAAGGCTTTGAATGATTTGAACTTTTCAAAGGCTTCGTATTTGTGCTTCATAAGTCCTATCCAACACATCATAGAAAAATCATCAATGAATAATATAACGTATTCTTCTCCTCGGGGTGACCTTTTCCTAGATGGACCACATACATCAGTATGGACAAGTTCAAGTGGACTGCTAGCTGATCCTTCCTTCTCAGGGAAGTTAGTTCTGGTTTGCTTACTAAATTGACACGATTTGCATATTGTATTATCTGGAATTTTGATGTCTGGAAGACAATGAACTGCCTGGTATTTGCATGCTTTCCTTATCTATGAGAAGCTAATATGCCCCAATCTTTTGTTCCATAGCCAGTGTTCATCATTCTTACTTAGATAGCATTGATGTTGTCCTTCTTTGAATATAAATAAATTGTTTGGAGTTCTTACGCCTTTGATCACTATTTTTCCTGTATCAAGATCACGAACACTACATCCATTTGATCGAAATATTACCTCAGTTCCTTGATCACGCATCTGACTGACACTTAATAGATTATGCTTTAAGCCATCAACATACATGAAATTTCCAACTTTGACCCTTTCTTTCAACTAAACAGAACCTTTACCTTTTATGAGAGCAGGGGTGTCATTTCCAAAAGAGACCTTCTTCTCCTTCTCTAAGGCACTATATGACTGAAGTTTTTCTTTATCACCTGTCATATGTTTTGAACATCCACTATCGATGTACCATTGATTTTCCTGCCCTTCCACATATAAGGCTATACCACATCTTTCTGGTTGTGGTTCTTTTATTCTCCATGTTTTGGCTCTTGAGGCTTGCTCCTTTTGAGTTGTTTGCCGAAACCTGCTCCTGCATTCAGAATCTTCATGACCAAAATTGTTACAAATAGAACATTCTACTTCATTTTCAAGAGCAGAGAAGTTATTGTAGGTCCTTTTCATGATCCCAGTCATACTCGTTTTTTTACGAGCTTCTCTAGTCATGATTGTCTTATAGGCAACACATTGAGCTGCTTTGTGACCAAAGTTATGACAAGAGAAACATTGGCCATTGAAGAAACTCCTGTGATTATCAAATCTACCAGCCAAATGATTATTGTTCCTATTGACATCCATTCTTGAGGCAAATTGAGAAGATTTTACCTGTGGCTGGTTGTAGCTTCTGTCCATTCTAAAAGTAGATTGCCCTCGATTTATCTGGTAGTCTTTGTTCACTCTTGAGGTGAATTGTCCCTGATTTACCTGGTGATTTCTATTTGGCCTTTGTTCACTTCTTGCTACATCAAGATAACTTTTGGAGGTAGATGGTTCCTGCGCTTGAGTTGTTTCTTCATTATATCCCAGACCTGTCTTGATTAGTGGAGAACGCTGAACTTTGATAATCTCATCTAATGTTTTAGATCCTTTAACAAATCTAAGATTAAGAGCTTTAGATTTCTCAATCTCTTTTCTAAGCCCCACAATTTCACATTCTAACTTTTCATGATGTTTTTCCCTTTCAGCCAGTTGGAATTGCAGAGTATCAATAATCATATTTTTCTCTTCTAAACAAATTTTGAGTTTAGAAATCTCTTCATAAAGACCTTCTTCATCTATAGCATCCATGAAATTTTCATCTTCAAAAGCCATTAAAAGTCTATATTTATTACCTTGTTCATCTTCATCACTATTTGAAAGTCCATCATTGTCTTCATGAGTGTAATAGCTTTTCTTATTTACATTCTGCTTCTTGTTCCATCTAACAAGTTCCTTACCCTTGTCAGGCTTATCTTTATGAGTACATTTGGCAGCATAGTGACCGAATCTTCCAAAAGAAAAGCATTTGAATGGTAACTTAACGTTGAATCTTCCAACACCCCGTTGAAGGTTCTTGACAAAATTTGATTCTTCCTCTTCTTCTGACATATGTCGTGACTCATAGTAATCTCCTTTGCCTAAAGCCTTGAAAGTAGCTTCTCTCCTGTCTGATGGTCCTCCTTTCCTCATTTCATAAGCAGTCAGAATTCTGTGCAGCTGTGACATGGTAAGATTTCGTAGATTCTCCTTTTCTTCTATTGCAGAAACTTTAGATTCAAACCTAGGGGACAATGGTCTTAAAACCTTTTCAATCACATCAACATCTTTTATTTCTTCCCCCAAGTTTTTCATACAATTAACAATCTCATCTACACGAAGGAAATAGTTAGCCACACTTTCATCATTGTGCATTCTGAGATTTTCATACTGAATTCTGAGGGTTTGAAGTTTTTCTCATTTTACCTGTTCATCTCCTTCATAGCTCGAAACAATCTTGTCCCATATTCTTTTGCGGATTTATACTACATAACCTTGACAAATTCTGATTGATATAGACATCCTAATAGAGTATTGACAGCCTTTGCATTTGTTTCATATTGCTTCTTACCAGCTGAATCTGTAGGAGTTGTGGATGGGAAAGTGTACCCTGTATCTATGATATCCCAGACTTCTATACCAAGAGATTGAAGATAGGCTATGACTCTTACCTTCCAATAGACGAAGTTGGTCCCATAAAAAATTGGTGGCCTAATAGATGCTTCTTTCTCGTAGTTGCTCATGAAGATGGATCTTCCTTCAAGCGATCAAGCTTCTTCAGAAGGACCTGCTCTGATACCAATTGTTGGAAATAATACTAAGAAGGGGGGGGGGGGGGGTGAATCAGTATTATCAAGTCAATTATTTCCTTTTTCAAATCCAGATCATATACGCTACTTCAATTAGAGAAAACCACGTATATACGCAACTACGTATAAGGAAACCCGCGTATACCATGCAAACTTATAATTTACTTTATCTTACAGATGTTGATCATTAATCTGTGTATCAGAATCAAATAAACAGTAACCAGAAACAATGAAACAGAGCAGAAGACAATCACACACAAGAACACAAGATATAAGGTGGAAACCCAATGTGGGTGAAAACCACCTGCTGCAATTCATCTCTATCTTCTTTTTAATTAGAAACTTCTTTTTACAATGATTTTGTACTGGTGCAATCCTTTACCAGTATGCAGGCTGCAACCTGCAGAGAGCTACAACCCTCTCTCGTTCTCCAGCTTCTCCTGGAAGGGAGCTACAACCCCCTTAGCTCTTGCACTAGCCAAGATACTAGTACGTAGGTGCTGGCCTACAGAAGGCTACAACCTTCTCTTTCTTCCAGGGACCACATTTCATAAATTTTCAGACTGGATCCATGAACATCAATCAATCATCAAGAATTTCTGCATCAAACAATCTCCTTTTCACCAATGAGAATTGAATCAAGTAGACACTTCTCTGACAGCTATACCCAGAACAAAGTAACAGTAATCACATACCAAATTCTGAACCCAGAACACTGTAGCAATAAACAGAAGCAGCTAGAACCCAACTCAAGAGATGTATGCTACTTCAATAACCTGAAACCTGTTTGCATACACTTCTGTGTTTGGACCAACCTGCGTATACGCATTTTTTTATTCACTGAACCAGCATGTATACGCGCCTTAGCTTCACTGAACCTGCGTACAGATCTATAAAGGATAATTCACTCTTTCAATCATTCAGACATTAGTTAACCCAGATTACCAGTTTTATAGATCGAGCATGCGCCACATATAACAAATCAAAGTCATAGAAAGATACTACTATTCAAGCTTAAAGAATTTGACCCATCAATAGAACTTTTGCTTCTCCTTGCGCTCAGGTTTCTCTTCATTCAGATCCAGATCTGCACCATCACCCAATCACAAGTATTCCAGATCTAGTACTTTTCAGATATTCAATAATTCAGATGGTGATTTTCCAAATGATCTCCTTCCTCTTTTATAGACTTAGGCCTTTCACAATACCACAATCCAAAACCATAACAAAACAATACCATGGACCTAATACTTGGGATCAACACTTCTGACGAGATACCATGGTCCAAAACCATAGGTTCAATTACCAAGGACTAAATACAATGGACCAAAAGTAAGTTCTCCAACATATACGCGCTTTTCCTTGCGTGAAAGTGTATGTATACGCATACACACTTTTGTAACTTATAAGCCGCGTGTATACGTATCTTAGTCTAGGTGAACCTACGTATATATATTTTTCTTCATTCTGAAAGCATGAACTGAGATCTGTCACCAAAGTGAGTTGCCATCAAGGACAACACCTGTGTCATAGCTCCAAACCTGTACCATAATGCCAACAAAGAAATGGCTCACATTTCTACTTTTGAATTCCCTATCAAAGATCTAGGAGGAGTGACATAAATGCACATAATTCCTCCATCTTCTCTACCAAATTTTCATGGTTTGGAAAAGGAAGACCCAGATACATTCTTATTTGAGTTTGAAGTACTTTGTAAAGGATATGATTATTGTACTAATGATCAGAGGTTGAAAGTGTTTCCTCTTACTCTGAAAGGAGAAGCTCTCTGATGGTTCATGAGGCTTGGTGGGAACTGCATCCAAGCATGGGAGGACATGAAAAATATATTCTTGAAGAAGTACCAAGACTATTGCAAGGCTGGGGGAGATATTTTTAGTATGATAGAGGAGAAAGATGAAAGCTTGGAGGACTATGTAGAGCGATTTAAATACAACTTTAAAAAATAAAAGCATAAGTATTTGGAAAAAGAGATCTTAAAAACACTCCTTCTTAAAGGAATCAAAGATGAATTTTTAGAGATCTTAATTTTGATAGGAAAAGGTGATGTTTTTCAGTTATCATAAGATGATGTTTTCAAATATGCATAAGGTATTCAACAGGAATGTTCAAGGCTGGTAAGAATTCTAGAGAAGTTTCTTCTTTCTTTTCCAAATCTACTACAAGAACAGGAGATATAGGAGTTGAAATCGATAATTTATTTGAACATTTTAAAATTTAATTTATTATCTCTCTAAATTCACAATTGGATGTTTTGCGGGTTCAAAAAGGTCAATAAATTGAAGAATTATTTTTCCCTCATTGCCAAAAGGAGCATCCCATAGATAGTTGTTCTTTCTTATCTACGATGGAAGCGTCATATCAAATAGATGAAGAAGTTGCTACAATTTCAAAACCATGGAAATCATGGCCTACATGTATGGTTCAAAAAAATTCCTCTTCATTTTCTTACTTGCATAATCCATTATGGAATACTCTTGTGTTAGGGAAGCCATGTTAATCTCAATATAACCCCCACCAATCTTGTCTACAAGTTTGGCATGGTTCATTTTATGATTACATGGATACTCTCCCACATCTTGTAGCACAAACACAATGTCCATATTCTTTTCCATCTTTTCAACAATATCTTGCTTGTCTATCAAAACCATCCACACAACCCAATCAACTACATTATCAAAATGCTCCATGCCCTACACATTTTCCTGCTCAACTCATTCCACACCCTCAGCATAATAAACTAGTACAACATGCTTATAGTGTTGAACTGCAAAATTTACGCTTCCCACCCATTCTATCTCACATGCACCATTGCAGAAAACTTATATTGATATTGGGAATGTTTCAAATCCAAAAATTGTAGAAGTTATGGAAGAAAATGATTTTTCTTATAGTGTGCATCAACAAGCTATTTTAAAAACTCAAGAACTTCATGATATGATGGCTATGGGAAATCAAGAAAGTAAAGAATATATTGAATATTGGTTTCACTCCATCATTTGTTTGTAGCATCACTCCATACTTCAACAATTTTTGACACCATCTTTTCAAGAGAAGTTGGCTTCTCATACCCTACTATTTATTAACGTGCATTTTTTAAATTTAGGTATGTACATAATTAAGGCCTTATTTCGAAAATGGGTCTATTGGAAGTACTCTTATACACAGGCATATTCATTTTTCAAAACATAGTAGGTTAGTGTGGAAAATAAAATAAATAAGGACATAAATAAAAACATTTTTTTATTATGTAAAAATTGTTGTTTTTGTTGCAACACGCAGTGGAAATAAACATCGGTGATAAATGTTTTAATTTATTTGTATATACAGATGTATTATATTGAAAACAATAGTTCTACAAACACTCATGTTCATTTTTATCACAAATTTGGGAAAACGGTTTGAATATCATATTTTTTGGCTTGCGGGCTTGATGAAAGTTATGAAAATACAGTTGGGACAGTCATGTTTTGAGGGACCAAAAAGGAATATTTTTAAAACTTGATTCTGTCCTATGTATCCCTTGATGTCTACTTTCCAACACAATTTGAATAGCTCCATTTTGATTTGAAACGAAAAATTTATAATCAAAACATTGACAGGGTGTCTAATAGGCAGGTGAGGAAAAAAGTTGGGACAGTCAGTTTTTGGAGGCGTAAATGACTATAATTTTAAAACATGTTTCTATGGTATATTATCATATGAATATAGTTTAAAAGGAAATTTTAATCACTTAATTTAGGTATCATATGAGACAATTATGACCAAAATACTGATTGTCTATCGTAAATTGGCACTTTTAAAACTCCGTTTTTCCAATTGTTCACTTGCATATTTGACCCATCAATTCTTCTTGTATTCAAAATGAAAAAATTATGCTTAAAATATCAACTGTTCATCTAAGTTGGGAAATCAAAAATGACTCTGTTATGCAGGTTGTTCTAAGTAAAATTGACATATCATATCATGGAATTTTTAAAACTTGTTTCTAATGGTGATATACCTTTGAAGTAGCTCTCCGTTGGCTTTGGAATCACTCAAATCGGATGAAAACCAAAGGAGTTATGATTAAAACACCGTTGGTTAGTATGGTCGACCATTGCTCTGCCGAAGGTGACAAATAATTTTTTCTTTGTCTATCTTTTTGTGGATTTGTTTTACAGAGTAACTACTTGTTATTTTGTTGTATATGTCTTGGATTATAAGAGACCTATCACCTCTCTTCTTCCATGATTTCATGTTTTATTGCAGGTAGACACAGTCGTTTTTTTGTAGGTTCCAAGAGAATAAAATAGGTCAATTTATGAACGAGCGATTCTTGAAAGAAATGTTAATGAAACAAGGGAATTTCATCCATTTCATTACCTAACGGATCCAGAACAGAAGAAATGGAAAATTGATTTCCATTTGAAGATTCATGTCACTGCTGTCAAAGCATTTTTGCAAGAGATCATTTTTTTTCCATTGACAGATTGATGTTCCCTTAGGAAACAACATCATAGATGTTGTAACTTATTTTATTTATCTATTTACTGTTTTTAAATAAAGCATTGTTTCTTTTCTGATTTCTCTTATGTTTTTGTGTTTTAGGTGTTGCTTCCTTCAAAGTTGTACTTATCGTTCCGTCGGCGAATGTGCAGTTGTTGTTCTGTCAAATGAACAACGGTTGTTCGGTAGAAAGAATAACTCTGATTTCTTTTTAGTGTGTTTATAATTGATGTTCAATCAATTGAACAACTTTTGTTAAGTCAGTTGAACAACTGTTGTTCGGTAGAATGAACCACTCCGATTTCTTTATGGTGTGTCAATAATTGTTGTTCAGTCAATTTAATAGTTGTGGTTCAATCAATTGAACAACTGTTGTTCGGTAGAATGAACAACCCTAATTTCTTTTTGGCATATTTATAATTGTTGTTCAATTGATTGAATAGCTGTTGTTCATTAAATTTAACAACTGTTGTTCAATAAAATGAACAGCTATGATTTCTTTTTCTTGTGATGAATAATTGTTGTTCCAATAACCGCACAGTTGTCGTTCAATTTTAATCAAGCAACCATTTTTCTCTCCCATGCTTTCCTATCAAAACCATAATTTTCGATTAGGAATTTGTACCAAAGATAAAGGAAAATCAGTAATATTAATACCATTTTGACTTGTAAAACCTTTGGTGGTTATCTTTATTCTGAAATTGACCTAATTTATCTATACAATGACTTGCTGAATATTTTCTCTTTGGACATATCATAAATTGATTCACTATATTAATACCATGCTAGTTTATCTTTAACACTTTCAATTGATATTTCCCTTGTAGGATGATATAGGGATAAAATCATAACTTTTATTTGCATTTTTTTTACTTCTCACGTCATCCCTAATTCTTAGGAGTAAATGAGCCTCCCTCCCTTTACAATAAAAATATGGAAATACAATACAAATCTTCTTAAAGAGAATAGGGGGTCTCATTACGAGCCAACCTACCATGATCATAAGGATGTAACAAGTGACATTCCATTATGGCCACCACACCAAGGTAATGGCCTTCTAGATAGTCAAAACTATCAGAAGGACAAGAGGTATCATCACAAGTCAGCCTGATCACTTTGTTATATCACGGTGAATGGCACTATTATTATCTAGTTACCATGCCAACATAATGATCTGTTTATAGAAATAAACAACCATCTAAATACTAAATAGAGGATTCTGACTCATTTTTTGGTTAAAAAGAAAACCTGTTGAGGCTATGAACACCTGCTGGTAGAAGTGGCTCTACTTATGGTATTGAAGTTCTATGTTACATTTCCAATTATTCTTTATCCCATTATTTCTTATTGATTCATTTCTAAAGGTGAATTTACCATTTGAACATTGTTTATAACTATATTAACCAATATGCATGGTAAACTATACTTTTATATGAATTATATCAATACTGTGTGATCAATCAATACCATCATTCATTATCATCTATCACCTGTCATGCTTTCTTCATATTTTTCCACCTAAGGAAACATCTATTCTTGTAACGATCAATTCTCTGTTTTACCCATTTTGCGGTCATTTCCCATCTTCGTGATTTGTACTCCTCTAACTGTTTTTTGTCGTCTTTACGTCGACCTAACTATTGTCCTGCCGCATTTATGAATCTCCAATGTCCTCTCCCTTTTTCCTATTCTTTATGGTCGTGGACGTCGTTTTCTAATTGGAGGGGGGGAGGAGAAGAACAAGTATTGGGGAAAACTCTATTCACAACAAGCCCACACTATTGCAACTAACAGAACAGGCACGAACAACTCACGAACAAGAACAGTTGTTAAGACATGATGTGCTTGCATGGATTCTACCTTTTGCATCACTTTCAGCATCAGTTCAACCTACATCAGCTTCAACAAATGCCAGTCCATACATTTCATTCCACATTTTTTCAGAGGTAAGACTTGAGGTAAAATAACATAAGTTTTTGATTTATTAAAAATTTAGGAGAATTGCATGAAAATCCATTAAGCATTATTTATCATCATTCATGCCACATCTTTACCACTTCCCATTTTTCAGAGACATAGAAGCTTTCAGTTTGGGGGAGTGTTACTTTCATTCATTTATTTATTATGACCATGCTATCATCCATCGATCTCCTTACTCATTTTCAAAATCTCCCTTATTCCATGTTGTTTTACACCAAGCATAGATTTCAACAATTATTGTTGCAACCATCTCAATTTGTTTTCTAGTATTCCATGAGGGCATGCTAATTCTCTATTTTGGGGGAGGAATTTCTATGCATGATGGATGTTTTCTCCTTTATTTCTCATTTAAGACATAAAATTTCATTTTTATACAATGCAGAAATTGATTTGCGTATATATTTAAAACTATGAACTGAATTCTTATGATTTTTGGACAACAAAGAGGTATAATTAAAATACACAAACCCATAAAATTTCAAGTTAAATTAGTTTGTAAAATTTCAGAAATCATGCACTATTACCTACAACAATTTTTCTTATATCTCATGATCCATGCATCAAAACGATCTGATTTTTGGATTAGAGAAGCATTAATATAGTATAAATCTTCTTGCAAAATTTCAAAAAAATTTGGTTTGTAGTTTTTGAGAAAATGGCTAATTCATTATTTGAGGATGAAGTCATTTGTTCCATCAATTTCATGAGTTCGGATGAACATTTTTATATGATAGTTTGGTTAATACAAAGGCTTTGGGTTGCATGAGGACATGCAACATATTCCGTTTGAGGGTATGTTGGGCCACTAATTTGTCATTATTATTATAACTTTTTAACATCTATTTCATCTATTTCTACCATTCTTTATCACGTCATTTATCATAATTTATCATATAATCCCATTTTATTATTATTTATGCTCTTATGAATAAACACTATTTTTTTTCTTTATTTTTGATATATTGAAGATTATTATGCATTATTTTTCCAATGATGGTTTCTTAATTAATTTGTTATAACATCACTCACCATTTTAGCCTCCAAGATTTTTTCTAGATTGCAAATTTTATTTCCAGCTCATAATCAAATATTCCAACTCAGAAATTTGTTGGGATAATAAGTGATAGCTTTGTGTTGGACATTCCGGACCAATCAAGATGAATCTTGAAAATTTGTGACATGGGTTTTGTGTAGAACAGACCAAATCAATTTTATAACAAGTAGTTTTAAAAAATTCTGCTCGGATTGAGGAAATGCAAGGTTCTTTGAAGATGATTTTCTCATATTTGTTGTTGCGTCCATTTTCCAAATTCTTCCAGTTGCAATATCAAATTTGACTTGTTCCTGTTGAATGATGATGGGAAGATCTTTCAGGTCTAACATTGTTTATTGAGATTATGTAATCAATCCAAAATTGTAATGGAAATCATTTTGTAATGAACTTTTTTGTAACTTTCCTTTTCTCTTTGTGTATTTAAATGAAAACAGAGATCAAAGAAGAGAGGGATAATTAGGAGATAGGAGATGGAAATTTATTAGATAGGATGTAGAAGAAGAGATAAGAGATGAGATATGGGAGATGAACAATTGTTGAATTTGAGGAAATCTAAGAACTTCATTATGTTGTAATTATTTCTCTCATATATTTTAATGAAGGAATTCATCCACTCAGTTCTACATCTGTTACTTGTAATCTTATATGAATTATTTCTCGAGGTAGAACTGAGTCTTACGCAATTGGGCCCACTAACCTGGATGAGGTGTTGCCTTGAGCATCTAAAGTAGTTTAGTTATGTGTTTTTTCTTTGAATTTCAATCATTGTTCTTTAAAGTAAATTTCCTTTTATTCAAGTAATTTGTTAGTTGTTGCAATTTCCATATTTGTTGTTTCTTGCAATTTCTAGATTTCATTTAATTTATTGCTCTAGATTAGCATTTTAATTATGTTGGGTGCAATATATTAAATTTCCAATTTAACAATGTGTGGTTTAATTTAACAATGGTTCAAGTTGTGTGACTAGCATAATTGCTTTTCATGTCATTTATTTTCTTCTTTTTATTTTTAGTTTTATTATTCAAGTCTTACATTTTATTTCTTGTTGAATGAGCTTGATAGTATAGAACATAATGATATAGAACTAGTGTTAGCTGTTGGTATTTGTTATGCATATATTTTTCCGATTGACTTGAAATAAAAATACGCTCCTCAGGTTGATAATTAATGTCTAGGTGATTAGTTTTTTCTATTAAGAAATTAATTTTCCCCAACATAGAGGTCCCTAGACATTGGCATGCCCATAACATGAGAGTGTCCAGAAGTCAAGTTGTCCAAAACCTCAATGGGACCCAGGGCTGGTTAGCAAAAAGTTTGGATTGGTTCATGAGGGTCCCAATGCTGATGTTGAATGTTTGTATGGTGTGTTTCTGTTAGTTCCACTTCCTTAACATGACTTAGGAGGTAAAATCATATCATAGTGGCCTCTTGTCACATCTTTACCCCGATTGTCCAATTTCTTGGGTAGATGTGGGAGGAGGGTGTTACGTCTCCATTAAATGTGGTCCATGATTCCTTGGTCTCCTCTAGATATTCTTCCTTTGGATGTGGTTCTTTAATGACATCAAGACAATCTCTTTGTTGCAATATACTTCCAAATCTAAGGTGAATACAATTCAAATCAATATGATTTGTTTGGAAGTATTATACATCAACATTATAAGTGGGTTAAGTTACTAAAGTTTTTAGATTCAGAAATGGTGGTACAAGTAGTTGAGTGAGAGTGGATCTTTGAGATGGATGGGTTGAGGTTGTGGTTGTGGTGGAGGTGGATGGAAGTGATAGCATGGAGTTGGTTGTGGAGGATATTGAGGGTTTTTTGGATTTGTCCCATAAGCCCCTTACTAACCCTATTGTCAAGATTGGTTTTGGTGTCGAGATGGCTAAGGCTGCGAGGGAAAGGGTGTGTTACAATTACTTTGAAATGGATGTGCGTAACATTGAAATTGTGAATTATGTTCTTGCATCATACCAAGTTGACAAGGCTACCATGGTCCTCTTGGACCTACATAACATAGTTGTTTTGGTTATTGACTTTTTCCATTGTCCTCTTGGTAAACTTCCTTCAACCTCAGTAATGATGGGAAATATTTAATAGCATGTGATTATGCATGGATAACACAAATATCATCATCTTCGTTTTTCCCATATTGCATTGTTAACATTTCTACTTGTTTGATTGACACCTCCCTGGAATGGTGCCAAAAAGTGATGAGCCCTAGTATCGCAACAAGAATGATGCAACTCCCAAGGCTACCAACTTAAATTATCAACTCGGGATTCATACAAACTTAAGAGGTGTCGGAACTATATGTGCAACATGAAATGTGTCCTTCTTTCATTAGCTGATGCCATGTCATATAAAATTAAGATCTTGAAACGTTGTATGTGCTTAATATGGTGCACTTATACCTAAGTTCGTGCAAGAGACTATACTACTCTATTTTATAGAAAGGAAAACAAAACTAATCCTAACTATAGAAAAGGTAACCTACTTACTTTTGTAGAAAGGAAAGATTATTCTACTTTCCACAAATGTATATACTAATCCTACTTGCAAAAAAGTAAAAATTAAACTATCTATAGAGTGTAAATAGTACATCAAAAGGAAACCTAGTCTATGTAATAGAAATAAAAATGTTGGAAATGGAAACCCTAGCTTAAGATGAATGAAACAAAACCTAATCATGAAATCATTCTTCAATCACTGTATTCAAGATATATTTTTTCAACAGAGTTCACAAGGTGCTTCATAAAGCAATCATGAAAACCATCATTACGCTCTTCAAGTCATGAATCTATCCATTGATCCAAACTGCAGAGGTGAATTGCAATGGAGAAGAGGAAAATCTTAAGAGGTATTTGGTATTACTAAATCATAGATTCAAAAAATAGGGGTCATTATTCAAGCCTAAGAGACAAAAACCAAGATTTTGGAGAAAATCTGGTCAATTTTACATGTGCTATAGGACTACGATGGGACTACTACAGGACTGCTACACCTCCACATAAATTGTTGAATGCCCAAGAAAATCAAATGAAAATGAGATGGATATTTTTATTATTAATAAATATTTCCTAGGACTCTATTGCAAGTGGAATCACTCAAAAATACCCATGTTAACATGTGCTAAAAAATAAAAAATAATTACTACTCTAAAAACCGAAAATTTAAGAACTAGTGGGCTAGTTAACCTATAAAATGCCTAACTTGATATGGTGCAAATTATATGGGGTAATTTTTTTTCATTAAATTGAATTTTTTTATGAATTAATACAAGTGGAATCAACCCAAATGAATCTCATAACAAGTTCTAAAAATAGCTTAAAATTACTACTATTTTTCTACAAGAGACTTCCAAAAATTCTAGATTTGTGAACTAGTAAATGAATCCAAGTAGCTCAATGATGAATATGAATTTTCAAAATAGTATAAGGATTAATAATTATCGTGACTCTATAAATAACCTATAAAATAACTAACTTCAATAATTTATCCAATATGACCTACAACAAATGACGCATGAATAGTAAATGCAAAAACAAGGGATGCAAGTGAAAAAGACATTCAAAGAAAATAAATAGATTGTATAATAGGGATATGAGGATCTTGGGATAGACAAGAACAAGGATACTCATAGTCCTATGAAGGAAACCAAGCTTTAGAAGCTAAAAATGGCACCAGAATTCATTATTTGAATAAATCCAAGTACACCCCTGCTAGAAATAAACGTAGAGCTGCTAAATAACAAGTTTTCTCCACAAGAAGACTAAGAAATACATGTCCCTAGAGGAAAATTCAAATTGGTACTTATACAAAGTGATGAGGAATTCTCCCTGAAAGGAGGAATTTTCCCTCTCCAAAATCCCTCGAAATGTCGATATGGTTCCCAACACTATGAATCTTCATTACATGACAGGGAACACATATCTAGATTTTATCAATTAGTAGAGCTCCACAATTTGGAAATAATTTCATGATATTATTTTCATTTATTATCCAATTTTCACCCATCCTATAGCTGGGAGCAAGTGCCTATATTATCTCAGACTCCAAATTTGCATAATTTTCCCAATATTGTCACAATATTATACAAAAATAAATAATATTAGCCATAAATTTGTAATTATCTCAAAACCTTCCTAACGAACATATTAAAGATAAAAATATGTAATCTAATGCAAAAGGAGAGACTTAATGTGTTGAATAATGGTCATATATGCCTTAGTTTTTGTCTAATTTGGAGGCCCATCAGGTGACACGCAAGAACTATCTAAAGAGGAAAGAATAAAAGGAGTGTTAGTCACACAAGTACTTAATAAAAATGAAGAAATAGACATCGCGGCTTCCACACAAGATTCAACTATAGATGATGAAAATGGAATTTAAAATACACAACAACTTAACACAATTGATGAATCTAATACTGCGGTTCTACACAAGAACTAGCTATGGAGGATGAAGTAAATGAAGTGTCAACTACACAAGAACCTAGCACAAATGATACTGCAAATGATAGCTAAAGGATTTAATATTGCAACTCTAGGTGATGAAGAAAATGATACTGAGTTTGTCCCACGAGAAAATTCCATGATTGAATCATTTGAACTTTGCATATTGACATTGTGGTTTATACATAAGAACCACCCATAGGGGAAGGTAATGAGTGAGTAGTCCAAAATTATGACGAGAATGAGAAAACTGATACTATGGTTATAAAATTTAGGCCGACCATAGAAAAACCAGTGGATGTTGAGGATTTTGCTGGAAATGAAGAGGATAAACCTAATATGAATAATGCCATGAGGAGTGGAAGGAAATCCTCCTCCTTAGTCAGAAAAGTAGTGAGGCTGAAGAAAGGTAATCAGAGGTTGAGACAATTAATTATGGTATTAAGGGGAAGAGCAAGAATGGTGAAATCAAATACCCTATGTGAAATACTGAAAATAAAGATGAAATTCCATTTTATTCTTTATTTGAAGGAAAAAAGTAGATGTTTTAAACTTTTATAGGATGAAGAAAAGATAGTGGGAAGAAGATAAGGGAAAACTACAGATTGCACAAGGGAAAGTAGAAAATTTGAAAGCAGAGAAGAAAAAGGTAGGAGAACTCATTTAGGAACTACTAGGTTATTGACCACCATCACTAGTGTATGCTTTATTACTACAAGAAAAATTTATTTCTCTTAAAATTACAATTATTATTGAAGATAGACCTTAACAATTTTCATATGCAAGGGAATTTTGGAAACATTAGAGAAATTTTGATGTCTAAAATGGGCCTCCTAAGGAATATTATAAAATAACAACAAAAATAATAAAACAAGATTAGATTGCATCATCATGTTTTGGAGGGAAAAAAAAAACTACTTTTTGAACTTATCTCCCTATGATTTACTCAAATTTTTAGTGGGAGCACTCATTGGATGCTGAATTTAATTTTGCATCCAAGGAGTACCCATGTTGCATTCTTTTGATGTAGCCTACTACACGAAAAAGGTGAAATACATGAAAACCCATGATTACAATCATGTTTTTTCATGTATTTCATATTTTTCATGTAGTAGGGTCCATCGAAAGTATGTAACCTATGTGCTCGATGAGAAATTGAATTCTGCATCCAATGAGTGCTCCGACTCGAAATTTGAGTAAAATTGTAGGGAGAAAAGTTGAAAATAGGAATTGAAAATTTAGTTTTTTTTTATACGTTTTTTTCTCAAAAAGTGGTAAATAACCAGCCATGGTTGAAACCAACATATGAATCCTATTAGTTCTTGTAAAGTTTATTTTTTCTATGCATTTTTTTTGAGACCCATTTTTTACCTCAAAATTTCTCTAATGCCTTTTTATGAAGTTGATACTGCCACCCAATATCCCCTTTGTGAATTCTATATACATGTTTTTGTTGTTCCTTATGAGAGGAAATTTAATCCTACACCATACATAGGACATGTTCAACTACGATATTTTTTATCCCACCTTGTACATCTTGTTAAATGGAAGATAGCCCGGGAAACCGTGGAACATGCCCATACTACTTGTTAACTCATGATTAGGGCAGAACCATCTAGTGTAGATGAATGTATTTGGACCTAGAATTCTATTTCTAGGAGACATGATCTTGCAAAAAAAGTTGTGATGCCCTAGGCATAGGTAATAGAGAAATATGTGAAGGTTATCAATGACATAGCCCCTGATGCTCTACAAGGTTCTAACAAGAGATGGGAACTATCCACATTGCCTACCAAAACTAGAGAACCTTTTGGGTGTCTAAATTTTGTCAAAGAAAATTGATAACCTTCCTCTGTCTCCTCCCTAGGTTTCTTGAACATAGTTGCCACTCTACACAAGACATATTCATGGAAAAATAAAGACCTCAACTAAAGTTCGATGCATGGGGACATGCAGTAGAGTAATTTGGGGGGAGATGTTTAGCCCTCAAATTTTTCCTTTTGTTATTCCCTTTTTCCAAATTGAGACTACCTTAACTATATATTTTCCCTTTTCATGACAATACCCTATTCATTATCATTTTTTAAATTTAGGAATGGAAGCGCTTATAATTCATGTTATTCAAGTGATAATTTAGATTATTAAGTAGTCTCTACCTAGTTTTGGGTTACTTATGTGTTGGTTTGGAGAAAGTAAATTTGAATTCTTGCAGATACTCAAAGGACACAAATCATTACATGAATTTTGATATGTTGTTACTCCCAGTGTCATTACATGCAAGACCATGTTATAACGCTTCTATCATGTTATTGGATCTTAAGCATCTGGTCTTTGACCAATGCTTAGGTGGGAAAGAGAAAAATGGGCCAGCCTAACAATAGATATGATATCAATCCACCATGATAATTAGGAGCCGATTGTAACAAGAAACCATTTTTTGAATTATAGATGTAACGACCTAAGATATCTGTAACAGACTATTGAGTTAATATGTACTAATTAGTTTAGATTTTGGTTGGGTTGTTACTCATCCAACTTGTCTAAATTCAGGTTCCTTCTAGGTTGTTGTTGTTGAATATTTTGGAGAGGCATTGGACCGTATTAGTAGACTGTTGTATAAATTTTGATATAGTATATATTATGAAACCCCTTCGTTCCTCAATTTAATTGTGTGAATAATATTCTCAGGTCTTATTGGTGAAGGAAGGCCCCCCTTTGCATATTAGTTGTTGCAACTTTGTTGTTATTTAAATTAATTGAACTGTATCAGAGTTTTGTTTATGTTTTGATTGTATGAACAATTGAAATTTAACAATAGTTGGTATATGTGTTTGTTGCTCAGAGAAGACTGTGGAATCTTGGTGATGGTGTGATTTAGAGTTGATACTTGCTGAGTGTTTAAGGTAAAACTTGGTTCATTTCCTATTTCTCATAATGTTGTTTCTCATTGCTTGTAGCATGATCAAGCTTGTGAATCATTGATGATATGTTTCCTCTCATGCATGACTAAGTTATCGTAGATTACTCATAGAATGATTTAGTGATGGTTTACAATTGAGTTGTTACTTGCAGAAGATTATTTTGATAAGATATGGTTTCGATTCCCATGTCGTGATTTCCTTGTTTCTTTCATAGCATGAAACTTATTATGGATTTAGACTTTTCTACTTGTATTGAATCATTTCAAGTTTGTAACTTGAATTTTTCAGTGTGATTGACTTTGTATGTGTTAATTTATTAACTACACAAACATTGGAAAACCAATAGTAGAAAACATCTCTCGCCCACATATATTTTTGCGAACAACCTTGAAATAGCAAGATTATCCCTAGTTTAACAAAGTAAATGTGAGATGTTATAGTTTCCTAAAGTAGGAAATTGTATAAGTTGACATCAGTGCATACACATGTGTGTAATAATCCTCCAAAGTGATTTTTCAATAGATATGAATTGGTTCCTCATGAATTTTCCATATCCAATTCATTGTTGGGAATGGGATCTTAGTTTTGACTATGTCTAGGAGAAGAGAGGCCATGAAAAATTTAGATTTTCTTCCTTCCTTGAAATTTTGAGCTTGATCAATGATGTCACTTAATATCCTAATAGGATGTCTTCCTAGTTAAATATGCTTCCCTCAACTATTATAGTATACATGAGTAGAACCCGTCCTATAGGAAAGATATTAGCATTGGACTGACCATATTACACACATGACAATGAAACAATGTCAAACAATGTACATCCCAATAAAAAATTGATACCAACTCAATGTGTGTGTGGAAACATTAACGTAGGGGTTATCCACTTAATACTTTGTCTTTACACAGTGGCCATATGATATATGTGATAGTGATTTCCCAATCTCAATAGCTAATGCGCGTGATTACTGAAAAACCTATATTTCCACTAATACTATTGTCTTACATAATAAACCTAGATTGACATTGTTATATAATGTAACCAAGGTGGAATTCAGACTCATCAACTTAAGTTCCTTGGGCCATTGAGAAACTAAAGCCCCTTAGTTGTTAAAACTATTTCCAACCTTGGATGGATGTTTGAATTAACTCTTTGGATCTAAGAACTTTTATCATTGCATCCACTAATGGTTGGTTATGCATATATAATATGAGTGAGTGCAAGTGGATCATCGAGTGTATATAAGACAAGAGAGCATGGCCCTAGACTAAAATACACACTATTGGTTGAGTCTCATCATTCTAGTTGAGTTCTCTCCTCTCTCATTATAAATAAGGTTGAGCACAAATTATATACATAATATCATCCATGTATGCAAGCATGCCTAGTAACAAGATGGGATGATCAATATACTACAACCTACTAGTAGTTGGTATGCAGTTCTAGCATATTCACCAGATGTTTTTTTTTTCTTCATTCTAAAAGTCCCTCTATTAGTCCATTATTTCTTTAGTAGTTCTATGGGTAAAATCTTCAAATATGTAAGCTAGTATCCATCTAAGAATATTTCCAATTTAGGTAGCTTGTAGTACATTTCAATATCAGAGGTTGATCTGAACTTATGTAGGAATGAAATAGACACATATATAACATAAACACAAAGATGCAACAGAAATAAAAATTCATTTCATTAACATCAAAGAATTCAAACATATTTACATACAGAATAGAAATAAACTAGCTCAAGCAATGGTAGCTTATCTTAGAGAAGAGAGGTGGTGACTACATGCCTCTGAACTATGTTACTATGAGGCTCAGGGGCCTTTTTATTCTTTAACAACAAAGGGAAACCTAAAAAACCAAAACATTAACCCTAGGAGATGGAATAGTAAGAGTTTGTGGGCCTCGTTTGCATTAGTTGAGCAGCCATCTTCCCAAGGTCGTAACTTGGTCATATGATATCTATTTTGTGCGTATGATACCTTGTTAGAAATGTCTCTCTAAGTACTACAATATTTATGGTAAGCCCTTACCTATGGCTATGGGCCTATGGCAGAAATTATAAACTTACCAATTAGGGGGTCAAAACAGCTCCAGAATTTGAGGACCCAAAAAACTACTAAAAATAGTAAATGTTGTTATAATCAAGGAAACTACTGAAACTGACTAAAGTTCCAGGTGGAATAGGAAGGTGGACACCAATATCCACCTAGATCAGTCTTATGCCATGTTCATTGTGCTAGACTCGCCAACATGTTAGGGGCTCTCCCTGGTAAGAAGTCCCAACTAGACCTCAAATTGTTTGGAGTAGGAGTACTAGCAGTGGGTAGTAAAGTAGTGACTTGACCGCGATAGTGCACAGAGGTAAGTATGATAAATTTTTCAGAAGAAAGTGTGTTCCCTTGCAGCAATTCAAGTGAGATGCATGGGGGTTCTGACACATGGGGGAGGGAAAGGAAGAGTGTCCCTTAGAAGCGTGTAATAGTGCGCAGCCTGAAAGGAACACACGAGCAGAATGACATCACAGGCTGGTAGCGGAATAGTCCATAATCCAAAGTAATGGGTTATCACAACAAACAACTTCAACAAGATTGATACAATCACATAGAAAATAGTTCATACACAAATGTGTAAGCTAAATAACATACATTGCTAAAGTAACTAGCATATTCGAACTAAAATAACAACATATGCATGAAAACATGTTGGCTTAGTTATATTATTAAGTGAAATTTCCATCCATACCACTTTCTCCTCCAAAGAGATGTACTCGCTCTAGATTGTGGAGAAGCCAAGGCTTGTCACAATACTATCCAAGCCTTCTCTAGGCAATGCCTAGCCAAATTCTTGGCTCCCAAAAGCCCTCTACTATGAGTTATGAGGTTTTATATATAACAAAGGGTGGGGTGACCCTTGAAATTCCCCTTTGACCCTTTGACTACCCTCATGACTCTTCACATTACATTGTGATTGTTCATATTCCACTAATGAAACTTGGAATCTCACTTACAATATATCTACAAATAATAATACAATTTCCACATATACCCATGTGGGACAATATAGGATTGAGTCAACCTAACAAGACAAACATCATCACTCAAGGTCTTGGGGAAGGACCAACTCTGCAACATCCTTGTGATGGTCTTCAATGACTAACTAATATCAATCTTGGTACTACACTATTATGTCCCCGTACTATCTGGTGATGTCTTTCTCAAAACAAAATCTTGCCTCCATGGCTTCTGGGTATATGATTCTAGAACCTTTGTCCAACTCATCTTTAAGCATGTGGAGCAATGTCCTGAGCGTGGTTCGACCACCAATGTACTTCTGCATTTTTTATGTGCTAAGTTGCAAGTCATCATTGGTCACCTCTCACATCAACTCCTCTATGTACCTGTCGAACTCCAAAAAGACTTGGTTCTTTTCCATGGCTTGAGTGAGGGTTTCGATTGAAGGAATCCTATGTGTCCTCACTATGACATCCAAACTCTTGAAAAACTATGCATAGGAAGCCTCAATGCTAGTGATGAATACAGGGAGCTACTCATAATTCTGGATCAACATTTGAATATGTGCTTTGTATAGCTCTGCCTGTGGCTTCACTATCTTCTGCAAGTGAATTGAGGCTACCTTGTACTTCACTATCCATTCTTATACATGCATAATAGCAGCCTAGATGTATTTTAGACTTTGGGCTATCTTCGCGCATTGCTGCTGAGAACCATGTAGATGGACAACTGCCTTATGCACGATGACAAATCTACCATATAATTTCCGCATGGTGGTTTCAAGAGTCGATACTTCAGCAAGCATCACTTTCATCATATGTGACATAGTGGACCCTGTGGATTTTTTTTGTTCTCTACCTAGCCTCCTACAAGTCCTTTTCCATCTGATCATTCTTTGCTATCAAGAACTTGACCATTGAACTCATGGCCTCTGCATAACCCTTAGAGGCATCGTCCATGGTAGTTGGATGTCTTCTAGCATATACAACAATCAACCTTTCCTTTATGTGTGAAGGTGATGTGTGGTCATCCAGGAGTTTCTTTCTTTGTGCCTGTTCAATCCTTTGTCGTGACTGATCAAACGACAGATTGTACACATCCATCTTCTGACCATTATCAATGAGGACAACTTTTCCTTGATTGCTCGAGATTGGTTCCGATCTTGGAGGTGGTGGAGATTGTGGGGAAACCTTGGATGCTCTTGGCATAAGGTTGGTATCTTATTCCTAAGGATCCTGTTCCAACACCATATATGTTGCTTCAACCATCTGATCTATCTACTAAGCAAGTTCCTAGACCTACACCTGCTCAACCTCTTCTTCATTTGGTAGCTACTTTGATTCCTCAACTTGTATAGGCACAATTTATTCTGTCATTACACCTTGCCTTTCCTCCTATTCGTGTTTTTGCTTCTCTTCCGTTTCTCTCCTCCTTAACTCCTTCTCTTCTTTTAACTTCTTTTCATTTCCTACAACTTCCTCTCTGCATCTTCAAACCTTTTCTATTTCTCTTCCTTTTTTCTACTCTCCTTTTTCATTGTCGCCTCTTCACCTCTATCTCCAAACCTACTTTCTCAACAAGAGGATCTTCCCTAAACTTGTAGCTTTTCTTGTCCTTTGTGCTCTCAGAAATCTTCCTCTTACCTTTGTCCTACATCGATTTATTGCTCACTGTTGCTGTTGTTTCTACTTCCTGAGGTGTTGCTTCATGTAGAGATAATTTCGATTCTACAACCATGTTGTCTGGTTCATTAAGCCTAAAGGAGTTGTAGCAATACCTCTAAGAATCTTCCTGTGGCCAATGACATACCCCATGGATCCATGGATAATATACCTTCACAGAGTGTTTCTTTCATATACAGTGAGGATCATACAAATTGAATCACTTAGTGTGAAAATCAAAATTATTGAAGTCTTTGGCCTTGGAGTCCACATCCTTCAAGTTCCTTATCTCGTAAAATCCAATTCGCAAAGGAAGAGTAGGACATGGTGCCTTCTTACTCCTATTCATTCTTGCTAAGAACCCTATGGAGATGTGATATGCAACCTCTTGCATGAAAAACTTATCTATGGAAAACCTTGGTAGCACATGGGGAGGCTTCTCTCTTCCAAACATCCTAATGAAGCTATCAATGGGTGAGGCATACCAATCTACGATGTTAAGCAATGCCTACATCACTTCCCTAGACATGCAAGGTGGATCTTGTTTGAATATCATCTTGTACACCAAGGTGATGAAGTGGTCAGATAGCCTCACCATGACTCCTCGGCAGCTGCACTTAGAGAGAAACTTGCAATAAATGTTCACAACATCATATAATGGTGTCTATGTCCAACCCATGACATGAAACTGTTGTGGGGCACATATTGCATCGAGTAGGTACACAAACATATAGAATCTCACTTTCTCATCCTTAGGTGGATTCTGGGCATTAGACACATGCACTTTTAGCTAAAGAGCCAACATGCCTAACTAGTTGAATGGCCTTCCTACATTTGGCAACTGATCCAACACAACCACCCAAATCTGCGAAAAGGTCTTTGTGCTCTCTTGACCATACAAGTGGCATGCAAAGACGATCGAGAGTTTGTAGGCCTTCCTAAGTGACTTAGTCATGTCGACCTGGTTGGTTGTCAACCTGAACTTCGACGACTCTTTTACCAAATGCTTCATGATGTATCTAGTGTTTACATTTTTGTTGTGAGTAAACAAGAGTGCATCCATACGTTTCACTGGTTGTGGAAAGTGATACATCTGGTGATAGTTTTTTTTATCCTGAATATAGTAAGTTGTGTTCCATGGACACTACTCAATGTCATCGTCTCAGGATCGGTATGTGAGACAATCAAGTGAATGATATATGCACATGGGAAGGCAGAGTACCTGCATGCAACCATGTACAAGCCTAACTTGTGGATGTTGACATAGACTTGTTGATCTTCCATATCTTCCTTGAAAATTCCATCAAATATGTCCTTTATTTCTTGCCATGTAATCTTCATGTCCTTCTCTATGAAAAATTGTGTGTCTCCATAGAATGGCTAGTTCATTGACACATGTTCAACTACATCTCCAGTGCTGCTCTCAACAATATCCTTTGATCCAACTCTCTTGGAAGCTATGTTACTTGTATTGCTGAGAAGCTACTCAACAACTAATGTACCTAGAGACATCGAGAACACTCATGGCATGCAAATGTCAACTTAAAATAAAAAATCACTTCAAGTTTCGATCATGCAACAAATTGGGTAACTACTGGGAAAGATTGCGCAATTTTTACTTTTAGAGGTGAGGGATAGTTAGTTGGATCTATGTAATGCACAGTCCTAGGTTCCAGTGATAGGTGCTAATGACTAGAACTGTACAATGTGTAGTTCAGTGGGCTTGTTGATTACTAGAAATATGCAATGTGTAATTCAATCTGCCTTTGACGCTATTTGGGACTGCACATTGCGCAATCCCAGTGGGCAAGACTCTGAGACTGTCTCATGGAACTAAACAGGGCACAACTAGAGCTAGTTACTCACATCCTTTGCACAATTCCTAGAGCATGAAACGACTTGAAAATCCGTAGATAGATTCGGGCCAAGGCAGCTCAGATATGCTCGAGGGCGACTTGAAAATGAGTAGATATGAATGCATGAGTGAAAGATGGTGCAAATTTTAGTGAACAGTGATGCATGCAATAAAAAAATGCAGGAATCTCTCAAACAGAATAACAACGAAGCTTGTGTGGAGAGTCGCTAAAACGACGACCTTTGGTGCAAAAAACGGGTTACGCATGGGACACTTAGGAAAGGAAATGAAAAGCTTAAATAACACTTATACAAGCAAAAAAAAATCAAAATTCCAGCGTTCATTCACTAAAATGAGTAAAACAACACTCACACAAGCCAAGGAAACAAAAGCAACAGAAAAAGATGCAAAAGACAAGAAAGTAAAAACTTGGACAAGTTGTTTCGACTATGCCGAAGGTTCCTAGATGCGTCGACAATGCTAGATCTCCAAGATCGAATGTGAAAATGAGCTCTAGTCATTTCCATTAATTAGATATGATCGATTTAGGGTTTACGATGTGAAGGCCGAAAATCTATAAAAAAGCGACAAGTGGCGACAATTTCTAAAATTAACTCCAATGTAACTCCCACTGCTAAAAATAGATCCCTATTTTTTAGGGATTCTTTTTTCTTTTTGGTTTTTTCTTTTTTCAGGAAGAGGATTCTTGCATGCATGGGGAAATTACACAGTCCCCAAGAGAACTAGGCAACAATTAAGTGAATGCTTCAGCGCAATTCCTAGGTTGAGGGGATCTGGCTACCTCTCATACTCTGCAGAATTTTCAAGCTGAAGACAAGCTACCAGCTAGCTCTGCGTATGTTTGGAGTCAAAACTCACTGTCAGGATGCACTGCACATTTCTTTAGAGCAAGGTTGGTTTCCCTCTAGGATTGCACATATTTCCAAGGTAGTGCAAGAACCATATTGTAACCAAGTCATGGGGAGGTCAGTTTGTGGTTAGTTAGCAAAGAAAGTAAGTGGACACAAGCTATTAATCGAAAGATAAAAATTAATGATAACACAACTACCTGGGCAATGGAAGACAAGCTACTGAGATTTTAGATGGGATGCTCCAAAAGGAAGCGCAGGAAAAATTTTGGAGGGTGGTTATAGCCGTTACAACATTGGCGACACACTGGTAGAACTCCAGCTCTCTGTATGGACCTTGTCTCATGTAAAGTGAGTCTAAATCCTCCGAAAGTATTGTTCAATTCTTCGATCATCATGGTTCCTTCACTAGCTTGAGTTAAAGATATATTCCCTGCCATTCTCTTGATCAGTTATCACACATACCAAGCCAAGCCAACTGAGTTGTTTCAATTGGGGATGTGGGGTATATTGATGCACAAGTAATATAGACTTTCAGAGTTTAGGTTTCAACTCTGGTTGTGCTTTGCTGCCAGCAAGCCTAGATAGTAGCTCAATGGAATCACTTCAAGAACACAAGAATCACTATGCTTTCAGCGATCCTGGACAATACCCTGGACAAGATACTTGCTTCACCTCTCTGCGTAGGAATCCTTTCTCTTCTTTCACCTTTAAATTATTTTTTTTTCATTTTTTTCAAAGGACTCTGCATAGGCACTTATTTATCTCATGAGGCAGAAGAGGGATCCTGACCTATTGAGAGTAGAAGAGGTTGTCCCTTTAGAGAAGGATGTTTTTATATACCTCTGACATACTTTTTAAGGTTTTCCCCCTCACCTTACTCTACTTGACTAAGTTGATAAAGGTTAACCGAAAATAGAAAACCAATTAGAGTAGGTGGTACTAGTTAAAAGTGCAAGCGTTGTGACTTCACTAGGACTCACTCTGAACAAAACTTATTTCCATTAGGGTATCGTCGACTGAAAGAACGCAAGATCTTCATAAGGAGAGGGAATAAATAGACAACCAAATGTTGAGAGTTGTACAAGTCCTCTTGTATTTTACCCTGCTTGTCTCAAGAAGGCAACACGGTTTCATGTGAAAGTTAATCCTATGGGTGCATAAACAAGAAAACAAACAAGCAAGTGAAGGAAAAAAGTAAAACGAAAGCAAAGTGAGTAAGCGAAAGAAAAACATGATAGCAAAAGAAAACAAGAAAGCAAATAATACTCCTACTCATAAGATAAACAATGCATGGGCCTACTCATGTGAAGTGATACTTCCATATGCAGCCACCAGTGCTCTGGCTGGCCCATGTAGGTGAAGGCATGGTTGAGAAGAAATATATTCAGGTAAACCAACAAGAAAGAAAGATAAAACAATGAAAACCAACACTCTTGACGTCTAAATGCGTCCAAACAAAAGAAAAGAGTAAAAGTGTATGACGAACACTTTGTAAATGGACCATGGTGTTGCATCACATTGTGCGCAGACAACAAGCATGTACACTCTTTTAACCTTGACACACGAGAAAACATGCAGAAAGAAGAAAAAATTTTCTTGGTGACATGACTTACTACATATGAATCCTCCAATGCATGAGCTATAGGATCCTGAGGTTCCGATGGAGGGTGTGAAATCTGTAGAATAGATTTATTTTCAATGCAAAGAAGAGAGTGATGAGGAGCCTGGGGTGTTTCAATAGATTTATGATTAGAAGTGGAACTGACATCAATACTGAGAGAACCTGACATAACCATCAACTCGGGCTGAAGTGTCTTCATATCTTGATGGGTTCCCACTTCATCTGCAGATGTTTCACCAAATACTTGTGGCTTAGAATGATCAATAATGAGTGAATCAAAATCGTGATCGAATGAAGGAGTTCAGAGATCAAGACAACCATGATCAGATAATTCAAGATGTACATCGACATCCTCATGATCTGACGAATCATATAGAGGAGTTGATGAGAAACAAAATTTTTCACCCTCTGAATTTCCAGAAAGAAAAGATGAAATATTGGGTTGATTCGAAAACAAAGATTTTTCCTCTCTTCTATCAAATGATGGACTGACATCCTGAGTGTTCCATGAATGATCAGAATTAAAAACATCCAGATATGAATTTTCAGAAGAAAAATCAGAAATGGAAGACTCACAAAATATGTTAGGAAAGAGAAGATGAGGTGTGAGCGAAAGGAGGTCATCCTTCACTGCAGGTTCTTCTTAAGATTCCCACACATACTCATAAAAAATGACAGGGCATGTTTGCTGCTCAACACCAAATCTGTTGATAACTTGATCCTTGTGAACAACAGATGTGGAGTTCGGAACGGATGAACACAACACAATACAATCTGGAGGATCAAAGGAACTAGTGGACGAAGGTTGAGAACACAAGACCTCATGACAACCATTAGGGTTGCAGTCCAACTTTGCATAGATGTTCGGAGCTAGAGGGGTGGGAGGAGGTGACAATTCAACAGATGAGTTCACAACTTCACCCACCTCACCTTGTGGAGGTATAGCTGTTTGATGAGAAGAGGATGGAGGGTCACTTGTGATAGCAACTGTATCCGTCTTAGATTTGGAAGCTCTAACAATGACATATGTTGGGAGGGGTTCAAATGATTCTAGCTCATGTGGATTTTCAAACACGTGAAGAAGATACTAAAATCTTTCCTTGAGGAATTTTCAAACAATTTCATCTTTAGGGATTTGAAAAGCGAGATTATAGAAGTGGTCCCAAAATTGGGCAATAGATTCATTAGTTGCTTTCCATAATTTCAGAATTTTTGTGTTGAGTGATTTGAGGTAATAATGATAGAAAGCAAAAATTAACTCTCTGATCATGTGATCATACAAGTGAATAGAGGTTATGGGTGATGTGAGACATCGTTTCTCAACATGCCCTTCAAAAGTATAAGCAAACAACCCACAAGCAATGTCATCTAAGGGGACTTCAGTCCTTTCACAGAAGCCTAAGAAGGAAACTTCGTGTCTTAACAGGGCTGCCTTGCCTTCACCATTATACTTAATTCGTGAAAAGTCATCAATGACATCCTCCGATGCTTCAAAATCATGTGCATGAGAAAAACACATCGGAGTTAAGATTGTAATGTAAGTCATAAATGATGTGCATAGATTCAACACAGACTTTGAGGGCTCAACTTGTCATCTGACCCTCCTTTGAGTGCCAAGAAGTTTGATTGTGCTAGACTCACCAATATGTTAGGGGATCTCCTTGGTAGTAAGTCTCAACTAGACCTCATACAATTTGGAGTAGGAGGCTCAGCAGTGGGTAGTAAAGCAGTTCCTTGACCGTGGTAGTGCATAGAGCTAAGTATGATAACATTGTTGGAAGAAAGTGTGTGACCTTGCAGTGAGTCAAGTAAGATGCATGGGGCTTCTAACACACGTGGGAGGAAAAGGAAGTGTGTCCCTTAGAAGCCTGTAATAATACGTAGTCAGAAAGGAACACATGAGAAGAATGACATCACAGGCTGGAAGCAAAAAAGTCCATAATCCAAAGTGACATGTTAACACAACAACTCGTCTTCAATAAGATTCATCCAATCGCATACAAAATAGTTCATACATAAATGCGTAAGTTAAATAACATACATTGCCAGTAACCAGAATAGTTGAACTACAATAAAAACATATGCATGAAAACATGCTAGCTCAGTTATATTATTAAGTGAAAGTTTCATCCATACATACACCATTGAAAACCACTAGCCCCAATAGTGGAACATTAAAGTCAACACCGACTGCTCCTCCAAAGAGATGTACTCGCTCTATGCTATGGAGAAGCCAAGGCTCATCAAAATACTCACCAAGCCTTCTCTAAGTAATTCCTAGCCAAAAGCTTGGCTCTGAAAAGCTGTGTATTATGATTTATGAGGTTCTATATATAACAAAGGGTGGGGTGACCCTTGACATTCCCCTTTGACTACCCTCATGACTCTTCACAATACATTATGATTGTTCACATTCCACTAATGGCACTTGGAATTGCACTTACAATATATTTACAAATAATAATACAATTTCCACATATACTGATGTGGTAGAAAATAGGCTTAAGTCAGCCTAACAAGATAAACATCATCACTCGGGGTCTTGGGGAAAGCCCAACTTGGCAACATCCTCTTGATGTTATTCGACCACAAACTGATAGAAAGCTTGGTAATACGATATTGTGTCCCTGTACTGTTTGGTGATGTCTTTCTTGAAATGGACCCTTGCATCCATGGATTCTAGGTATATGGTTCTGGAACCTCTGTCCATCTCATCTTGAAGCATGCACAGCATTGTCCTCAGTGTGGCTGGACTACAAATGTACTTTTGCATGTTTTCTCTGGCATCCTCTCGCATCAACTTCTGTATGTACCTGTCAATCTCTAGCAAGACTTGGTTCTTTTTCATGGCTTGAGTTAGGGTTCTGATTGAAGGCATCCTATGTGTCCTCACTATGACATCCAAACTCTCCAACAACTATGCATAGGAAGCCTCAATGCTGGTGATGAGTGGAGGGAGTTAGTCATAATTCCATATTAACATTTGAATGTGTGCTTTGTCTAGCTCTTCATTTGGATTTATTATCTTCTGCAAGTAAAGAGGGTCTCGCTTGTACCTCATTGTCCATTCCTGTACATGTGTAATATCAGCGTGGATGTCTTTGAGACTTTGGGCTATCTTCGTGCACTGCTGCTAAGAATCGTTTAGATCGACAATTGTCTTTTGCACAGTGGAAAATATTCCATACAATTTTCGCATGGTGATTTCAAGATTCGATACTTCTACGAAAATCACTTTCCTCATCTTTGCCATGGCAGACTCGGCAGGCTGTTTTGTTCTCTTCTTGGCTTCCTGCAACTCTTTTTCCATCCAATCATTCTTTGGTATCAAGAACTTTGGCGTTGAACTCATGGCTTCTACATAATCCTTAGAGGCATCAGCCATGGTAACTGGATGTCTTCTAACATCTTCAACAATCACCCTTTCCTCTGTCTGTGTAGGTGATGTGTGGTCATCCAAGAGTTGCTTTCTTTGTGCTTGTACAATCCTTTTCCGTGACACATCAAATGACATATTGTATACATCCAACTCTACATCATCATCAAGGAGGACAAATTATCCTTGCTCACTCAGGACTAGTTTTGATTCTGGAGGTGGTAGTGCGGGGCGAGCTCAGATTCTCTCGGCATGAGTTCAGTTTCTTGGTCATGTGGCTCCTGTTCAAACTCCATATCCTTTTCTTCAACCATCTTATCAATCTACTAAGTAAGTTCTCGAACCTGCACATTATCACCTTGTTCTTCATCTATTGGCTGCTATGATTCCTCAACCTGTATAGGTGCATCTTGCTCTATCAATTCACCTTGCCTTTCCTCCTGTTCTTGTTTCTGCTTCTCTTCACTTTCTCCCCTCGTTAGCTCACACTCTTCTTTCAACTTCTTTTCTATTTCCTACAACTTCCTCTCTACTTCTTACAAACTTTTCTTATCTGTCTTCCTCTGTTCTACTCTCCTTCCATACTATCACCTCTTTGCCTCTATCTCCAAAGCCTCTTTCTCAACAAGAGGATCTTCCCTAAACTTGTAGCTTTGCTCATCCTCTACGCTCTAAAAAATCTTCCACTTGTCTTTTTCCTGCACCAGTTTGATACTCATTGTTGTTGTTGTTAATGCTTCCTTATGTGCTTGTACCTGTAGAGATTCTTTCCATTCTACACTCATGCTAACCGGCTCATTAAGCCTAGAGGATTTGTATAAATACCTCCAAGGGTCTTCCTCTGGCCAATGACATGCCCCGTGGATCCATGGATAATACACCTTCGCACAATGGTTCTTTCACATGCAGTTGGGATCATACAGATTGAAACTCTTAGTGTTGAACTCAAACTTCTTCAAGTCATCAACCTCGCATCTACATCCTTGAAGCTCCATATCTCATACAATCCAATCCTCAAAGAAAGAGAAGGCCATGGTGCCTTCTTCCTCCTGTGTAGTCCTACTGATAACCCTATGGAGATGTCATATACAACCTCTTACATGACCAACTTATTCGTGGAAAACCTTGGTAGCACATACAAAGGCTTCTCTCCACCAAACATCCTGATGATGAAGGTGCCACCAGGTGAGGCATACCAATCTGCAATGTTAAGCAATGCTTGCATCACTTCTTGGGACATGCAAGGTGGATCCTATTTGAATATCATCTTATACATGGAGGTGAAGAAGTGGTCAGAGAGCCTCTCCATGAATCCTAGGTAGATTCACTTAGAGATAAAATTGCAATACATGTTCACAGCATCATCTAATGGTGTCCATGACTAACCCATGCTAGGAAACTACCGGTGGGCACAAATTGGATCAAGCAGGTATGTGGACGTATAGAATCTTGCTTTCTCATCCTTAGGTAGATTTTGGGCATTAGAAACATGCACTTTCAGCTAAAGAGCCAACATGTATCACATGTTGAATGACCTTCCTTCATTTACCAACTGATCCAACACAACCAGCCAACTCTACGGAAAAGTCTTCATGCTTTCTTGACCATACAAGCGGCATGCAAAGACAATTAATATTTGGTAGGAATTTCTCAGTCACTTAGTCTTGTAGACTTAGTTGGATGTTAACCTAAACTTCGATGGCTCTTTTATCCAATGTTTCATGATATCTATAATGTTTACATTCCTGTTGGGAGTAAAGAAGAGTGAATCCTTGCTATTCGCCGACTGTGGAAAGTACATCCGATTATAGTTTTCCGTCCTGAAGGTAGCAAGTTGTGTTCCACTGACACTACTCAATGTCATCATCTTGGAATCAGTATGTGATATAATCCAGTGAATGATGTTCACACATTAGAAGGGAGGGTACCGTCATGCAACCCTATACAAGAATGACTTGTGGATGTTGACACAAAAGTGTCGATGTTCCATATATTCCTTGAAACTGCCTGCAAATATGTCCTTTATTTCCTGCCATGTAATCTTCATGTCCTTCTCTATGAACAATTGTGTGTCTGCATAGACTGTAAAGTTCATTGACACTTGTTAAACTACATCTCTAGTGTTACTCTCTACTGTATCGTTTGATCCAGCTCTTTTGGAATCCACTTTACCTGTAACGTTGAGAAGCTTCTCAACAATTGTTGTACATAGAGACAGAGAGGAAATTCATGGCATGCAAATGTCAGATTAAAATAAAAAATCACTTCAAGGACCGATCATGGAACAAACTAGGCATCTGTTGGGAAATATTGCGCAATTCTGACATTAAGAGGTCATGGATTGTCAGCTGGATCTGTGCAATGTGTAATCCTAGCTACTAGTGAGAGGTGTTGATGATTAGAACCATGCAATGTGCAATCCAGTGGGCTTTCTGATGATTGGAACTACGAAATGCATAATCCAGTTAGGCTCTAATGCTAGCTGGGACTGGGAATTGCGCAATCCGAGTGGGCAAGACTCTGGGACTATCTCATGGAACTGCATAGAGCACAGCTCGAAGCAATCACTCACGGCCTCTATTCAATTCCTAGAGCCAAGATAGAACCTTGAAATCCAGAAATGTGCACCGCATCACGGAGAGCTAGATCTAGGCCAAGGCAGCCCAGATCTGCCCATGGGAAACTTGAAAATGAGTAGATCTAAATGCATGAGTGAAGGATGATGCATATTTGAGTGAAAATTTATGCATGCAATCAAAACAAATGCAGGAATCAGTCAAACACAAGAATAATGAAACTTGTGGGGAGAGTTTCCGCAACAACGACCATTAGTGAAAAAATTAGATTACATATGCAATGCTTAGGAAAGGAAATGAAAAAAATTAAAACAACACTTCTACAATCTTAAACAAATAAAATGCCAAGGGTCATTCAAAAAAATAGGTAAAACAACACTCACACAAGACAAGGAAACAAAAGTGATAGAAAAAGCTACAAAAGACAAGAAAATCAAAACTTACCCGGAAAGGTTGTGCTAACTATGTCGAAGGTTCCTAGATGCCCCGAGAATTCCAAATATCCAAGATCGAATGTGAAAATGAGGTCTGGAAATGCATATTAAATAGATTTGATTGATTTAGGGTTTACGACACGAAGGCCAAAAATCTAGGAAACAGTGACAATTGGTTGCAGTTTCTAAAATTAACTCAAGTTTAACTCCCACTACTAAAAATAAATCATATTTTTTAGGGATACTTTTTCCTTTTTCTTTTTTCTTTTTCAGGAAGAGGATGCCATGCATGCATGGAGAAATTGCACAGTCGTGGAGGGAACTAAGAAACTTACCAGCAGATGCATCGGGCAGTAGTGGAGGGAATGATTCTACGCAATCCTGGGATGAGTGGTTTTGGCTACCTCTCATGCTCTGCACAATTTTCCAGCTGAAACCAAGCTACCAGCTACGTCTGTACATTTTTGGAGGTGAAGCTCACTATCGGGTTGCACTGCTCATTATCTGAGAGAAAGGTTGGTTTCCCTCTAGGATTGCACAGATTACCAAGGCAATGTAATAACAGGATTGTAACCAAGTCACGGGGATGTCATCTTGTGGTTAATTAGAAAAGAAAGTAAGCAAACACAAGATGTGAAGCAAAATATAAAACTTGATGAAAGCATAAGTACTTGGGAAATGCAATACAAGTTGTTGATATTTTAGTAGGGAGGCTCCAAAATGAAGCAAAGGAAAACTTTTGGAGGGTGGTTGTAGCCTCTACAACACCCCCTTAGGAAGAAATAGTCCCCATTGTGTGCAAAGCCTCCATGAGGTTAGAAAATTTATGTTGAACCTGGTCCCTAGTGAGCCATTTACCCTGGTGAAGGAGTTGGCCTATTTTGACATCATTTGTGTCATGTTCTATATAACCTAGGTTGAGCTCTATTGTTTTCAACTCATTGAATACTACGTGTAGGCCAAGGAACAATGGACTACTAAGCTCAAAAGCATTGTCCCCTATAGCCTTAGTACTAGTGTAAGGCCCATATTGGAGTGGGCAAAGCTTGCGGTGTGGCCGAACAAGTCGCACCTTCTATAAATGTAGCCAAACTATGTTGCCCTCCTAAAACTTTTGTGGCACCCAATGTTGATCATGATGATGCTTATACTTTGCATTTTCTCTCTCCAATATGTGATGGAATTGTTGGCCGATGTATTGAATACACGCAATGAATTTGTTAGCCCTTCCAACTTCGAACTCGACATGAACCATATCTTTGTGAGTAGTTGCAAATGGTATGGCAACATCAATGGTACATAGTGGCTGGAATCCTTGTCCCACCTGAAAGGGACTATGGCCTGTTGATTTGTGTAGAGCCTTGTTGTATCTATGTTGGACATAGGGTAGGCTCTCATAAGATGTGCGTGGGTGCTTTGATTTTTATTTTCATAGGATTTGCATGATCATCCTATTGATGACCTATGTTTGGCCATTAGTTTGGGGGTGAAAGGTTGTGGAATTAGTGAGCTTGATATCCAAAAATTATGAGAGGCTTGACTAGAATACACTCAGGAACTGACTATCCCGATCTGAGATAATGGAATCTGGGATCCAAAAGTGTAGCCATACTCATTCAAAGAATATTTTGGTAGTGGCTTCTACTGAGATACTCTTCTTGTAGGCTGCCAGAATGGCCATCTTAGAGAGTTTTTCGACGACCACAAAAACAAAGTCATTTCCATGCTTGGTGGAATGATGGCCCGACATGTAATCCATGGAGATGGATTCCCAAGGATGGATAGGAGTAGGTAGAGGAATATGCAGGCTACCACAATGGCCATCTTAGAAAGTTTTTCGACGACCACGAAAACAAAGTTCTTTCCATGCTTGGTGGAAGGATGGACCAACATGTAATCCATGGAGATGGATTCCCAAGACTGGATAGGAGTAGGTAGAGGAATATACATAAGTTTCTTCTTAACTGTACGTTTGGTATTGGCGTAGGTAGTGTAGGATCTAATGTACTTCCGAATATCCTATCAAAGGTTTGTCCAATAAAAATATTTATACAGTACTGCCACCATCCTTTCTAGCCCGAAATTTCTAGCGACTCAACTGTAGTGCATCTTCAAAATCGTATTGGCACGCTTGCTTGAAGGTTCATATAGGTGTCTTACGTGGCATAATACCTCATCCTGGAGGTGAAATTTTGGAACCTTCTTACCTTCCATGAAAATCTGGTATGTGGTGCCAAATTTTGGATCACTCTTGTAAAGATGTAGTCATTATGAAGTCTCATGTCCACAAGAGTCAAGTAAAGTGGCCAGTGCCATGACTAGTGTTCGGCTGAGGTAGCCTACAACATTATTGGTGTTTCCCTTCTTGTACTTAATTTTTAAACAGAACTATTGTAGGTATGTGGACCATTTTTTATGGTGATGATTCTACAAATTTCCTTGTGTTTGTATGAACTGCAAGCATCAGTGGTCTATGTGGATGACCATTTCCTTCCCTAGAATTTAATGTTTCCATTGTTGATAGGCCTGCAGAATGGAATACATCTACTTCTCATAGGTGGGATACTTTTGGATTGTGTCTGAAAGTGTCTCACTGTGATATTTCACTATATGCCCCTACTGTGTAAGAACTGCACCAATAACATAATTGGAGGCATCTGTCTCAATCTAAAATGGTTATTGCAGGTCTAGTAATGTAAGTAATGGTGTAGAGTAAAGGCGATGCTTCAACTTGCTAAATGCTTTATGTTGGGATTCATGCTAAAATAAATCTTCTTTCGCTCCACCCTTGGTGACCTAACTCAATGGCCAAGTGATATGAGAAAAACGCAACACGAACATGCGATAGAAATTGGCAAGGCCCAAAAAAATGTGAAGCTCTATTTGAGTGGTTGTAGCTGACCAATCTAGAATAACCTTTATCTTGGTTGGGCCCACAATAAAACCACACTCATGAATGATATACCACATATATTGAACATGGGTCATACCAAAAGTTCATTTCTCCAAATTGGCACACCATTTTTGTTGACGCAGGGTTTGGAGGACCTGTCATATATGGTGAAGGTCCTCTTCTCAACTTTGGATAAATATTAGGATTTCATCCAAATACACCACCATGAATAAGTTGGTGAAGGGTCGTGAGATGTTTTCCATCAACCTCATGAAGGTTGTGGGGTAATTCATCAAACCGAAAGGTGTGACCAACCATTTGAAAATCACCTCCTTGTATTTGAAGGTAGTCTTCCAGACATCAGAGGGTATGATTGGTACCTAGTGATAATTGGAATTCAAGTCAATATTGTTGAAATATTTGGCCCCTTTGAACTGGTCCAGAAGATCATCAATATGTGGGATTGGATACCTATTCCGAATAGTAATATTATTCATATAGTTAATATAATGTCTCCACGTCTCATCCTTGTTCCATACCAACACGGTTGGGCTCCATGGGGTGATGAACTTGGCATGATGTTCCATTTTTGCAACATCTCCTGAATATGCCTCTTGATTTCATCATTCTCCTTAGCAAAGCATCGATAAATTAGTCTTTTGGATAGCAATGTGTCCAAGGTCATATCTATGGATTACTTGACTTGATAGTGTAGGGGTACCTCTATGGGTGAGGTGAGGGTGTCCCTCTACTCCTGCATGACCTTGTCCATCTCTCGCTGTCGTGTGGAGGAGCCCTGTTTGAAGGCTATGGATGTGGCCACAATATTATTCTTTCCCTCAGGGTGAATCATAAGGAAGACAAATTTCCCAGTCTGGGAAATGATATTACTACATTTCTTCACAGGGATCAAAGAGATGGAGGTAGGCAGTGCTACCTATCATATCTTGTATAACTTATCGCCCAAATTAATAATAACAGTGTAAGGCCTAAAGTCATACACAACATGATGCTTCCAAAAGTATGGTTGTCCTAATAATACATCACAAACTTCAAGAGGAGAAACGTCACACAATACCTCATCTGTGAAGGGCTTGATCTTGTAGGGAAGGCAACACTACTGGAAGACGTGGAGATCTTGTCCTTGGTGAAGCCACCAAATGGTCTATGGTTGTAGGTGTGGTGTGGTCTATTCTTCTATCTCCCACTGTTGATAATGAACTACAATTAAGAACCCTTCACCCACATCTGTGAGTGGAAGAGATGCTACACCTCCTTTGAATATTCGAGCTCAATCTTCTCGATCTTGGTGGTCGAAATGGTGGCACTAGACTTTGCATAAATAATCTTCTTCCCTTTCTCATTCCCCTTCTTATGTCCAAACTCAGAGTTAGAACATGCATATGATTCAAAAGCCTTTAGCTCGGCCACTAGTGACTGTTTAGCTCGACACTCACTTATGTTTTGAGCGGGGCTCTTAAGGAACTCACACCATTTTCCTCTGTCCTTCCTTGTCCTCATGGTGTTTTTCTTTGATTGCAGCTTTAGCAAGTTGCTCTAGGTCGCCCATCCTTAGATTTTTCCTTTGTCTTACGGTTTAGGGGTGTCTTTCCCAGGCTTCAAATTCATAGATCCAAGGTCTCGATTCTTTTGTTTAAATTCTCCTCTATCTTGACAAAGTATCAATAAGCAACGCCACGTAAGGAGATGTCTAGGAAATCCATTTCATCCTAGATGTACTTGTGTAGATAGTCATCGTACTTGAGTACCAAATTTTGCTCAGAATCCTTGATACCTAACTTCATGTGAAGGGTATGAAAAATATTTGTGGACTCTGACACGTCTTGTGCCTTACCTACCGCAACATGGTCCACTTTATGTATTTATCTTCATAGCTACCGACAGGGTAATATTGTTCCTTTATGGCATCTAAGAAAGAATTCCAAGTGGATGTGAATGAAAGCAATGAGGGTTCTCTCTCGTCCTTCTCTTCATAGTAGGTTTCCCACCAAACCTTGACATGGGGGGTGGCTTTGAGGAGTGCAAAAGAAATATTTTCCCGATTAGAAAAGTCATGAACTGAAAAATATCCTTCCAACAAATTTAACCATCTATCTATAGTGTCTGCATCTTTCTAGCTTTTAAATATGGGAATATCAAAGTTGACTTGTACCTTAAAGGGAGTGGCACCTCTAAAGTGGTTGTTAGATGAAGATGAATTGATTGTGGGTAGCTGCTGAAGGATCTGGGAAAATTTATCCATCATCGTGTTCCTTTGTCGCTCAAGGTCTTCTTTGAGAAATGTTTTGAAAATATCTCATGCTTCTGCGTATTTCTTTTCTTCCACCATGGGAGGTCATTGGGGTTTGTGAGGCTAGTCTTGCAAAAGTTAAACCAGTTCGAACCCTAACACCTTATACTCTTACCTCGTTGGGGACATGAAAATAAAAATAGAGAAAGAGCATACCGCTTTGACACAATTGATCCATAATTATGGAAAAACAAAACATAACACATATATAAACATAAACATAGAGATGCAGCACAAATAAAACTCCATTTCATTAACATCAAATAACTGAAATATGATTATATATAGAATGGAAATAAACTAGCTCTGGTGATTGTAGCTTATTTCTAAGAAGAGATGTGCTGGTTAAATTCCTTTGAACTATGTTACAATAAGGCTCAAGGGAATTTTTCATTATTTAACAAAAAACAGAAACCCTAAACATCCTAAAACCTAATCCTAGGAGATAGAACACCAAGGGTTTATGGGCCCGGTTGGGGTTAGTTGGGCAGCCAACTTCCTAGGGTCATTATAAATGTCTCTTCAACCACTACAATATTTGTCGCATATCTACCACCACGGGCCTGTGGTGGACCGCCCAAAAATTCCATTTAGGGGGTCAAAACAACTTTGGAAGTTCAGGACCCAAAAAATTGCTAAAATGAGTAAATGTTGCTATAATTAAGTTGATGAAAGTGACTGGAGGTCTAGGAGGAATAGGCATGTGACCACCAATATCCACCTAGATCAGAGGCACTGAAAGAAGCAATGAGATTTCCTTGACTATACTTAATAATGGTTTCCTCATCATTGGGATGTTTCACCAACCATTCTATTGCTTTACTACTTGGGAAAACATATGGAAGGGTAATGACTTTAAAAAACAATGATCTTTCAACATCCTTATAGATCTTTAATTCTAGATCATTTGTAGGAAGCTTTTCTCTCTAAAACAAAAAACCACTACAAGAAAAAATGTCATTGGTGAGGGTCATGCCTGTGACAGACGTTTAAGGTCCGTCACCAATGTCGTATATGGTGACGGTCTTTAAAAATGAGTTGTTGTTAGTGTATATAGTGATGATCCTTTAAGGTTTGTCACCAAAGCCATTTTCAATTACACTTTTGGTGAGGGTCATTAACGGCCCGTCACTAATTCTCTCTTTGTTGACACGTTTGGTGAGGGTCGCTAAAGGCCGATCATTAATTCTCTCTTTGCTGACACTTCTAGTGACGATATTTTATTGACCATCACCAATGATCTTTTTGGTTACTTTTGGTGATGGTAAATAAATTTTCATCATCATTGATCATTCCAATGAGTTTTTTATGATGCTTCGTGCCTATGACAAACCTTTAAGGTCCATCACCAATGTTGCATATGTTGACGGTCTTTAAAAAATCGTTGTTGTAAGTGTATATAGTGATGGTCCTTTAAGGTTTGTCACCAAAGCCATTTTCAATGACACTTTTAGTGAGATTCGTTAAAGGCCCGTCAGTAATTCTCTCTTTGGTGACACTTTTGGTGAGGGTCGTTAAAGGCCCATCACTAATTCTCTTTTTGGTCAAACTTCCAGTGACAATCTTTTATTGACCCTCACCAATGCTATTTCTGGTTACTTTTGGTGACGATCAAAAAATGTTCATCATTATTGATCATTCCAATGTGTTTTTGATGACGCTATGTATCTGTTACTATATTTTTTGTCAAAAGCTAATGATTTAAGACCATTGCTGTGGAGCCTTTTTCATTATGTGTCCAAGGTCATAGTGGTTATAATAGCTAGTCAATTTGTTAAGCAGTAATTAGTGTGTATCATTTCCCTCAAGTCATAAGAATATAGTTTTCCTATGAGTCAACGCATGATTTACATATATTAGGTTTATTATCTAGCAAATTTCCTTTAAATAAAGTTCCACTAGTGTGTGTAGGAACTATATTATTTAATACATAATTAAGCTCTCTCAATTATATTAATGAGAGAGACCTAGCACTCCTCAACACTCATGGAACACCTTAACATGCTTTGGAACAGTACACTAACATTCATTGGCACCTCGCATGTCTTGAAACATCTTTGTACCTAGAATATCTTGCCATGAGTAGGCCACCCAAGCACATGTTGGCATGCCCTAGCATAACACAGCACTCCCCTATCATGTGTTGGCATGCATTGTAGTCCCTAGCATGCCCTGGAACACCTTGGCATAATATTGCATTGACAAACATTAGCACTTTGCACACATTGGCACTTGGCATGTATTGGAACATATTATTAGTGTAACTAGCATGCCCCTTTTGAAAAAGATAAAGTCCTGACTTATTAACTCTCTTATGTGTTCATTTCCTTGCATTTTAGCTTGGTTATTCCTCTTGTTGCCTTGAAACTCCTTGATTTATATTGCCATACTCTCGCACCATGCACATCCTAGCATGTCTTAGCAATTGGCATGCCTTGGCACTGTTTGGCACATGTTAGCACACCTTAGAACTACTTAGTACACTCTAGCACTTTTTGACATTCACTGATATTCCTTGGAATTCCTTACCCGTGCTTAGCATACCTTGTCACTCCCTCCTTGACATGATAGCTAGCACTCATTGACACTCGCTGAAACACCCTCATATTCATTCACTTCCATGCATTTTGACCTAGTGCTCCCTTGCGTTGTCCTATTACTCCTTAACACTCCTCAACATGCATTAGCACTCTCTAGCACACCTTAGCACTCTTCGATATGCTATGGAACTTCATAGCATGCATCACACTCCATGACACACATTGACACTTGTTACTTGTTGGCACTTGGAAAGTCTTAGCATGTTTGGCATGCGTTGATATGACTTGGTATGCTTTGGTATGGTTTAATATTAAAGCTATTTGTGATAAATTATTGGAAACTAGATGAGAAGAAACAGAAGAAGATTTGGCACTTAGAATGCATTGACACTTGACACTTGGAACCTACTGGCACCTAGTGTTGGTGTGCCTAGCATGCCCCTATGGAAAAGGTAAATTGATGACTTATTAACCCTATTATGTGCTCATTTCCTTATAGTTTAAGTTGTTCCTCCCTTTTGTTGCCTTGACAGTCCCTAGCATGCATTGTCACACCCTTGTACATCTTGGCATGCCTTAGCACCTGACACATATTATCTTGTTTAACATGTCTTTGTACTATCTGGCACATGTTAGCTTGCCCTAGCAGTCCCTAACACACCTTGGTAGTCATGACCTCACAACTAGCATTACATTTTTCCATGACTTGGGAACCTTACATTCACTAGAACACCTTGGAACTCCCTAATTTTCATGCCATCTGTTTTCCTCCACAATGTCCCAGGCTGATGAGAAGATCGACAGAGGTAACCACAGACCAAGATTTTAGTTTGGTAGTTAGCCCTACCAAACCAGAGAGGGCTCTCTTTATGAAATCATAGCCAAGAGATGACTGGAATGTAAAGGATTTTTGGATAGATAGCTAGGCTCAAGTGGGTTTTGGAAAATTTAGTGTTTTGTTGTTGGATAAGAGAGAAAAACTAGGTAGCTAGGTCAGAGGACCAAAGGTTACAACAAAAAAGATATAAAGGAGCAAGGTAGCATTAATTTTGTGATTGATCTTAGGGTTTGTCGGTGTAGTGTAGTGTTTATAAGAAACAAAAGGTCTTAATGAGCATGAAACATGAATTCGTTAAGAAAGAAAGAAAGTAACACATAATGATTTTTCCATCAAAATAGAGCTTTATGCAAATAATTTTGTTTATTTACTGTAAGGAAAACCATTGAAGAATTGATGAATGGAAAGAGAATATGAATATCTTTCATATAAAGCTTTAACAGAGGAAAAATAACAATACAAACTTACTGCACATGAATTCCTAGATAATAGTTGCAAATTGTGTCCTTTGATTTCCCAAAAATGTCCAAGTACAAGCTACAATAGTTCTCTCCTATGAAATTCAACCCATTCTATCACTAAGAAACTGATACATAAAGACCAAAACAACATCTACCCACTCTCATGGGTGGAATTCATGACTCTAGGAACTGTTCCATGAGGTGTTCTAACTTCTACAATTAACTTTGACTCCAACCTCTCTCATAAATGAGGTCAAATTCAAATCAAAACAACTTCCAAAGACTAACCAACCATTATTTACACTTACTTTTACCCCTCACATTCATCTACTTCACCCTTTTGACTTTTACCAAAGTCAAACTAGGAATTACAAAAAATTACACGGTGAAATTTTTACAAAACTCTCAGAAATTTTCAAGTGTATAATGATCTATTGAAAGCCATTTTTAAGTGCCTTTTTGATGTCAAAATCTAGATCTGAATCCTTTTTTAGAAATATGGGAGAGTTTAGATGTCTTTAGAGTATTTTCTCGCTCAACATTACACATTTTTGGCTGATATATGGCCATTCTCCCAAGGTGTTTCTAGGTGCGGAGTGAAATGGAAAAAGAGGGGCAGAAAGGTGATTTTTGGCCTCTTTTTTGAAAATTTATAAAAAATTGAGCCCCATACTAGGAAAGTGGGAAAATGGGTTTTGAGAGGGAGTCATAATGTTTCCAAAAATTCTGAGTTTCCATCATTTGGAGCCAATTGTCGAAAAAATTGCAAGTCTGCACTAGTTTGCACCAAAACACAAAGTTTTCTCCAAATCCTCCCAAAATGTTTCTAGAGATGCTTGATGAGGTATGTTATGCAATAATGGATGCATCAGCAAGAAAATCTAATTTACCCTTGTCCTCTTGTTTGATTAGGGTTTCCTTGAGTTTTTCCTTCAACTACTTGATTTTGACCTTGACAACCTGATTCCTTGTGTAATAATGGATGGCCATTTTCTTTTGCAACTTGTTATCCCTGTTGGCCTTGTCAAGGAGATTCTCAAGGAGGAAATTGACTTTGTCAAGCCTAAAGTCCTTGTCCTCATTTATTTCCATGGCAATCCTCTCTTCAAACGACAATTCTTCCATCGGTGGCCTTTGTTCTCTTTCCCTCTGAAGTGCCTTCCTAAGACCCATTGTCCTTGGTGTCCTCCTTGCCACATGTACTTCATGTTGCTCAGTGTCCTCATGGTCCACCACTGCCTTTCCTTTCATCTCTTGTTTCTTGGATTTGAAGTTCTCTTTCTCCATGAATAGTTGTTTTGCCTTAAGTTGATTGTTTTCTTGCTCAAGGAATGAAATGATTAATTTTTCCATTTCCAAATTGTCCTTGAGCTCCATGATCTAGGAATCCTTCTCTTTGATGAATTTTTGTAGGTTTTTATGCTCATAATTTACCAATTCAACTAGGTCAAAGTCATGCTTAATGGCCTCCTTGTCATGCCTCTTGATTTCATCATTCTCCTTAGCAAAGCATCGATAAATTAGTCTTTTGGATAGCAATGTGTCCAAGGTCATATCTATGGATTACTTGACTTGATAGTGTAGGGGTACCTCTATGGGTGAGGTGAGGGTGTCCCTCTACTCCTGCATGACCTTGTCCATCTCTCGCTGTCGTGTGGAGGAGCCCTGTTTGAAGGCTATGGATGTGGCCACAATATTATTCTTTCCCTCAGGGTGAATCATAAGGAAGACAAATTTCCCAGTCTGGGAAATGATATTACTACATTTCTTCACAGGGATCAAAGAGATGGAGGTAGGCAGTGCTACCTATCATATCTTGTATAACTTATCGCCCAAATTAATAATAACAGTGTAAGGCCTAAAGTCATACACAACATGATGCTTCCAAAAGTATGGTTGTCCTAATAATACATCACAAACTTCAAGAGGAGAAACGTCACACAATACCTCATCTGTGAAGGGCTTGATCTTGTAGGGAAGGCAACACTACTGGAAGACGTGGAGATCTTGTCCTTGGTGAAGCCACCAAATGGTCTATGGTTGTAGGTGTGGTGTGGTCTATTCTTCTATCTCCCACTGTTGATAATGAACTACAATTAAGAACCCTTCACCCACATCTGTGAGTGGAAGAGATGCTACACCTCCTTTGAATATTCGAGCTCAATCTTCTCGATCTTGGTGGTCGAAATGGTGGCACTAGACTTTGCATAAATAATCTTCTTCCCTTTCTCATTCCCCTTCTTATGTCCAAACTCAGAGTTAGAACATGCATATGATTCAAAAGCCTTTAGCTCGGCCACTAGTGATTGTTTAGCTCGACACTCACTTATGTTTTGAACGGGGCTCTTATGGAACTCACACCATTTTCCTCTGTCCTTCCTTGTCCTCATGGTGTTTTTCTTTGATTGCAGCTTTAGCAAGTTGCTCTAGGTCGCCCATCCTTAGATTTTTCCTTTGTTTTACGGTTTAGGGGTGTCTTTCCCAGGCTTCAGATTCATAGATCCAAGGTCTCGATTCTTTTGTTTAAATTCTCCTCTATCTTGACAGAGTATCAATAAGCAACGCCACGTAAGGAGATGTCTAGGAAATCCATTTCATCCTAGATGTACTTGTGTAGATAGTCATCGTACTTGAGTACCAAATTTTGCTCAGAATCCTTGATACCTAACTTCATGTGAAGGGTATGAAAAATATTTGTGGACTCTGACACGTCTTGTGCCTTACCTACCGCAACATGGTCCACTTTATGTATTTATCTTCATAGCTACCGACAGGGTAATATTGTTCCTTTATGGCATCTAAGAAAGAATTCCAAGTGGATGTGAATGAAAGCAATGAGGGTTCTCTCTCGTCCTTCTCTTCATAGTAGGTTTCCCACCAAACCTTGACATGGGGGGTGGCTTTGAGGAGTGCAAAAGAAATATTTTCCCGATTAGAAAAGTCATGAACTGAAAAATATCCTTCCAACAAATTTAACCATCTATCTATAGTGTCTGCATCTTTCTAGCTTTTAAATATGGGAATATCAAAGTTGACTTGTACCTTAAAGGGAGTGGCACCTCTAAAGTGGTTGTTAGATGAAGATGAATTGATTGTGGGTAGCTGCTGAAGGATCTGGGAAAATTTATCCATCATCGTGTTCCTTTGTCGTGCAAGGTCTTCTTTGAGAAATGTTTTGAAAATATCTCATGCTTCTGCGTATTTCTTTTCTTCCACCATGGGAGGTCATTGGGGTTTGTGAGGCTAGTCTTGCAAAAGTTAAACCAGTTCGAACCCTAACACCTTATACTCTTACCTCGTTGGGGACATGAAAATAAAAATAGAGAAAGAACATACCGCTCTGACACAATTGATCCATAATTATGCAAAAACAAAACATAACACATATATAAACATAAACATAGAGATGCAGCACAAATAAAACTCCATTTCATTAACATCAAATAACTGAAATATGATTATATACAGAATGGAAATAAACTAGCTCTGGTGATTGTAGCTTATTTCTAAGAAGAGATGTGCTGGTTAAATTCCTTTGAACTATGTTACAATAAGGCTCAAGGGATTTTTTTATTATTTAACAAAAAACAGAAACCCTAAACATCCTAAAACCTAATCCTAGGAGATAGAACACCAAGGGTTTATGGGCCCGGTTGGGGTTAGTTGGGCAGCCAACTTCCTAGGGTCATTATAAATGTCTCTTCAACCACTACAATATTTGTCGCATATCTACCACCACGGGCCTGTGGTGGACAGCCCAAAAATTCCATTTAGGGGCTCAAAACAACTTTGGAAGTTCAGGACCCAAAAAATTGCTAAAATGAGTAAATGTTGCTATAATTAAGTTGATGAAAGTGACTGGAGGTCTAGGAGGAATAGGCATGTGGCCACCAATATCCACCTAGATCAGAGGCACTGAAAGAAGCAATGAGATTTCCCTGACTATACTTAATAATGGTTTCCTCATCATTGGGATGTTTCACCAACCATTCTATTGCTTTACTACTTGGGAAAACATATGGATGGGTAATGACTTTAAAAAACAATGATCTTTCAACATCCTTATAGATCTTTAATTCTAGATCATTTGTAGGAAGCTTTTCTCTCTAAAACAAAAAACCACTACAAGAAAAAAGGTCATTGGTGAGGGTCATGCCTGTGACAGACGTTTAAGGTCCGTCACCAATGTCGTATATGGTGACGGTCTTTAAAAATGAGTTGTTGTTAGTGTATATAGTGATGATCCTTTAAGGTTTGTCACCAAAGCCATTTTCAATTACACTTTTGGTGAGGGTCATTAACGGCCCGTCACTAATTCTCTCTTTGGTGACATGTTTGGTGAGGGTCGCTAAAGGCCGATCATTAATTCTCTCTTTGCTGACACTTCTAGTGACGATATTTTATTGACCATCACCAATGATCTTTTTGGTTACTTTTGGTGATGGTAAATAAATTTTCATCATCATTGATCATTCCAATGAGTTTTTTATGATGCTTAGTGCCTATGACAAACCTTTAAGGTCCATCACCAATTTTGCATATGTTGACGGTCTTTAAAAAATCGTTGTTGTAAGTGTATATAGTGATGGTCCTTTAAGGTTTGTCACCAAAGCCATTTTCAATGACACTTTTAGTGAGATTCGTTAAAGGCCCATCAGTAATTCTCTCTTTGGTGACACTTTTGGTGAGGGTCGTTAAAGGCCCATCACTAATTCTCTTTTTGGTCAAACTTCCAGTGACAATCTTTTATTGACCCTCACCAATGCTATTTCTGGTTACTTTTGGTGACGATCAAAAAATGTTCATCATTATTGATCATTCCAATGTGTTTTTGATGACGCTATGTATCTGTTACTATATTTTTTGTCAAAAGATAATGATTTAAGACCATTGCTGTGGAGCCTTTTTCATTATGTGTCCAAGGTCATAGTGGTTATAATAGCTAGTCAATTTGTTAAGAAGTAATTAGTGTGTATCATTTCCCTCAAGTCATAAGAATATAGTTTTCCTATGAGTCAACACATGATTTACATCTATTAGGTTTATTATCTAGCAAATTTCCTTTAAATAAAGTTCCACTAGTGTGTGTAGGAACTATATTATTTAATACATAATTAAGCTCTCTCAATTATATTAATGAGAGAGACCTAGCACTCCTCAACACTCATGGAACACCTTAACATGCTTTGGAATAGTAGACTAACATTCATTGGCACCTCGCATGTCTTGAAACATCTTTGTACCTAGAATATCTTGCCATGAGTAGGACACCCAAGCACATGTTGGCATGCCCTAGCATAACATATCACTCCCCTATCATGTGTTGGCATGCATTGTAGTCCTTAGCATGCCCTGGAACACCTTGGCATAATATTGCATTGACAAACATTAGCACTTTGCACACATTGGCACTTGGCATGTATTGGAACATATTATTAGTGTGCCTAGCATGCCCCTTTTGAAAAAGATAAAGTCTTGACTTATTAACCCTCTTATGTGTTCATTTCCTTGCATTTTAGTTTGGTTATTCCTCTTGTTGCCTTGAAACTCCTTGATGTATATTTCCATACTCTCGCACCATGCACATCCTAGCATGTCTTAGCACTTGGCACGCCTTGGCACTATTTGGCACATGTTAGCACACCTTAGAACTACTTAGTACACTCTAGCACTTTTTGACATTCACTGATATTCCTTAGAATTCCTTACCCGTGCTTAGCATACCTTGTCACTCCCTCCTTGACATGATAGCTAGCACTGATTGACACTCGCTGAAACACCCTCATATTCATTCACTTCCATGCATTTTGACCTAGTGCTCCCTTGCGTTGTCCTATTACTCCCTAACACTCCTCAACATGCATTAGCACTCTATAGCACACCTTGGCACTCTTCGATATGCTATGGAACTTCATAGCATGCATCACACTCCATGACACACATTGACACTTGTTACTTGTTCGCACTTGGAAAGTCTTAGCATGTTTGGCATGCGTTGGTATGACTTGGTATGCTTTGGTATGGTTTAATATTAAAGCTATTTGTGATAAATTATTGGAAACTAGATGAGAAGAAACAGAAGAAGATTTGGCACTTAGAATGCATTGACACTTGGCACTTGGAACCTATTGGCACCTAGTGTTGGTGTGCCTAGCATGCCCCTATGGAAAAGGTAAATTGATGACTTATTAACCCTATTATGTGCTCATTTCCTTATAGTTTAAGTTGCTCCTCCCTTTTGTTGCCTTGACAGTCCCTAGCATGCATTGTCACACCCTTGTACATCTTGGCATGCCTTAGCACCTGACACATATTATCTTGTTTAACATGTCTTTGTACTATCTGGCACATGTTAGCTTGCCCTAGCAGTCCCTAACACACCTTGGTAGTCATGACCTCACAACTAGCATTACATTTTTCCATGACTTGGGAACCTTACATTCACTAGAACACCTTGGAACTCCCTAATTTTCATGCCATCTGTTATCCTCCACAATGTCCCAGGCTGATGAGAAGATCGACAGAGGTAACCACAGACCAAGATTTTAGTTTGGTAGTTAGCCCTACCAAACCAGAGAGGTCTCTCTCTATGAAATCATAGCCAAGAGATGACTGGAATGTAAAGGATTTTTGGATAGATAGCTAGGCTCAAGTGGGTTTTGGAAAATTTAGTGTTTTGTTGTTGGATAAGAGAGAAAAACTAGGTAGCTAGGTCAGAGGACCAAAGGTTACAACAAAAAAGATATAAAGGAGCAAGGTAGCATTAATTTTGTGATTGATCTTAGGGTTTGTCGGTGTAGTGTAGTGTTTATAAGAAACAAAAGGTCTTAATGAGCATGAAACATGAATTCGTTAAGAAAGAAAGAAAGTAACACATAATGATTTTTCCATCAAAATAGAGCTTTATGAAAATAATTTTGTTTATTTACTGTAAGGAAGACCATTGAAGAATTGATGAATGGAAAGAGAATATGAATATCTTTCATATAAAGCTTTAATAGAGGAAAAATAACAATACAAACTTACTGCACATGAATTCCTAGATAATAGTTGCAAATTGTGTCCTTTGATTTCCCAAAAATGTCCAAGTACAAGCTACAATAGTTCTCTCCTCTGAAATTCAACCCATTCTATCACTAAGAAACTGATACATAAAGACCAAAACAACATCTACCCACTCTCACGGGTGGAATTCATGACTCTAGGAACTGTTCCATGAGGTGTTCTAACTTCTACAATTAACTTTGACTCCAACCTCTCTCATAAATGAGGTCAAATTCACATCAAAACAACTTCCAAAGACTAACCAACCATTATTTACACTTACTTTTACCCCTCACATTCATCTACTTCACCCTTTTGACTTTTACCAAAGTCAAACTAGGAATTACAAAAAATTACACAGTGAAATTTTTACAAAACTCTCAGAAATTTTCAAGTGTATAATGATCTATTGAAAGCCATTTTTAAGTGCCTTTTTGATGTCAAAATCTAGATCTGAATCCTTTTTTAGAAATATGGGAGAGTTTAGATGTCTTTAGAGTATTTTCTCGCTCAACATTACACATTTTTGGCTGATATATGGCCATTCTCCCAAGGTGTTTCTATGTGCAGAGTGAAATGGAAAAAGAGGGGCAGAAAGGTGATTTTTGGCCTCTTTTTTGAAAATTTATAAAAAATTGAGCCCCATACTAGGAAAGTGGGAAAATGGGTTTTGAGAGGGAGTCATAATGTTTCCAAAAATTCTGAGTTTCCATCATTTGGAGCCAATTGTCAAAAAAATTGCAAGTTTGCACTAGTCTGCACCAAAACACAAAGTTTTCTCCAAATCCTCCCAAAATGTTTCTAGAGATGCCTGATGAGGTATGTTATGCAATCATGGATGCATCAGCAAGAAAATCTAATTTACCCTTGTCCTCTTGTTTGATTAGGGTTTCCTTGAGTTTTTCCTTCAACTACTTGATTTTGACCTTGACAACCTGATTCCTTGTGTAATAATGGATGGCCATTTTCTTTTGCAACTTGTTATCCCTGTTGGCCTTGTCAAGGAGATTCTCAAGGAGGAAATTGACTTTGTCAAGCCTAAAGTCCTTGTCCTCATTTATTTCCATGGCAATCCTCTCTTCAAACGACAATTCTTCCATCGGTGGCTTTTGTTCTCTTTCCCTCTGAAGTGCCTTCCTAAGACCCATTGTCCTTGGTGTCCTCCTTGCCACATGTACTTCATGTTGCTCAGTGTCCTCATGGTCCACCACTGCCTTTCCTTTCATCTCTTGTTTCTTGGATTTGAAGTTCTCTTTCTCCATGAATAGTTGTTTTGCCTTAAGTTGATTGTTTTCTTGCTCAAGGAAATGATTAATTTTTCCATTTCCAAATTGTCCTTGAGCTCCATGATCTAGGAATCCTTCTCTTTGATGAATTTTTGTAGGTTTTTATGCTCATAATTTACCAATTCAACTAGGTCAAATTCATGCTTAATGGCCTCCTCGTCATGCCTCTAGATTTCATCATTCTCCTTAGCAAAGCATCGATAAATTAGTCTTTTGGATAGCAATGTGTCCAAGGTCATATCTATGGATTACTTGATTTCATCATTCTCCTTAGCAAAGCATCGATAAATTAGTCTTTTGGATAGCAATGTGTCCAAGGTCATATCTATGGATTACTTGACTTGATAGTGTAGGGGTACCTCTATGGGTGAGGTGAGGGTGTCCCTCTACTCCTGCATGACCTTGTCCGTCTCTCGTTGTCGTGTGGAGGAGCCCTGTTTGAAGGCTATGGATGTGGCCACAATATTATTCTTTCCCTCAGGGTGAATCATAAGGAAGACAAATTTCCCAGTCTGGGAAATGATATTACTACATTTCTTCACAGGGATCAAAGAGATGGAGGTAGGCAGTGCTACCTATCATATCTTGTATAACTTATCGCCCAAATTAATAATAACAGTGTAAGGCCTAAAGTCATACACAACATGATGCTTCCAAAAGTATGGTTGTCCTAATAATACATCACAAACTTCAAGAGGAGAAACGTCACACAATACCTCATCTGTGAAGGGCTTGATCTTGTAGGGAAGGCAACACTGCTGGAAGACGTGGAGATCTTTTCCTTGGTGGAGCCACCAAATGGTCTATGGTTGTAGGTGTGGTGTGGTCTATTCTTCTATCTCCCACTGTTGATAATGAACTACAATTAAGAACCCTTCACCCACATCTGTGAGTGGAAGAGACGATACACCTCCTTTGAATATTCGAGCTCAATCTTCTCGATCTTGGTGGTCGAAATGGTGGCACTAGACTTTGCATAAATAATCTTCTTCCCTTTCTCATTCCCCTTCTTATGTCCAAACTCAGAGTTAGAACATGCATATGATTCAAAAGCCTTTAGCTCGGCCACTAGTGACCGTTTAGCTCGACACTCACTTATGTTTTGAGCGGGGCTCTTATGGAACTCACACCATTTTCCTTTGTCCTTCCTTGTCCTCATGGTGTTTTTCTTTGATTGCAGCTTTAGCAAGTTGCTCTAGGTCGCCCATCCTTAGATTTTTCCTTTGTTTTACGGTTTAGGGGTGTCCTTCCCAGGCTTCAGATTCATAGATCCAAGGTCTCGATTCTTTTGTTTAAATTCTCCTCTATCTTGACAAAGTATCAATAAGCAACGCCACGTAAGGAGATGTCTAGGAAATCCATTTCATCCTAGATGTACTTGTGTAGATAGTCATCGTACTTGAGTACCAAATTTTGCTCAGAATCCTTGATACCTAACTTCATGTGAAGGGTATGAAAAATATTTGTGGACTCTGACACGTCTTGTGCCTTACCTACCGCAACATGGTCCACTTTATGTATTTATCTTCATAGCTACCGACAGGGTAATATTGTTCCTTTATGGCATCTAAGAAAGAATTCCAAGTGGATGTGAATGAAAGCAATGAGGGTTCTCTCTCGTCCTTCTCTTCATAGTAGGTTTCCCACCAAACCTTGACATGGGGGGTGGCTTTGAGGAGTGCAAAAGAAATATTTTCCCGATTAGAAAAGTCATGAACTGAAAAATATCCTTCCAACAAATTTAACCATCTATCTATAGTGTCTGCATCTTTCTAGCTTTTAAATATGGGAATATCAAAGTTGACTTGTACCTTAAAGGGAGTGGCACCTATAAAGTGGTTGTTAGATGAAGATGAATTGATTGTGGGTAGCTGCTGAAGGATCTGGGAAAATTTATCCATCATCGTGTTCCTTTGTCGCTCAAGGTCTTCTTTGAGAAATGTTTTGAAAATATCTCATGCTTCTGCGTATTTCTTTTCTTCCACCATGGGAGGTCATTGGGGTTTGTGAGGCTAGTCTTGCAAAAGTTAAACCAGTTCGAACCCTAACACCTTATACTCTTACCTCGTTGGGGACATGAAAATAAAAATAGAGAAAGAGCATACCGCTCTGACACAATTGATCCATAATTATGCAAAAACAAAACATAACACATATATAAACATAAACATAGAGATGCAGCACAAATAAAACTCCATTTCATTAACATCAAATAACTGAAATATGATTATATACAGAATGGAAATAAACTAGCTCTGGTGATTGTAGCTTATTTCTAAGAAGAGATGTGCTGGTTAAATTCCTTTGAACTATGTTACAATAAGGCTCAAGGGATTTTTTTATTATTTAACAAAAAACAGAAACACTAAACATCCTAAAACCTAATCCTAGGAGATAGAACACCAAGGGTTTATGGGCCCGGTTGGGGTTAGTTGGGCAGCCAACTTCCTAGGGTCATTATAAATGTCTCTTCAACCACTACAATATTTGTCGCATATCTACCACCACGGGCCTGTGGTGGACCGCCCAAAAATTCCATTTAGGGGGTCAAAACAACTTTGGAAGTTCAGGACCCAAAAAATTGCTAAAATGAGTAAATGTTGCTATAATTAAGTTGATGAAAGTGACTGGAGGTCTAGGAGGAATAGGCATGTGGCCACCAATATCCACCTAGATCAGAGGCACTGAAAGAAGCAATGAGATTTCCCTGACTATACTTAATAATGGTTTCCTCATCATTGGGATGTTTCACCAACCATTCTATTGCTTTACTACTTGGGAAAACATATGGATGGGTAATGACTTTAAAAAACAATGATCTTTCAACATCCTTATAGATCTTTAATTCTAGATCATTTGTAGGAAGCTTTTCTCTCTAAAACAAAAAACCACTACAAGAAAAAAGGTCATTGTTGAGGGTCATGCCTGTGACAGACGTTTAAGGTCCGTCACCAATGTCGTATATGGTGACGGTCTTTAAAAATGAGTTGTTGTTAGTGTATATAGTGATGATCCTTTAAGGTTTGTCACCAAAGCCATTTTCAATTACACTTTTGGTGAGGGTCATTAACGGCCCGTCACTAATTCTCTCTTTGGTGACACGTTTGGTGAGGGTCGCTAAAGGCCGATCATTAATTCTCTCTTTGCTGACACTTCTAGTGACGATATTTTATTGACCATCACCAATGATCTTTTTGGTTACTTTTGGTGATGGTAAATAAATTTTCATCATCATTGATCATTCCAATGAGTTTTTTATGATGCTTCGTGCCTATGACAAACCTTTAAGGTCCATCACCAATGTTGCATATGTTGACGGTCTTTAAAAAATCGTTGTTGTAAGTGTATATAGTGATGGTCCTTTAAGGTTTGTCACCAAAGCCATTTTCAATGACACTTTTAGTGAGATTCGTTAAAGGCCCATCAGTAATTCTCTCTTTGGTGACACTTTTGGTGAGGGTCGTTAAAGGCCCATCACTAATTCTCTTTTTGGTCAAACTTCCAGTGACAATCTTTTATTGACCCTCACCAATGCTATTTCTGGTTACTTTTGGTGACGATCAAAAAATGTTCATCATTATTGATCATTCCAATGTGTTTTTGATGACGCTATGTATCTGTTACTATATTTTTTGTCAAAAGATAATGATTTAAGACCATTGCTGTGGAGCCTTTTTCATTATGTGTCCAAGGTCATAGTGGTTATAATAGCTAGTCAATTTGTTCAGAAGTAATTAGTGTGTATCATTTCCCTCAAGTCATAAGAATATAGTTTTCCTATGAGTCAACACATGATTTACATCTATTAGGTTTATTATCTAGCAAATTTCCTTTAAATAAAGTTCCACTAGTGTGTGTAGGAACTATATTATTTAATACATAATTAAGCTCTCTCCATTATATTAATGAGAGCGACCTAGCACTCCTCAACACTCATGGAACACCTTAACATGCTTTGGAACAGTACACTAACATTCATTGGCACCTCGCATGTCTTGAAACATCTTTGTACCTAGAATATCTTGCCATGAGTAGGACACCCAAGCACATGTTGGCATGCCCTAGCATAACATATCACTCCCCTATCATGTGTTGGCATGCATTGTAGTCCCTAGCATGCCCTGGAACACCTTGGCATAATATTGCATTGACAAACATTAGCACTTTGCACACATTGACACTTGGCATGTATTGGAACATATTATTAGTGTGCCTAGCATGCCCCTTTTAAAAAAGATAAAGTCCTGACTTATTAACCCTCTTATGTGTTCATTTCCTTGCATTTTAGCTTGGTTATTCCTCTTGTTGCCTTGAAACTCCTTGATGTATATTGCCATACTCTCGCACCATGCACATCCTAGCATGTCTTAGCACTTGGCATGCCTTGGCAATGTTTGGCACATGTTAGCACACCTTAGAACTACTTAGTACACTCTAGCACTTTTGACATTCACTGATATTCCTTGGAATTCCTTACCCGTGCTTAGCATACCTTGTCACTCCCTCCTTGACATGATAGCTAGCACTCATTGACACTCCCTGAAACACCCTCATATTCATTCACTTCCATGCATTTTGACCTAGTGCTCCCTTGCGTTGTCCTATTACTCCCTAACACTCCTCAACATGCATTAGCACTCTCTAGCACACCTTAGCACTCTTTGATATGCTATGGAACTTCATAGCATGCATCACACTCCATGACACACATTGACACTTGTTACTTGTTGGCACTTGGAAAGTCTTAGCATGTTTGGCATGCGTTGATATGACTTGGTATGCTTTGGTATGTTTTTAATATTAAAGCTATTTGTGATCAATTATTGGAAACTAGATGAGAAGAAATAGAAGAAGATTTGGCACTTAGAATGCATTGACACTTGGCACTTGGAACCTATTGGCACCTAGTGTTGGTGTGCCTAGCATGCCCCTATGGAAAAGGTAAATTGATGACTTATTAACCCTATTATGTGCTCATTTCCTTATAGTTTAAGTTGTTCCTCCCTTTTGTTGCCTTGACAGTCCCTAGCATGCATTGTCACACCCTTGTACATCTTGGCATGCCTTAGCACCTGACACATATTATCTTGTTTAACATGTCTTTGTACTATCTGGCACATGTTAGCTTGCCCTAGCAGTCCCTAACACACCTTGGTAGTCATGACCTCACAACTAGCATTACATTTTTCCATGACTTGGGAACCTTACATTCACTAGAACACCTTGGAACTCCCTAATTTTCATGCCATCTGTTATCCTCCACAATGTCCCAGGCTGATGAGAAGATCGACAGAGGTAACCACAGACCAAGATTTTAGTTTGGTAGTTAGCCCTACCAAACCAGAGAGGGCTCTCTCTATGAAATCATAGCCAAGAGATGACTGGAATGTAAAGGATTTTTGGATAGATAGCTAGGCTCAAGTGGGTTTTGGAAAATTTAGTGTTTTGTTGCTAGATAAGAGAGAAAAACTAGGTAGCTAGGTCAGAGGACCAAAGGTTACAACAAAAAAGATATAAAGGAGCAAGGTAGCATTAATTTTGTGATTGATCTTAGGGTTTGTCGGTGTAGTGTAGTGTTTATAAGAAACAAAAGGTCTTAATGAGCATGAAACATGAATTCGTTAAGAAAGAAAGAAAGTAACACATAATGATTTTTCCATCAAAATAGAGCTTTATGCAAATAATTTTGTTTATTTACTGTAAGGAAAACCATTGAAGAATTGATGAATGGAAAGAGAATATGAATATCTTTCATATAAAGCTTTAACAGAGGAAAAATAACAACACAAACTTACTGCACATGAATTCCTAGATAATAGTTGCAAATTGTGTCCTTTGATTTCCCAAAAATGTCCAAGTACAAGCTACAATAGGTCTCTCCTCTGAAATTCAACCCATTCTATCACTAAGAAACTGATACATAAAGACCAAAACAACATCTACCCACTCTCACGGGTGGAATTCATGACTCTAGGAACTGTTCCATGAGGTGTTCTAACTTCTACAATTAACTTTGACTCCAACCTCTCTCATAAATGAGGTCAAATTCACATCAAAACAACTTCCAAAGACTAACCAACCATTATTTACACTTACTTTTACCCCTCACATTCATCTACTTCACCCTTTTGACTTTTACCAAAGTCAAACTAGGAATTACAAAAAATTACACAATGAAATTTTTACAAAACTCTCAGAAATTTTCAAGTGTATAATGATCTATTGAAAGCCATTTTTAAGTGTCTTTTTGATGTCAAAATCTAGATCTGAATCCTTTTTTAGTAATATGGGAGAGTTTAGATGTCTTTAGAGTATTTTCTCGCTCAACATTACACATTTTTGGCTGATATATGGCCATTCTCCCAAGGTGTTTCTAGGTGCGGAGTGAAATGGAAAAAGAGGGGCAGAAAGGTGATTTTTGGCCTCTTTTTTGAAAATTTATAAAAAATTGAGCCCCATACTAGGAAAGTGGGAAAATGGGTTTTGAGAGGGAGTCATAATGTTTCCAAAAATTCTGAGTTTCCATCATTTGGAGCCAATTGTCAAAAAAATTGCAAGTCTGCACTAGCGTGCACCAAAACACAAAGTTTTCTCCAAATCCTCCCAAAATGTTTCTAGAGATGCCTGATGAGGTATGTTATGCAATCATGGATGCATCAGCAAGAAAATCTAATTTACCCTTTTCCTCTTGTTTGATTAGGGGTTCCTTGAGTTTTTCCTTCAACTACTTGATTTTGACCTTGACAACCTGATTCCTTGTGTAATAATGGATGGCCATTTTCTTTTGCAACTTGTTATCCCTGTTGGCCTTGTCAAGGAGATTCTCAAGGAGGAAAATGACTTTGTCAAGCCTAAAGTCCTTGTCCTCATTTATTTCCATGGCAATCCTCTCTTCAAACGACAATTCTTCCATCGGTGGCTTTTGTTCTCTTTCCCTCTGAAGTGCCTTCCTAAGACCCATTGTCCTTGGTGTCCTCCTTGCCACATGTAATTCATGTTGCTCAGTGTCCTCATGGTCCACCACTGCCTTTCCTTTCATCTCTTGTTTCTTGGATTTGAAGTTCTCTTTCTCCATGAATAGTTGTTTTGCCTTAAGTTGATTGTTTTCTTGCTCAAGGAATGAAATGATTAATTTTTCCATTTCCAAATTGTCCTTGAGCTCCATGTTCTAGGAATCCTTCTCTTTGATGAATTTTTGTAGGTTTTTATGCTCATAATTTACCAATTCAACTAGGTCAAAGTCATGCTTAATGGCCTCCTCGTCATGCAAAGAAGTCTCATGATGTGATGGTAATGCCTGTTCTGTTGACGTTGTAGGCTTGGCCCCTTCCTCAATTTGAGGAGAAAACACAAGGCTTTTGCTTCTCTGATATGTCTTGGTCACCTCAGGTCTAGCTGCCTTGGAAACCTCATAACATTTTCTTGATGACCCCACTTGCATGGGTTGTATTGACATGGTTTGGTGCTAGCTTGGTGAAGTGGCTATATGTGTTTTCAAGGATACCTCAATGAAGGTGTCCCGTGTCATGTTCTTCTCTTTAAAATGATGGATTACTATAAACTTTATCATGATATGGTGAAAGAGGTTGGGATAATGCACTTTTTCTTTCAATTGCACCCTTTCATACATTTTTGTTAGGATCTTATACAAGTAGCTGGACATATTTAGAGACTTGGCAGATGTAAAGTTCATGAGCAGTCTTATGTGGTATTGATATAGCCTAGAAAATCTACCCTCACATGTGGAGAACTTCATGAAAGCCTTCATCAATGGTGCATATCTATCCAACAAGTATCTGAATGGGAAAACATGTGAGTGAGATCCTTTGTATTATGATTTCAAGTAGGTTTTGTACTCTTATACGTCTAGGTTCATGCCTTTGAACCACTTTTCACCATTATTTGGTATGCCTATAGCTTGAGAGATGGCCTCCACTCAAAACATGAAATCAGTCCCTGCAATGGTGATCTTGTCTTCCTTTAAGGTGAGGGAAAATATACCTATGAAAGGAAAGCAAAAAAATGTCTTCCATCAAATGCACCAGCTGCTACAAAGAAAAAATACACCAAGGGTGAAGTCAAAGCGAAGAAGATTATCAGAGATTCCATTGAAAAGTGTCTGGTGGCCTACATCTCCGATCTAAACACCTCCAACGAAATCTACGATAGATTGGTAAGCATGTTAATGCACTAGTGCTCAAAATTAACTATTCCATGTAGTCCCTAGCATGCCCTGGAACACTTTGGCATGCATTAACATACATTAGCACTTGGCATGTATTGGAACCTATTATTAGTGAGCATAGCATGCCCCTTTTCAAAGAGATAAAGTCTTGACTTATTAACCATCTTATGTGTTCATTTCCTTGCATTTTAACTTGGGTCTCCCTTATGTTTCCTTGACACTCCTTGACACATATTGGCATACCATGGCACCCCCCACATCCTAGCATGCCTTACAATCTATCATGTTTTGGCATGCCTTGGCACTATTTGTCACATATTAACACACACTAGAACTCCCTAGAACACTCTGACACTTCTTGAAATACCCTGGTATTCCCTAGCATGCCTTACCAATGCTTAGTATACCTTGTCACTCCCTCTTTGGCATGCCGGCAACTCATTGACACTCCTTGACACACCCTCATATTCATTCACTTCCATTCATTTTTACCTAGTTCTCCCTTGTGTTTTCCTAGTACTCCCTAACACTCAATATGCATTAGCACTCTATGGCATACCTTATCCTCTTCAACATGCCCTACCACTTCATAACATGTGTATCTCTTCCTAACACACATTGGAACGTGTTGGTTCTTGGCATGTCTAGCATTCATTGAGATGCCTTGGTATGCTTTGGCATGGTTTAATATTAAAAGTTATTTGAGACCAACTATCAGAAAGTAGATGAGAAGTAACAAAGGAATATTTGGCACTTTAAATGCACTAACACTTGGCATGTGGCACCTATCAGAACCTAGTGTTGGTGTGCCTAGCATGACCCTCTTAGAAAAGTTAAATTGATGACTTATTAACCCTCTTATTTGTTCATTTCATTGTAGTTTAAAATTACTTATCCTTTTTGATGCCTTGACAATCCCTGGCATGTATTGTGATACCCTTGCACATATTGGCATGCCTTAGCACTTGGCACATCTTAGCATCTTTTATACTCCTTCATACTATCAAGAACATGTTAGCATTCCCTAGCACACCTTGGCACTCACACCCTCCCAACTAGCCTTACATTTTCTCATGACTTGGGAACCCAATCAAGTCCTTAACTACTGCAGTTCATGTGACATTGGCCTACTTCAGTGTCAATAACTTGACCAATTGCAACTATTACAAGTAGATTGTGCCTTGTTCACCTAAGAACTACCTATAACTCATCTTAGGCCACTCATGTCCAAGCTCAAATTGTCCCACTTAAGAACTTACCAAGACAAGGATCACATCTAGCCACGACCATAAAATAACTAAGCAACATAGATTACACACACAATATTTCACATGTATGTCCAGTTCATATAAACAATAGATCATTAACTAAGAGTTTGCAAGAACCACAAGATGCACAAGGCACACACGATATAAGCCAGCACAAGCCAAGTGCCCCAAAACTTATACACAACAGTTTATAATATGAAATTGTATAAAATAGTTTAAAACATGAGAATTTGGCAAAAATGTGCCACGTGTCATATAAAAATAATAGCTAAAGGAAAAATAGTGTTGTGCCTAGCAAAAAGTCTCCCTTTATCTAAAACTATTTTGTCGAGCCCCTTATCACAACCGTAGGATTTCCTCTCGTAAATCCTATTATGAACTTCTCCTAACACACTTCGTCCTTGGCACACTTGAATTCACTAACACTCCCTGGCACACACTCTTATTTCTTCATTTTCATATATTTTGACCTAGTTCTCCCTTGTGATGCCTTGACACTCCTTAACACTCCTCAACATGCATTGATATTGTTTAGCATGTGTTAGCGTTCCTTTTCATTCCTTGTCATTCCCTAACCCTCCCTAGATATCATGCCCTCACAATTACCCTTACTTAATTTTCAACTTGGGAACCCAACCAAGTCCTCGCTTAACTACAAGATCTCGAACAAGTTAAGATTACTACAACTAGACTATGCAATTGAATTGTGTAGATTGGGAGGTACTCCACAAGCCTAGTGAGATGGGTTTGTGTGAGTTTGGTCACAAAAGGCTTTGCTTGAAAAGAAACCAAGCGAAGGGGTTTTGGACCCAAGATGGGGTTTAAAATGTAAAAGAAAATTATAAAGGAGAATTAATATTTCCTAAGGTCTAAGTGGATAAATCTCATAAGTTCTAGAGGGTTCATAAGAGGCCTAGCTAGGAAAATGTATTTAAGGAGGAATTAGTATGAAGGCAAGAAGATCAAGTGAGAAGGAGCTCATTTGATCAAGGAAGCGAGGAGAGATGTAGTCCTAAAGTAGGCCAAGTTAGAGGGATGAGTAAGGGTTGCTAAAGGAAATCCATGATCATCCACCAAGAGAAATATCATCATGTGAGGGTTCATAAGAATGTTGCATACCTTAATGGGTTCGAGCTAGGAAGTAGGATGGCATATCGTTGTTTCTCTTCTACTAGATCAATCTAAAGAGAGGCGGCTCATGAGAATTTGGGCATGTGATTTTAGTGGTGTTTTTATGTGAAGGCCACATCAAATTATGAAATAGCAGAGAGGGTTGAGACCCTCTCTTGTGGTTGTTAGTAGGTTTCAAGGTCTGTGATAAAGAACAACACAAATGGAGGAGGGCCTGCACTGAAATTTATGGTCAGAATAGAAGTAGTTGCAAGTGTAATATTGACTGAGGTAACCGTAGTTTGAGGGTCATACAGATCTGAAGTTCAGGTCAAGATTCAGTAAAAGAAATTCCTAGAATCTATGGATCCATATGAGCTATGTTGAGTCTCTTATGGAGGCAAGAGTTGTTTTTTCTGCTATGGGTGGATAGGCTTTGTTCTAAAGAAATTATAATATAAGTACAATGCCCTAGTTAGGGTGGTTTCCTAGCATGTTCAGTCCATAAGGTTTCCCTTAAGACTGTGACAAATCTGCATAGAAGAAGAGGGGTTGTGACCCTTAGAGCGAGTTTTATCTCTACAATATAGACCACAGATCTAGAAGATGGTTTGCATAAATATGTGTGGAGATAATAGATCCAAAGGAGGGTGGAACCTAAGTAGAATATTGAATAGAATAAATGTGTCATATGAGGAATGGATTGGCATGAAGAGGAGTTTATTTTGGTGGATTTTCCATAGAGTTTTGGACAAAGCTCTTAAGAAACATATAAACAATTAGTCAATGGACTATTAGTGGATGATTTGTGACCCTAGTTCAGTCATATACAAATTGTTAGAAGGATGATAAGAGGAGTAGTTCATATTTGTTCATAGATTGGACAATAAAGAAATTGGTACACAAGAATAGTGATTTTGAGAGGACTCGAATCACTATTAGGTGGTAGATTTGAAGAGACCTAGATGAGGGCAGTTTTGTGGGCCCTAGATCGGTAAAATAATTGACTGTGGTTGGGAAAATTGATGGTATTTCTAGTACAGTTGGAGGGTTGTTATGTGATTGTCAAAGAAGAGCCCTAAGTCTTGTACTTGTGAAGGACAACAAGACTGGTAGAAGGGTAGGTGTATTGGGCCTAAGGATGTGTATACTTTTAAGGACTAAAGTAGCAGTCAAGTGGGCTAGCCAACTAGCCCTAGTTCACTCTATTGTATAGGATTGAGTTAGTGAGAAGAAGGTTGACCTCCATAGCCCTAATCTTGTCATCTTGGATAAGAAATATGGAAAAATGCGGTAAACCAAAGAGTTGTTCACAATTGAGTTATGAACAATTGATCAAAGACCCTAAGTGTTGTAGACCTTGAAGAAAAAGGAGGTAGCTAGAGGGAAAATTTTGTTGAGTCAAGTTTAGTAACATAAAGGAGTTGAGTTCATTGATAAAGGAAGATTGAGGAGTTGAAAAATGGGAGGCAAGAGGACCTGCTAGATGTGTTCAGGACACGTGGAATGAAAGGGTTGTGTGTGGCCACCATCAACGAGTAGGTCAAGTGTTGTCTTGTTCAATTTAGATTGGTTGTTAAAGGACTAACAACAAGCCTTAGTTGTATTCCTTGTATCAGTGTGATTGTAAAGGGACATGATCCCTGGTACATGAGCTCTAGCCTATTCTATTATAGTTTGTAATATAATGAAGAAGAGTTTGAAAAAGTTAAAAATTGTCATGTGCATTAGTTTATTCCCTAATGTGTGTAGATTTCATTTTGTAAAGTAGATGTGTTATGGCACTTGAGTGTGTTTGCATCAAATATTCTAATACCAAACCCAAATTCTCATGTGCTGTGGAAATTAAACATATTCCTTGTTCACCTAAGAACTACCTGTAACTCATATTAGGCTACTCATGTTCAATCTCAACTCATCCCACTTAACAAGTTACAAAGACAAGGCTCATAACATCCAACTGTGGCCATAAAACAACTAAGTAACACAGTTTACATCTTGACATGCCATAACACCTAACATGTCTTAGAATGCCTTAGCAGTATGTGGCATGTGTTAGCATCCACTACATTCCTTGCCATGCTTTGACACTCCCTAACATACCCTATCACTTCCTAACAAGCCTTGGTAGTTTAGGGTACCTTGGAACTACCTAGCATATAACCTTGTCACTCCCTCCTTATAACACCTAGAACTTGTTGACACTCCTTGTCACACACTCTTAATCATTCATTTCCATGAATTTTGATGCTTCCTTGTGTTTCCCTGATGTTATCACTCAGGTTGTTCCCCAAAGTTGTAAGAAAGGGAATACGACCGAGGTAACCACAGACCAATCTTTTAGATATAGATTCTAGCCAATCTGCATCCAGAGAGGGCTCTCTCTTTATGATTTAGCTTTGTTTTGAAATGTGTTAGGCTAGTTATGAAGTTCAAGGGTTTTGCCTTGGGTTTGGATGGTGAGTTTCAATAGAACAGTGAGGCAAGCTGAATAGTTCAGTCCATTGGGCATGATGGAGTCAAGGAAGGTAGCTTTCTGGATTAGGTTTCTTAATAGAAGATGGTATCACAGAGCAAGGTAGTTAAACATGGAACCAATATAGGATGAAATCAGATGGAATGAACTCAAAGGATGAAGGGAAATTAAGAACCCTTCAAAGTATTGAAAGAGAGAAAATGGATGATTACTGGTAAGGAGCAATTAAGAATTCCTTAGCAAATAGTCAAAATGCAAGAATTGGGAAGCAGGAGCAACTAAGAATTCACTGCTTATATTAATTTTGAAGAAAACGCAGAGAATAATAAAGACTGAAGAAAGAGTGCAGTTTAAGCAAATTTTGAATTAATCCTGTTCTTTACCATTCAGAATATGAAACACAGATGATATAGCAAACAAGAAAACTGTAAAACATGAGATATAGGGGACTTATTGATCCAGAGTTTAATTCAATAATTCTGTGACAAGTCTTCTGCATCAATTCCTCATCCAGTAGGGAAGACAAAAAATGGTTCCAACAACTTTTTTATTCCAAAGGTTCAATATTAGACCAAATCTAGGAATGCCCACCAACCCCAAATACTTCATTTGGGGGGGTATTTATACAAAATATCTTACAAAAAATCTTACAAAATACCTGATGGAGATAATATCTAGTGATGACTAATCCCTTTTTTACAAAAGATAGAGACAAACAATCTTGTAAAAAAGGAAAAGATAAATTGATGCTGTGTTGGATACTCCATGTTTGTCGGATGTTCTTGGACCCTGATTAGATACACTTAGACCTGCTTGAGCCTCATTTATCTCTGTTTATCTTTATCATGGAAAAATAACCCAAAATCTACATTTTACCCAAGAGAAATTTACAAAATCCCCAACATGTCTTCCCACCACTGTTGCTCTGGCAATTTATGCCTCTGAAGTTTCCTCAGTGTTTCATCAGTTTCTGTATATCTGAAAAAATTAGGCTGGAGCTAAAACAGATGTTTTACCTCGTGCTCAATATAAAATAAATTTTCTAAGTTATCATAGAGAATTTGGCCTGTGGGGAGTGCTTTCACTCCTGAAGCACTTGTTGATGAACTAACTTGATCAACAACATATTTGTTTAACTTATGTACATAATCTGTGTGTTTCATAAGCTGGTCATTATTTCCTAAAAGCGTGGTAGCCCTTTATTCTGAAAAACTATAAACCTTTCCATGAAAGAATTAATTTCTACTTGCATATCCTGGCATCTTTTTCCCAAATTCTGCATTAAAGTTCTCTTGGTTAGAACTCTTTTGATTTCCAAATGGTGCCTATCATGTCTGGGATGCCGAGTTGTTCTAGTTGTTCCCTATTTCTGTTATTCAAAAAAATGTATGAGCCGATTGGCTTGATCAGGCATTTGTCCTAATAAAGCTCTTGATTTTTTAATTTCTCCATGTGCTGCATTCACTAAGTCAATTTGCTCATAAATAGCTTGGATAGATGGCCAAACATTATTTAGGGATTGATTGATGTTGGTCCAAAGAATTCCTTTGATTTCTGCGAGAGGCTTATCCATAGTGAGATCATTCTCTAATGTTCTCACTTTATTCTCTAATGCTTTAAGCTCTCTTATTTTCTCTGCCACACTTATTTTGGATTTATCATAACTCTTTTCTACTTTTGCCAATTGCTCTTTCACTCGTTTCAATTCTGACACTTGGAGTTTTAATTCTTCCATGGCCTTTATCAATTCTTCTGTGCTCATATTAGTACTACTGCCTGGTGCTACTCCTGCTAATGATGTACCTGTGATTACCTCGGTTGTGGTTGCTGGGACATTTGGGGCCAATGCTGATCCAATTGTTGAGGGGACTGTAGTTGTGACTATAGGGATTACCTCAGGTGGCTGGGAGGTTGGCTCTCCCTGCTTCTCTTTTAATGCTTTTTTGAGTGCCTGCTCTGTATCAGTTGATCTTTCATTAAGTCTCATGAGCAGGTCCATCATGTCTTCCTCTGATTTCTGCTCTATGATTTCTATAGTCTGAGGGTGCCTTGAAGGAGGTAGCTTTAGTTGTTTCCTCAGGGCAGCAATGTCCTCTTCCTTCTTCTTGATTAGTGCCTTTATGCCTTTAGCATCTTTGGGGTCATGTCCCAGTTCCATGATGATCTCTTCTAAGGATTTGATTATGTTATCCTTGGCCAGAGAAGAGGCTTTCTCCCAATGCAACTAAGCTGTTATGTTGTCTAAGGAACTTTGTAACTCGTGGGCCAACATTTCTTTACCAGTTAGTCTGGAATAAACCATTTCCCCGGTATATTTGTGAAGTTAAATTTGTTCCAGTGGATGAATGTCTTTGGCTAGGACCTCCAAGTTTGTTTTGATGTAATCTTCTGTTGACTGGGGTTGATGTACCTTTGGCTTAAAATAACTCCTTAACATTTTGCCTTCTTTAATGTCATAGGCAGAAATCAATCTTTGTTGGGTTGAGGGGGGAATTTTCAAGTGTTGATTATAGATTTCAATTCTCATGGGATCATTCCTTGCCTTTATCTCTGTGAAATTTTTCTTAATGTCTGAGGCCTGTTTGCTTTGTGGCCTGGTGGAGGACACCTCTACACTATGCTGCCTTTCTAACTCCTGCCTATGAGAGCTAGTTGATGTCTCTATCATTGGGGAATTCTGCTGGCTGACTACCCTCTCACCTCTTATACTGTCTATCATTTCTTCAATAATTTCCTCTTCTGACAGAGGATTCAGTCTTTGTCTCTTTGCTCCTAGTTGTTCAACAGGTCCATTGATAGGTGTGGCCTCTTCTCTATCCTCTTCTTGCTTCTTTCCTCATTTATAGGAGTTTGTAGTGCTGGAATTTCTGGTGCTCCAGTTTGGGCTGGAGGAATTTGCCCCTGATTCTGTTCTTTTGACATTGTTGGCTGATCTGTCATTATAGGATGCTCTGTGGTATCTACCTCTTTACTCTTTGAAGTGCCTGTGACTGATGTGCTAGTTTTCTGTGCAGACTGCTGAGAAGTTCTAGTAGAGGATGTTCCAACTCTTGATTGTTGAGGTAGCTTGAAAGATACCTATACAAAAGAGTCCAGGTCAAGGGTTTTTCCATGATCTTTCATAAATTTTTCCATCTTTTCCTATTCACTAATTTCCTCTATTAATGTCGCTTCTACCCATTCTTCTTGATTTGCATACTGTTCAATTTCTGGGATCCTATGATGTACATACAATGATAGCCTATTTCTTACCCTTCTGTCACTTATGAAACTACATGGGTCATTTGGTACCCACTGAAAACTCTTCTTCAATCTAAGCTGCTCTTCTAAGATCTTTTCAGCATCTTCCCATGCATCCCTAGAATTGATGACATAAGGGCCTAACTGGTTTTTGATTCTCAACTGAGCCTTCTTCTTTACATTACAAAAGTGGGTTAAGTCTGCATAGATCATCTACCTGAAATATTCTAATGCAAATAACCTCATGGGCACATATCTAGGCAACTTGTAAGGGCAAAGTTCACATCCATACATTCTGATTTCTGTGTGATTCTGGTAGAGGTACTAGTCACCTATTCTGTACTATTTGGAAAGCTACAAAATCTTCTTCATGTCACCAGTGATCCTAGTAGGAGGAGCTCCTGTCAATGGAGTGGAGGCTGGGTGTACAAATAAGTCAATGAACTCACTATAGGTATAAGGGGAGTCACAGTTATGGAAGACTGAGATCCAAAAGATTATAGACCTCCGATTTCCTTTTGAGTCTAATTTCTTGATGGGAAATGGAAAGCTGTCTGGTTGATAATATAACAATAGATGGTATATAAAAGAAGTGTATTTGAAAACTGCTTCTCTATCCAAATTCAATAATTGGTCATGGATTTTGTTAGCAATAAAAGTGGCATAGTCATACTTGACAGCAGGGGGCTGTCCTGGAGTAAAGATAGATAATAGAACCAGGGTGATATCATCCACATATTCACTGGACTTAAATCCCAAGATCAAGGATATCATGTCAAGAATGAGTTTTCCAGTCTCAGTGAACTAGGTATGTAAATAGGGAGGTGGGCCTTGGGGCTGGCAGTTTGGTTTCATGAACATCTGAGCAATACAGGTTATCTCTAAGTTGGGCAATTGAGAAGCTTGTTCAAGCAAAAATCCCATGGAAAGATGAGCAAGGGGCTCAATGGAATGGAAATGTATCATCTCATTGATGGATTCAGCAGTTATGAAAAAAAGGACAGTTTGGGAAGGTGACATAACTGCTCTGTGGATAGGGTCATAGCTGGCACAACATTGGTGAATGATGTCTGGGAAAACATGGACTGAGGGAAGGAAGTACATGGGAAGGTTTGATTCCCATAGTCCAAAAATGTCAGAGTTGCTTAGATGACTATCTCTAATTTGGCAGAAGGTCTGAAGATGATTCCTGTCACCAGATAGGTCTTTTATTTGGAAATCTCTGTTGGCCAAGGGTAGATAATTTAAGTCTTTATGAGGTGCGTTCATGGGCGTGACATTTAGGGCTATGGGGGCTTCCATGTTTGGTTCTTGTGTATTCAAACTGGAATTCGAGCTTCTGTGGAAACAATGGATTTAAACAGCGGTTTTGGCATCCCTTTATGGCAGCTGCGGACTGTTTTTTACTTGAATTTGGTTTTCACAGGCAGAATTTTCAGCGAAGAACTGAAATTTACAGGGTTGCCGGTAAAATGGATAAATACCTGGATTAAGGAGGCAAATTGAGTAACTATAGGTCAAATGATGGATTACAGAGCACGTTGTTGTGGTCTCTTCGGCCAGGTGGTGGTTGAAAAGCTGGTATAGTGGCTCCAGTCATTATTTTGCAAGGGAGTGTGAACAAAGAGAATTACAGTGAAAATGATATTTCGTCGTTTTTTAACGAAATTCGGTTTGGCGGGAAATTTTTGGCATTTATTGAGTAGATGACGTCAGCATGACGGGACACGTTGTCATTTAGTGGGGGGTACAGGATGGTGACGTGGCAGCATGATGTCAATGAGGGGTTAGGGGGAGGGCAGTAAGTGGTTTACCCCGCAACGCTTATGGGCTAGGGAGGTTTTGGACGGAGGGGCCATGAGCAGCGCGAGAGTGTGATGTGTGTCCTGGTACGAGCAGCAATACCGCCAATCCCCCGGGCGGTAAAGTTCGGCGGATGGAGGGCTAGCGATATAGATCTCAGCCATTGGATATGGGGCCGTTGATCTGACGGTTGGCGGTTAATGGAGGTGAAGGGGGGTTAATGCGCGGGGGCCCAATGTAATATATAATGGTTTTAATGTTTTTGGGCGCAATATCATTGGTTGTCGGGTTTTGGCTATAATTAACCCGGAAGGTTAATTATTCCTTTATTTGCGGCGGAAAGGGTTCATAATAAGTTCCAGTTGAACTTATTAATCCCAGACAAAAACAGTGCTATGGTTATAGTAAACCTGGGCAGGATATTTAACATTTGAGGATTATATTATAAATACATAATACGGGAAGGGGTCTATTTACAAGGGATTTAATATAATAAATGTTAACTTGTTAATATGAAACTTTTTGAAAGTAAATGCGCGCTAAGCATAATGTTACAAAACTTAGGCAAAAGGGGAAAAATAGGGATTTATACAAGAAATGAGGCCATTTCCCTAAGTAAATGGGGATTCACTTAGGCCATTTATGAAATGGAATGAGATAAGTGGTTTAGAGGATATCAAGCAGATCCTAATATCCCTGGGGGAATTTAGTAAATGATTAGGGAAAGTAAGAAGGGGAGTTAGTCATGCTTTGCTTGAGCTGTATCCAAACATCTACCATGGTACTTGTGATAATAGTAAGATGAACAACTTGAGAGACAAAAATCAACCACAAGTATGTTTCTGCAACACCAAAAAAAAAATTGTCTACCCAGCCTACTGTATCTATTATTTTTTCTTCTTTTTCTTTGGGTGCATTTGGACTAGCAAACCCTTTTCAGCTTTTCTTTTCTTTGCATGATAAGCCTATCTAAGTCTACCCTTATTTCTTCCAAGGGCTCAGATTAAACAGTTGAGCTCCTTTGCTTCTCTACCTATCTACTTCTCTGCCAAGTTTAAATAGTTTGGACATATTTTTATTCTCTATCTCTAAAACAGGAAATTCAAACATGAACTGGCCAAGATTAAGCTATTTGGCCATTCATCAATTGTGGTAAAAAGTTCAACAAGTTGTACATGATGCTTTATTTACAAAAAAATGAAATAGTAGTGGCATTTGGACTTGCACACTTTCCTGGTCCTTTTTATTTGGGGTTCATTTCTTTTCATTTTTTCTTTTGACCATTTATCTTTTTACCCTTTGATTTTTCTTTTAGGGTATACCCTCTTTACATTTTTAAAATTTTTTGATTTTTTGAAAATATGGAAAACCTTTGCAACAAGAAAGGTATGTACATATTGCAGAGCTAATCAAGTCAATCATGAAATATGACACCTATTGCTATAGGAGCATAACACTTGACACTCCCTAGTACGCATTGGAATACCCTAGCACCTAGCATATATTGGCATGTCACCCTAGCACTCTAGCCTTCAATGGCACTACCTATCATACCTTGCCACTCTCTCCTGAGCACACAGCGATTTTTGACACTCCTAGTTAGAAAATCTTATTCAATATTCATTTCCATGCATTTTTACCTAGTTCTCCCTTGTGTTTCCCTAGTACTCCTTAACACTCCTTGGCACGTGTTGGCACACCCTAGCACCTAGGACATATTAGAATGTTGCCTTGGCTTCTAGCATGCCTTAACACTGCCAATCATACCTTCTCACTCCCTCCTTAACACACCTAGAACTCATTGACACTTCCAATGACAAAATATTATTTGTTCATTTCCATTAATTTTGACGTAGTGCTCCATTTTGTTTCCATGGCACTCCCAGATAACACTTCCTTGCACGTGTTGGCACATCTAGTCACATGCCACCCTCACACTCTAACATTCCTTATCACTACCAAGCATTCCTTGTCACTCCTCCTTAGCACACTTGGAACTCACTGACACTCCCTTTCACACACTCTTATTCATTCATTTCCATGCATTATGACCTAGCACTCCATTGTTCTTCCCTAACACTCCTTAACACTCCTTGGCACACATTGGCACACCATCACACTTGGCACATCTCTACATGCTTCCCTAGCTCTCCATCATTCCTAGGAAATACCTAGCACACCTTGTCCACCCCTCAGCACACCAAGAATTTTCTAACACTCCCTATCACACACTTTTATTAATTCATTTCGATGCAATTGAAACTAGTCATCCCTTGTGTTTCCATGGCACTCCCTAGCACGTGTTGGCACCACACCCTAGAAGCTAGCACATCTTGGCATGCCTTAGCACTTGGCATGTCTTGGAATGCCTATCACGCCTTGGAACTTTCTAGCATGTGATATCACTTCATCACATTCCTTGCACACTTTGGCACTCCCTAGTTTCCATGCCCTCATAGATATCCTTACTTCTTTTGCGACTTCGGAAGCCAATTTAGTCATTGAAAAATAGTGTTGTCCCTAGACAAAAGTATCCCTTTGTCTAAAAATGCTTTTTCCATCCCATTATTACAATCATAGGCTTACCTATTGCAAGTCCTAGGATTCTGTAGTGTTCAAAGCTAAGTTGGGTGGGTTTGGGGCTCCAGGCCTAGTTTCTCCATTTAACTGAAGTAAACAGAGAGGAAACGAGGCACTAAGCCCTTCCATGTGTTAGAACATCTTGGTCACATGCCAACCTACCACTATAACATTACTTAGCACTACCAATCATGCCTTGTAACTCCTCATTAGCACACTTGGAACTTGCTGACACTCCCTATCACACACTCTTATTCATTCATTTCCATGCATTATGACCTAGTTCTCCCTTGTGCGTCCCTAGCACTCCTTAACACTCCTTGGCACACATTGGCACACCCTGGCACTTGGCACATCTCAACATGCTTTCCTAGCACTCTATCATGCCTTGAAACTACCTAGCATACCTTGTCAATCCCTCCTTAGCACACCCAAAACTTGCTAAAACTCCTTATCATACACTCTTATTCAATCATTTCTATGAAATTGAAACTAGTCCTCCCTTGTGTTTCCCGAGAACTACCTAGCTTACCTTGTCAATGCCTCCTTAGCACAACCATAACTTGATAACACTCCCTATCCCACACTCTTATTCATTCATTTCCATGCAATTGAAACTAGTCCTCCCTTGTGTTCCCCTGGCACTCCCTGGCATGCGTTGGTGCCACACCCTAACACCTAACACCTCTTGGCATGCCTTAGCACTTGGAATGTCTTGGAATGACTAATATTCCTTGGAATATTATAGCATGTGTTATCACTTCCTGGCATTCCTTGCACACCTTGGCACTCCCTAGTTGGCATGCCCTCATAGATAGCCTTACTTTTTTTGTGACTTGGGAACCCAACCAATTCATTGAAAAAATAGTGTTGTCCCTAGACAAAGGTCTCCCTTTGTCTAAAATTTCTTTTCTATCCCGTTATCATAATCGTAGGCTTACCTATGGAAATTCCTATTATGAAATTCTCCTAATACACTTCGTCCTTGGGACACCTGGAAGACACTCTTATTCGTTTGTTTCCATGCACTTTGACCTAGTTCTCCCTTGTGATGCCCTTACACTCCCCAACACTTCTCGACATGCATTGACATTGTATGGCATCTGTTATCATGCCTTTTCATTCCTTGGCATGCCTTGGCAATCCTTAGATATCACACCCTCATAACTACCCTTATTGGTTTTAAGACTTGGGAACCAACCAAGCCCTACCTCGACTACAACATCTTAACAAAGTTTTAGTTACTACAACTATAATATGCCTTGTTCACCTAAGGATGACCTATAACTCATCTTAGGCTACTCATAACCAATCTTAACTCATCCCATTTAACAAGTTACCAAGCCAAGGCTCACGTCAAACCATGGCCATAAAACAACTAACCAACATAGTTTACATCTTGACATGGCATAGCACCTAGCATGTCTAACAATCCCTTGGCACTATGTGGCACATGTTGGCCTTCCCTGCATTCCATGGAATGCTTTAGCACTCCCTATCATATCGTACCACTCCATGACATGTCATGGCACTCTTGCATGCCTTGGAACAACCTAGCATATAACTTTTTCCCTCCCTCTTGAGCACACTTGGAATTCACTAACACTCCCTATCATACACTCTTATTCGTTCATTTCCATGCATTTTGAACTAATTTTCCTTTGGTTTTATGTCACCATTCCTAACATTCCTTGGCATGCATTGGCACACCCTGGCATGTCTCCCTAACACTCTAGTATTTCTTGGCACTACCTAACATACCTTGTCGTCCCCTCCTTAGCACACCTAGAACTCGCTGACACTCATTGTCATGCACTATTAGTCATTCATTTCCATGCATTTTAAACTAGTGCTCTCTTATGTTTCCCTAGCACTCCATAACACTTCCTAACATGCATTGGCACACCCTAGCACCTGACACATCTTGGCATGTTTCCCTAGCTTCTAACATGCCTTAACACTGCCTAGCATACCTTACCACTCCCTCCTTAGCACACCTAGAAATCACTGACACTTCCTGTCACAAACTCTTAATCGTTCATTTGCATGCATTATCTTCACCTATTGCTCCCTTGTGTTCCCCTAACACTCCTTAACACTTCCTAGCACATGTTTTTGAAGGAAAAAACACTATATATAGGCCATCTCATCCTCCATTTGTTGAAAAGCAAATTTGGTTAAGTAAGTCTGAAATAAGAAGTGCGAACATAACCAACCAAGAGAAGGAAACAAAGAGTGAAGATTTTGGTGTTGTTTATGGGTCTGTTTTAGGGCTAATAGCTCCACATGTGCAAAGGAAGGAAGAACTATCTACTATAGAAAAGGTCAAACATCTTTCTATTGTCCAAGAAGTCGAATCAAGGAATAAGATAAGCAAGGTTACAAGCGGAATTATAACAAGATTTCATACCATCCAAGTGAATAAGATCAAGGTTCAAAAGATTGGTCAACCACAAGTTCTGGGGTTTATGGAGGAGGGCCGAGAACTACATATCTGATCCATGGAACTAGAATTTGAAGGATAGTCAAGTTATTGAAGGAAGAAGCTTGATCATCGTTGACTCAAGGAAAAAGAAGGAAGTTTAATCAAGGAGGCTTGTGACTTAGTCTTGGAGATGTCATTGAGTCAAGGGTCTATGCCATGGTATTGGTATTCGCCAATTGAAGTCTCTATAAGAAGAAGATTTCATTTGGGTTTTCCTCTCATGTTGGAGAGGTTTTGGCCCTAGTTGATTGCATATTCATTGTGTCTCTTGTCTCCTCATTGTTTATTCATTGGTAGATGTTTGATGAAGAATATTGTTTTGAGCATTGTTTTTTATTATGGATTAGTCTTGAATGTGTTTGTGTATGCAAAATTGGTTGGGTTTGTAAACTATGAGTAGAGCAGTGTTTGATTGATGCATGCTTCCTACAATAAAATGTATCTCTTACTTAAACAATTAATTTAGTGGAAACATGGGTATTTGGACAATTATTTTGGAATTTATGCACCGTACAAGTACATCAACTCATATAATACATGAATATAATGGAAAGTTGTAATGTGTTGCATTATAGAAAGGATGTTGATAAAATATGATAGCTTAAATGTACATGATAGTTTGGAAAGGCGGGGAATAACTCTTAGTTAGTCATAGGTAGCCTAATCAATTCCTTTTTTAATCTATAAATGTCCATGATGATTTTGAAAGTAGGTGGGTAGTAATTCTTACTCATGTCATAGATAGCCTAATGGGTACTTTTGTCTATCTAGAATGATACCAGATACAAAACGTTTTTGTATTGTGTGCTTCTTCAATGTTTTTTATAATACATCTTGTTATAAAAACTTTAAAATAAGCTTCTCACTTTGGTTCTTGCATTTGTGGTAAAATATGAACTCGACTTCTAAAAGTAGTGTTACTTTGGAGGATGCCAACAATATTTTTCACTCCATAAAGGTTTTAACCTGTGTTTTGTCTTTGATGAGTGTTTTTGGATTATTGTACTTTAAAAATAAAGATGCATCTGCAATTTTCTCACTTGCTAATTTAGAATCAATGAAAAAAATCAAAATAATTACTTACATTTGTTTGTTGAGTTTACTTGAAATTGATGGAACATGGTGATTACATCAAATGAGTGTGAAATTGAATTTTGAAATTTTATTAATGTCCTCAATGCTTGGAAAATGTAATGGGATCGGATGATAAGTTAACATGTAAGGTATTTAGTGAGGCATTGCTTCTCTTCTAAGAAAAATATATCTAAACCAAGTGCAATACCAATGAGAGAGAGGATTCTGTAGTGTGCAAAGCTTAGGAGAGAGAGGATTATGTAGTGTGCAAATCTTAGTTGTGTGGGTTTGGGACTAAGGCATAGTTGCTCCATTTAACTGAAGTAAAATGAGAGGAAATGAGGCAATGCATACTTTGTAAATCTTATCTATGAGGATTTGGGGTTCAAGGCTTAGTCACTTCACAATTGAAATAAAATGAGATCAAATGACACAAAGACTTCGAAATTATTAGTTATATGTAATGGAATTAAAGTGAGTAAACACAAAGTATCAAAATTCGAAGTAGAATCAACCCTTGTGTATGAAAAATCAGTCAAGCATTTTTTTATGGCTGAATTCGCCCTCAAATATACATTTGATTAATGCAAAAGCTTAGAAAACCACATCTATGTAATCAAGGAGTCCCTCTTAGATGCACAAACCTTTCCCCTTGTCTTCCCATTGTCTTTGAGGTTGTGTTCCCCTACACTCCTATATGCTTACTAGGGATACACACTCCAACATCATGGATTCTAAGATATATTATGATAGGGGGGACGAGGATTTGGGAATTCTTGGTGCCACAAGAAGGTCTTACCATGTTTAGTTCAACAATACGGAAGCAAAATGCACATGTAGAAGGATTGATGGTGCTTTTTCAATTGTGGGAAATAGAAATTGCATACATTATGGTGCTTCTCGGTATAGTATTACCAATTCATGGAGAAAGATCAATGGTTCCTTGGGTAGAACTATATCAATGTGTGGGTAGGACTAGGCTCATGAGATTAATTTTTTACTACCATCAAAATTAACTACAACCAAGTTGATTACAGAGGATATATGTGAAGGCAGAACTCATGAGATTATAATAATGAACTACATCCAAATTGGTTATAAAATATTGCATTGTTAAAAGTTAATTTTTAGCTTTAAAGTTTGACATGATAATTATAAAACCAAATCTCATTTGTTTAAATAACATGGAAACTCATAATATTAGTATTAGATAATTAAACATTAATAAAAAATATTTATATTTTTTTGGTTTAATTATATAAAATCCAAGTCTAAATTTGTTTAAAATTACAACTTACAACATGGCTAGTTATTTTGTGATTTTGAAAAATAAAAAATATAATTTTTTGAAATGAGTATACAATAATATAAGAAAATATACATTCCATACATTTTTATATATTCGTAAAATATAATGTTTTTAAAATTTATAAAAAAATAAATAAATATAATTAAAAAATTTAATGATCATCCAAATTAAAAATTTAATTTCTGTCGCGTTTTCTTCCCCACCTTAGTGTATTCGAATTAATGTTGAGTAGTTGAAAAAAAAAGGAAATACCATTCTACCGCGTTTTCTTCCCCGCATTACTGTATTCAAATGAATGTTGAGTAGTTGAAAAAAAAGGAAAGACCAGAACAAGTTTTCTTATCCACCTTAGTGTATTTGAATGAATTTTGGGTAGTTGAAAATAGGAAAGACCATTGACATAGTACAATCTTCTCTGCGGCTATATGGAAACAAGTACAGGTTGCTGGATCGATCTTTAGGGTTTCTAGATTGATTTCCATTCTTAGAAATGATTTGCAAAATTGTTTCATATTTTCACATCAAATGTTGTAGTGATTCGCCGTGAGTGAGTGTTTCATGGTTGAATCTAAATGCATTAAGGGATAAGATTGAGGAGGATCTCTTCAATGGCTTGCTCACAAAACATTGATTTGTTCGACATCTATTTTCGCTGGGCAAATTTGGACCATGATGGAAGGATCAGAAGCCTTGGTCTTCTTTCAAGAGCCCAATTTACCGAAGCAAATACTTGCACAGGTACCCTTTCTCTCCTTTAATTCCTTCCTTGAATTCAATTGCTTCAAACAATCTACCAACTTTTTCACCTGAAATTAGGTTATTTGGGTTTTTTTTTTTCAAGAATTTAGCTTCAAATGAACTAGCCACACAATTACTATATTGGCAATGAAATTTATATTAAATATAGGTTGAACTCTTATAGTAGTTTGGTAGCATACCACACAAGAAAAATTCAAAATTACAAAAATTGGCAAAAACCCAACGGGGAAAACAACGGAAAAAACAACAAAGTAGACTTCTCATGGTAGGGGAAATCACAACTCCCTGCCCTCCCTCATTTCAATGCAACAAGAAAATCTTTTCTTTCTCTCTTTCCATTTCAAGACAATTCTTCAATCAGAAATCTCAATTTCAAGCCCTTCCTTCCAACTTTGGTTGAATCTCTACATTGCTTTCAACTCCAAAAGCAGGTGATAGAAGGGATGGGTAGAAAGCTTGGTACTAGAGCTAGAGTTAAAGAGGAAGAAACATTGAGTCAGACACTGCAAGATTCCTCTCATGGGGTAAAAGGATCACAATAAGGCCACAGTAAGCCCCTGAGAGAGAAAAAATATGCTACGACATGCAGTGGTAACAATCAGAGTATGGTGCAACCCTATATAGATCAGTCAAGAGTTAAGATAGAAATGGTTATGCTCAACTCTCCCCATACAGCTGGATATTTTGATAAGTATTCAGGCTTATCTGCATGCAAATTTTTATATGGTTCACGCTTCACAGAAAGAAATATATTCTTTTCAGCTCATTCAAGCTTGTCAGCTTAGATTGGACCAGTTGGATCAAGTCTTTCGGCAGTGGCATTCTCTGTATCATTTTGTCTGATTCATAGGTTAGGAGTTGGCAGAAGGCCACGATGCAACCATTGCATAACAACTAGACATTCCACTAAAGACTGCCTGAATTTGATTGGAAGGTGGCAAGCCAAGAATCGATAGTGGAATACAAACCTAGTGAACTCTGAGCCAAGACTGCCGATCAGAGAGGGTGGACCAACCATAAATTCCCTCACTAGGTGAGGTGAAATAACCAAAGCAGATGTAACCAATATCGAACCTGGCCAGATAAAGAAGGCAGTCCCAAGACCGCTGAAGTTCAACCCTGCACAACAAAGAGATTTTTTTGGAGATGCAGTGGAGATGTTCTAGAACATAGCAGTTATTTAAACCTCAGATATTACCCAAAGGTTACCAACATAGCTGCCTGGAATCCTTGACCCTCCAGGAGATTGCAGAAGGATGCCTACAACTTGGAACAGTGAAATCACAACTGACCAGGTGAGCGACTGGTTCAATTTGTTTTCAAGTCTCCTTAAATATGAACATCAGACTAGGAGGTTGCACAACTCCCTCCAACATTAAGGTCCACCAATGACATCATATTAGAAAAATTCTAAGCATGAAAATAGATTGAAACAAAACAAAATGGAAACCCTCACTAACTCGTTAGGCCCTTGCTCAATAATCGAGCAACATTTGGGTATGCAAAATCAGGAATCCCTTCTTCAAATTTCCTTCTTGCTTTTATAGATCTCCTCATATTGATGGATGGCTTTGACCCTAATCGAATGGCCATTGAATGTGTGTTGGGAAGTTGCATTATTTAAACTGCCTGGAAACATTTTGAAATATTTTAATTTAAAAATTTTATACAGAACTTTGACTTTCACATTTTGTAATTTGGTGCATATGTATTCCGCTCAGGCCACATTTGTTTAAATCAACTACATATTTATTTTGTTTTGATTATGTTTCTCAACTATGGTCGTGGATTTATCCTCGATAAGTAATGAAAATAATATATGTTCTAGGGAATTGAACATATGGTTTCTCATCACTTGTATCGATATAGTTTGACAATAAATACCATACAATCACCTACTCAAACATAAAAACTCTTTTTACTGTACAACCACGTTGAGAGTAATAAGTATCTTTCCATGTGTCATCATAGCAACAAATTTCATTTTGCTAATTCATCATTTTTCTCATTCCAGTGGCTGCCATTATTGTGCAATTTTCTCCTATCAATTTTTTCCTCCATGAAAGTTGATAAGAAAATGCTAAATGTCAAATTTCAAAAGACATTCTGACAACCTTTTTGATCCATTTTCTAGCATGGTATAGAATTTACTTTGATAGTACTACAATGTATCTCTTACAAAACTTGATTGTCTTTCATAGATGGAAAACTAATTTGATAAATGATCTCTTTAAATTTTCCTTGGACTCAAAAGTTATTGGATGTTCTAGAAGATGGCTAAATGTTCACCCAAAACGTCCAAACATATCAATAACAACACATAGTTTAACAAAAATATTCATCCTCATCAAATTATTAAATGTGGAAATATTCCTCTAAAAACCCAGATTTCCCATACACTAGAACTATTACCTATATAGCCCCTGGTTTTAGATTCTCTTGCATGTTTAGAGATTTAGCTGGAATATATCAAAATATAGAGTTCGTTGATATCTTCAGTCCAACTTCTTGGATTCCATCTCAAAGAAAGGCTCAAAGGATATTCCAAATATTATCTTTTGAGGTGGCCATTTCGACCTGAAAGGCCGAGTATCCATGCCATCAGCCGCACTCTTCTATGCATGTCTACATTACCAAGCAATTTATCATCAATAGCCATTGTTGCAAGACAATAATTGTTCAACTAAATTTCTAAGACATTCTGGATATCTAAAGAGATTTCCTTATAAAGCTCAAGTTCAGCAAAGCATCCAACATATTGATCATGAAACAGTGGATCCTCACACTAAGACATTTGCTATGGGATTGAGACAAAGATAGCCAAATTGTAAACTCCCTCATGTAGATGAGCAAGTGGTGTTGGAAACTCTCCATGCTAAATTTGTCAGACTAAAGGGTGAGGGAACCATGAGTACCATTTATAATTGACATTCTTACCATATTCAATTGGTGTCCTTCCTCAATGTAAACAATTATTCAACAATATGGCCAATCTCCCACATGTGTCACTTCTCCCAATCCTCACACTTAATTGGCACATTGCACCTACTTATTTCATTCGACAGTGTGTATGTCTTGGGACTTTGTATCCACTATAGTGGGCCTTCATCCATCTTCTATTACAAGGCAGACTTCTCAAGGTAGGGGAAATCACAACTCCCTTCCCCCCCATTTCAATGCAACACGAAAATATTTTCTTTCTCTCTGTCCATTTCACGACAGTTCTTCAATTAGAAATCTCAATTTCAATCCCTTCCTTCTAGCTTTGGTTGAATATCTGCATTTCTTTAAACTCCAAAAGCAGGTGATAGAAAGGATGGGTAGAAGGCTTGGTACCCAAGCTAGAGTTAAAGAGGAAGAAACATTGAGTCAGACACTGAAAGATTTGTTTCGTGGGGTAAAAGGATCACACCAAGGCCATGGTAAGTCCCTGAGAGAGAAATAATATGCTACTGCATGCAATGGTAAAAATCAGAGTATGGTGCAACGTCGTATATTAAGGTCCCATTATCATGCCCTCAAGACTTTGATTGCTAAGGAGAGAGAAAATATTTTAAAAGCAGAATCTAGAAAATTTGAGGCTATAATTAGCAAAGTGGAAAGCTTGCACAATCTTGTTCAGAGACCTCGTGAGAAAGTTGCATATGCTAATACACTCTTTGATCTCACATCCACACTCCTCGCTACTATTAATAAATCACAAAACAATGATGGTGTTACTACAGTTGATTTTATTAGTAGTGCTATTCTAAGAAACTATAGTGACCAGGCATATGGAAGTAGGTCTTTGGAGGGAAATGATGATCAAACCCAAATATCATGGAGAAATATTGGGCTTTTAGTTGCTCCTATTTTCCAAGATGCGACAGGAATTTGCACTATGATTGGACCAATGGATAATGAACCCAAGCAAAGGAAAGCTATAGTACAAAGAAAACAGACTAAGGTGACATAAACCACTCGACCTAAAGCAGTGAAAGAGTCCTCGAAAGATGAAAAATCAGAAACAGACAAGAATATGGAAAGCATGTTTAACATTTTGCGAAAACAAAAGAAAGCTAGATTAGACAATTTGGTTCTAAATAGAATATCATTTTCCCATACATTAGAAAATATCTTTGCATTATCATTTCTAGTAAAGGATGGCAGAGTTGAAATAAATGTTGATGAAAATGGCAGACATTTTGTTGTCCCCAAAAATGCTCCCAGAGCTATAGAAATGGCATATGGAAAAGCTTCCTACAACCAATTTGTTTTTCAGTTTGATTTTAAAGACTAGAAGTTGATGATGGTAGTTGTTGAAAGTGTTCAGGAGTTGATGCCTCACAGAACTAGTCCACTTATGATTCCTTGTTCTGAGAAGACTGCAAAGAATCCTATTAGAAATATTTCAAGAAATAGGGGCAGAGTGGTACCTGTAGCTCTTGAGGTGTAGGAGGATGAATGTGGAAGTGATTATGATGGTGGAGGTATTCAAAGACCAACACCAAAGAAGCGAAATAAGCATATCCTCTGTCTTTTGCTGTTTTTTTGGGTGCTTTTTGTTGGAAACTATCTCTGTTTCTATCAGTGCATTGTAATTCATACAAGAAGCTAATCTTTAATTTAATAAAGCTAGTATATAAACAATGCTATCTTGTTCTCATAACTAGTTATAATTAAGTTGAATAGCAGTGCAAACCCCCGGTTATGTAGTACACACCTTTAGCCATGGTTCCAAGGCCTGGGCAGAAGACTAGCATCATGTAAAAGGAAATTGTTAATGTAAGATGTCAAGTCTAATCTGTTAAACCATGAGTAGTCTCCCTGTGACAATATGTTGTAATTTTATGTTTGAAAAGTATTTTGAGATACCAGACAAGAACAGAGTTTCTGATTGTGTAGTTTGTTTAATTTGAGAATACAGAGATATGAGAGTAGGGTAAGGCCAAGCGAAAATATATGTAAATACAGGGGTTCAAAAAACTAGCTAGTAGCCCTTACCATAACCAAACTCTTTCGCTGGCAATGCAGGGATAGAGAGATCCACCTGAAGGCATGTGGAGAATAAGTAGGGATATGCATGCACCCGATTAACTAATTGCTTGAACCTGGCTCAAGCAGGCGCAACTAGCAGATGGCAAGAGATTGGGAATATATATCTATTAAGTATGTGTATATGAAATTCATTATGTCCCCTTTTGATTTTCAAGGTGGGAGGAATGCAATGGAGAAAGTGAGATCATATTTTTCCTCTATATCCCACCTATTGGGATACTAGGAAAAGTCCTAATAATAAGAGTTGGGTTTTCTCATACATATCTCATTGTAAAAGGCCATCATGAACTTTATTAAGCTAAGTCATCCTTTATTTGAGTTTCATCCTTTAGTTGAACCTTCAAGCAAGATACTTAGCCTCTTTTCAGCCCTTCAGTCTTCCTGGAATGGCTACAGAACAACCCTATTTCCCCCACAGTGAATGCCTCTTCTTGTTGTGATATTAAGCTTCAAACTTCGGCCTTTCTCCCTATAAGAGGACCCAAGAACAACACTCAAAACAACCTCTCTTTCACACGTTGCACCTATAGCAAAACATAAGACTTCCATGTTTCTTCTAGAGCTTCTTTGTTGTTGTATTATGGCTCCTTCTTATAGTGGCTAGGGCCTCCATTTAACTGCGGCCAGGGCCTCCCTGATTGTTGCTTTAAACCTTCCTTGATTGCGTCTATATGCTTCTTCTTGGTGGCTGATAAGGGCCTCCCTCTTGCTACGGATTAGGGCCTCCTTTGTTGTGGATAGGAGCCTTCCTTTTGCTGTGTATCTGGCCTCTCTTGACTGCGTCTTTATGCCTCTCTCAATTTCGTCTTAGGCCTCTCTCTAGGCTGCATCTTAGGCCTCTCTATTGTTGTGGCTAAGGCTCGTTTTGACTGTTGTTAGGGCTGCCTTTTATTGTGGCTAGGGTTTCCTTTTCGATTTTTGCTAGAGCTCCTTCAAGACTGCGGTTAGGTCTCCCTTCATGATTGTAGCTAGGGCTCCTTTGTGATTGCATCCATGTCTCCTTCAAGACCTCTCTTTCTACAAAACCCAAATGAGTGGAGAGAGATCATAAGAGATGTGTGTGACAAATGACTTGAGGCCTCCTCTATTTAAATGCAACGTTGAGGTTGAGCTGGGGGTAATTTTCTTGTTGGTCGACCTTGACAAATTGTCAATAACACAAATAAATTCATATCTCCATAAATACATGTCGAAATCGGCTGATATTTAGATCAATCCTACACCTCTTGGAGATAGGAATGCAAGAAAAATATCAGCTACCATAAATAAGATTACCCACATGGATTTTGGCCCTAGTTGCCAATTTTAACAGAGTACCCACTCTTGGATTGGCTCCAATAGCTTTTACATATTGGGTGACTTCGACATCTATCTTGCCCTGCCCTTCTTCCTTGGTTGTAGCAAATTTTCCATCTTCTTTTGGGTTCTCACAACCTTCCTTGGATCCTCATCCCCCAAATAGCGTTGATTAAACTCACATTTATGGTCCAATTGCTCCAGTTTCTTAAGGATTTTCTTATGCTTAGTGCCCCTTTAACAATGATGAATATGACACACCCTACTGGAAAAGCATGTCCATGCCCTCAAAAATAGTATCATCATCACTCAATCATACATTGATAAAATTCCATGCAAGAGAAAAGTGTGTTCATCAAACCAATAAAGGGTTGGCCATTGACCAGCAGGTGCCCCAGTTGTTTGCTTGTCTAGATTGTCTATATCATTATGAACAAGAAAAATTGTAGTTGTATCTAGACTAATAACTCCATTGCTATGTGTATTCATTGGAGACCAATGTCTTGCAATACCATGCCTTCCCCCAGGAAACCTTCCCACAACAAACCCTCTACCCCAAAGCCTTCATATGGTCAGCCCAACTGCTAAGTCATGTTAATGGTTGGATTGAAGGTTGTTTACTAGGATGGTATTATGTCCACCAAACAATTATTTACACCATACTATGATGGATCTAGAAACTTCTTCATGAAGGTGTTTTCTTGAAAACTTGATATTGATGGTAGTTCTGTCCTTATAAATTAGTAGGAAATTTAAAGATCTTTGAGCTACACCTTTATGACCCTTAACTTGTTTTTCATTCTTTCCTTTGTGCCCATTCTACTCCATCTATTTACGTATGTGGGTTGTCAAACCATGATGACATTGTTTAACATTCTGTTGTGTCTTTAACTAAATATACTCTGTATACTATCTATACTAACCTAAAGCTATAAAAACAAATTTCTTTATCCTAACAATTCTCCAAACCTAAAATTTATTTTTAAATAAAATAATTGATTTTTATAATTTAAATATTCAACTAAATCACATGCCATATAACATATTCTTTCTTCTATGCTACCACCTTATGGTGTTTCCTTTGTAACATGTTGTGCAATTGCTAGTATAGCTCCCTGAGAAGTCTTACTTCAATTAATCATTTAGCCTTCATCACTCTACTTCTCAACTATATCAACTAACTTGACTAGACATGCTTTGTCCAACAATGATTCTTAACAACAATGAATTGATACAAAGGACTATCTAGAGTTCCATGCACCCCCTTTTAAGAGTAAAAGCTTTAGGTGAGATGCACCTCCCATCAAAGCCAAAGGCGCTACAATTTGTACTCAATTGTAGTTGTCACTCTCCCTGTGCCATGCAACTGCCTTTTCTGCACTTCATAGTTCTCACCATTGATTCTATTGTTCCATCTTTCCACTGGTTCAACATCAATAATAATTGGTATGCACCTCATTAACTCCTTCTTCCATGTTCTGTTCTTCTGCTCTTGTCATACTTTTTCCACTACCATTTCTTAAATAGTTGCTCTATTCTTAAAACCATCAACAAGCTTTGCTTACAGACTTGCTTTTAGGATCAATGAAATCTACTACAGTGATGAAGGACCCTTACTAATTTCTTGCAAATCTTTCCATACCTCTAATGATAGCAATAAAGTCTAATGTTATTGTTGCACATAATCTAGGGTACACACCACTGTTTGTTGTTGTGTCAAGGGTTATTATGCAATCATCATTGTCTTAACTATCATTGACACTTCATTATCATTTTTATAACACTATATAGTATGTCACTGTGCTACATCTAATACATCATACCATCATAGATTATTGTCAGATAGAAGGTTACTACAGTCACCCTCCTAAGTCATTGTCATGCTAATGTTTTTCTGCTACTGTAACAACTTGCAATATATATAAGGTCAATTGTTTAAATTGTTGCACATTTTCAAAACATCTCCAAACACTGAATGTTATTACTCTTCAAACTCTGCACTTTGGATAAGGTCTGTAACACTTTAAGGTATCTCAAAATGTCTTCTCTAATGTGTGTCACAACAAAAACACTATCAAATCATTGTCTTATATAAGAACATTGTTATTTCCATGTCACATATCTGCTCAAACCTACCTACAAAGCATCTTTGTATGAGGGATTCTGACATCAACATATGTAGTTGTCAAGTATTGTCTTTGTTGCTTATTAAGGTCAAGACTGCCATCAATCTAAACCCTAGCAAGGCTTTTCTATGTTGCTTCTATCTAATATAGATAAAAGGATTGCAGCGTGAGAACTATGAATAGTAGTCCTCTGTCTATTCATACTACTGCATACTGAGGAAGCCCTTGACAAAATTACTATCTTCTCTGATTGTTACAATAATGACGTAGTAGTGAAGCCAACTTTAGCACAACATCCTGCTTGAATAGCTTGCATATTGCAGAGTTTGAATGCTTCAGAAATTTATATGCTTTACAATCAACAATACGTATGAATAGACCTTGAAACATTTAGATTCAAACTTCAGAACTCTGAATCAATTGTCTGAATTATTCATCCTTATAATAGTACTGGGCCATAGATGACTGAATTGATGACCAACAAAGATTACAGGTAGGTCTGTAATTCATGTCGTAAGCACAGAAGAATCTCGATCTAAAAAGGAGTTGCAAACATCTTAGTAAAACACTTATCTGTAGATCTGAAATAGGTCTAAAATATCCATATGCCCTTGCCCTAACCAGAGATGACTGAAGTGCTTCAAGGAGTTGTAAAATATTTTTGGGAATGTTCAAATAGTTCGCAAGATAAAAGGATTTCTTTCACTAGTTCCTTCAAGAATCACTAGTGTAAGCTCTGAATACAAGTCAATCGAAAAGGAACTTCAAAAATCTCATGTCTTAACAACTCATCCTTGTTGATTGATTGAAGCCCTAAGAGGATCAAAATAGCTCCACACTTCACAAGATATAAAATTCCCTAAAATTCAAGGATTAGAGTGATATTCCAAAGAGACGAGGGCTTATGCCACAAATATGGAAGTGTCATCAACTATTCATGGAATTTATTTTAGAGCCAAATTATCAGTGAACTGTGATACCACCGAACCTTAGAGATCAACAAACTTAGATGAAAACCTTCATGCTCAGTAATAAATCCCTAATGAGGACCAAATTATAATAGGTCTCCAATAATTTGGTCTTTAAAAGTTTTTCAAACAAGCCCAAATGGATTCTTAACAATCCTTACTGCTCCTTGTTCATCGATTCATGTTAATCACAAAGACTAGAGTGTTGCTCAGAAATTATGCCGTAGGGAATTATTTGATTTTTGTTGGACGATTCTTTCATAGAACTCTTACTAGTTTCTATAGCCCTACTTCTATTCAGAGAGGAAGACAAAAACCACACTATTCTGCAATGAAACTACTAGCTACAAAGGAAATCCTTGTGTAAAAGTTGATGTCCTTAAGAGGCCGAAATTTTGCTCCTTGCAATTACAAAACCAAACCAGATGCCAAGAGATCCACAGGAAATGGACGCAGACATAAAGAAGTTGTTTCAGAAATATTAAAGAGGTTGGGATTAATGCTCGAAACTTACACAGATCGAGACCCTTCCTGTCACAGATGGAAGAGGAAATTACTCCACGTGCAGAGAGGGACAAAATTGTTTCCATGTAGTTGACTGATTGCTTTCTCTCTTGCTTGGGCTTGCCCTCACTTGTGCTCCGATATCATTGACACTTCACTATCCATGAATTTTGGAACCTTCTAACCCAGTTTTATATTAATACCCATTAATATTTTATTTTTCCTAAGTTTAGACTTAGGAACTTCATTAAAAATATTAATTATTTTAATATCTCCTAAACTAGGTAGAATCTTCCCAAACCATTTCTAGGTCTTAGAGGTCTCATGTACTTTAGCCTCTCCACCAATTTTCATGGCTAGAGAACATTCGATGATACCCCAAATCAACATTCCATATTAGCGTGAATTGTTCTCCAGTAATACTCCTCACTGATCATTACACTAATTATCTGGCATCTGTACCTGTGCTGATGCTAGGCCTCCCTACCCAACATCCTCTACATTGCTACCCATGGCCCTTCCATTGCCACTGCTACATCTGTGTTGTTGCTGGTCCATCCTCCCACCACTGCATCTGCACTGCAACCCCCTCTCACCACGCTACATCATGCTAATGTTAACCGCTATTGTTGGAAAACACTAGGGGGGGTGGGGTGAATCAATATTCCTTAGTAATTAGCACTTTTAAATCTTTTCAGAGCATTAGTTAATCTTCAATTATCATTAATGTTTATGCAGTAACAATAGTGAATAAAAGAACACATGGGTCACAAAAATTTTACGTGGAAAACCCCCTCCAGGTCAAAAACCACTGAAATATTTTCTAATAATTCTTTAATCTTCAAATCCAATTGAAAAAGAAAGCTCCAACGTCCTAGAATCTAGAAAAGAATTCTTCTCCAGCTCCCACTAGATGGATGCTCCAATGCATGAGATTCTTCAGTAGTCAGCTAAACGGATACCCCAACACCCAATGAGCTACAATTCACCCTAGAACCACCCTACCACCATGAGGTTTTCACAGGCCTGAACCTGTTGGTGACTTCATGCACCATCCTAGCACCACCCTACCACCCTATAAAAGAATAAAAGAAGAATGGACTCTTGTACGAGCGAAAATGGTCCACTTTACGATGATATAGAATGATGTAGAAGAAGAAGACACACTAGACCAATAACCCCAACTATGACACAGCCACCTAATGATGATCCTAGACCTCCCAACACTACCTCTTCAACTCTTGGTAGATAGACACTTGTACAAATTTTACAATGACTGTACAATGATACTTTTACAATGATTGTATGTAGTGCTTCCCACTTGAAGACTTCATGTCGTGAACTTATTGCTACTGTTTTTCACCTTGATTGTTGCTCTTGTCATGCTACCCTTTCTCACTCTTCAGAGCATTAGATTATGCATTGAGTCTTCTCTTGATGAATATATAATACTTGCAAAAGGTATTCAAAGAAATACCCATGAAATGATAATAGGAAAACTTACCTCACCCTGTAGAACATATGTTAGTGCTAAACTAAAACAACAAATTAGAATACAAAGAAACTAATGCAATTAAGAGATGAACATGCATATACAGAACATATTTACCTGTAGCTTACCTCTGTTGCATTATTTTTTTGCACCTTGCTCTTTGCTTCCCTAGAAAGTCTGGTCCTTTGCACCCCTTGACAACACTTGATCTAGTTTTTCTTTTCTTCTTGGAGCACGATATTTAATCTGATATATCTCTGCAATTTCAGATCCCCAACATGTGATCGTCAGTCTTGTAGCATCCCTCTAAGTTTTATTTCCAATGCCACAAGTCTAACCCGATTTGGACTCTTCAGGGCAAAGTTATGCCCAATCTCTCACAATAACCTAATTATGGACTACTTCAGTAGAGCGAACTTGTACAACGTACCATGTGTCGTTGTTTCCTATTTTGGCTCTAAAATTGATACACAAAAAACTACATGTTGTGCACAATCTTCTACTTTTTATATAATTCCAATCCTCTTCTCAGAGAGAGAGTTATGACGATTTTCCCAAGGTCACTTCTTTGAGATGAAATTCGGCAGCCTGCAAAAACCCTAACTTCCGCAGATCATATCTCCAAAAGTATAGTGAACCAAGATCAGAAATTCGATCACGAAATTCACCAGGATTTCGAATCAAATGGGTTTTAATTTTAGAATCTAAGACTTCGTAGAAATGAAGTTATAGCGAAAATTCCATGATCACTACATTTGGAGGATATATGAGATTTCTTTTTATAGAGTTGAGAGGGGCTTCTATAGAGAATGTTGGAGGGATTTTAGGAGCTTAAAAAATTATTAATTATTAACTACTCAATGACCAAAACTAATTATGAGTGCCATGCCACAACCCTATAGGGTTTTACCCCACTAATTGGGGTTACTAACTTCAAGCATGAATATCTCTCAAACCGTGAAGAATTACTTGGCGTGCCATATATCAATGGAAACATCTCGACGAGTAGAATCTATATAGAAGATCCTTGACTCAAAATAGAGTAAGTTGTCAAGTAAAAATTCCCTTGCAAGATTAGGGTAGCCCTTGGTGCTGCTTGGGTTGACATCAATGACAACCTCAGATCATCTTTAGATCAACAATCTCCCCCTTTGGAATTGATGGCAACACAAGTACTCCCCCTGCGATCAGGGCACCTCTTCGTACTACCTTCTCTTCCCCTTTGACATCAATGGCAAAGGGTAACTCCCCCTGACACACAACCATCCTGCGGACCTGTACACACTTCCACTCCCCCTTTATTTTCTGAATAAGGAAAATCTAATGAGAACTTGGGAGAATCCCAAGCTTCTGGCGAAGATATTCAAATGCTTCACAAGGTAAAGGTTTAGTGAAGATATCAATGATTTTTTCTTTTGTACCAACATATTCAAGTTTGATATTCTTTTCAATGAATTTTTCTCTAACAAAATGATATTTTATCGGAATTTGTTTTGCTTTTGAATGCATGCCAGTATTCTTGGAGATAGTGATGGCACTAGTGTTATCACAGAAGATGGGAATAGTCTCAATGAATTTTACTTGAAGATCTTGCAAATTTTGTTTCATCCAAAGGACTTGAGTACAACAAGCTATTGCTGCAATTTATTTTGCTTCCACTGTAGATAACGAGATTGAGGTTTGCTTTTTGCTCAACCATGATACGAGACAACCACCTTGACAGAATGTTGCTCCACTAGTACTCTTACGATCATCAATGCTTCCTACCCAATCTGCATATGTAAAGGCTTGAATAATGAGATTATTTCCCTTGGGATACCACGAGCCATATTCTATTGTGCCCTTTCGATATCGAAGAATTCTTTTGATGACAATAATATGTGATTCTTTTGGTGCTATTTCGAATCTTGCTACTTGTCCAACTGCTTGCATAATATCTGGTCTGGAGGTTATTATATATAGGAGACTACCAATCATAGATCTGTACAACCTCTGATCCACATCCTTAGATGAGTTGTCTATGCTCAATTTTCAACCTGTTACCATCGGAGTAAGGATGGGTTTGTAATATTCCATTTTGAATTTCTTGAGCATTTCATTGATGTACTTGGCTTGACATATAAATATTCCTTTCTCTTACTGATATATTTGAAGCCCTAAGAAGTATGTCAACTCACCAAGTAAAGACATCTCAAAATCACTTTGCATCTTGGTAGCAAAGTTATTAATTAGTTGATCATCATTGCTACCAAAGATTATATCAACCACATATACCTCAACAATTGTTAAATTATCCTTATCTATTTGTACGTAAAGATTGCTATCAACAATACCTTTCTTGAACCCTTGTTGATGTAGATATCCATCAAGATGAGCATACCATGCTCTAGGAGCCTTCTTGAGACCATACAAAGCCTTCTTTAACCTGCAAACGTAGTCTTCTTTTTCTGATAGTAGAAAACAGTCAGGTTTCTCGATGTAAACTTCTTCTTCTAATTCTCCATTCAGAAATGTTGACTTAATATCCATTTCGTAGAATTTTATTTTTCTTGAACATGCATAGGTGAGAAACATTTGGATGGCTTCCATTCTGGCAATTGGTGCAAATGTTTCGTCGAAATCAATTCCTTCCACTTGTGCATATCCTTTCCAGACTAATCTTGTCTTGTTCCTGGTAACCTGTAATCCTTCAACTATTTTTATCCCCCTGAACCTTTAATGAAACTTCCATCTTGTTCAAACTACCTTCCTATCAACTGTAGACTTCTGCCATATACAGTGAGTCAAAATAGTGAGTCACCTAACAGGCCATATTGACTTGAGTCATTATCTGAAGCAACTGCTAATTCCTCATGACCTTTTACTTCTACAAATCCTGAAAGCATAACTGCTGAAACCTTGTTATTTGTTTTGTCTTCCTGTACCTGTTTCCTTTTCTTGACCTTCTTATTCCTACAATCTCGAGCCATGTGCCCATAGTTATGACACTTGAAGCATTCAATGTTTTCCATAGGTGATTCCATCTGATATTTGCAACCAAGAGCGCTATGGCCATAGTTATGGCATTTGAAACATTCAATATTTTTCCCATATAGCACGTATTCTTTTCTGACAAAATCATCATGGAACTTGTCTTGTTATCCTGCAAACTTGCTTCTAGGGTTTTGCAGATAATGATTGTACCTGTCAAAAACTTCACAATCCCTAGCCATATGTCCATAGTTAGCACATAAAAAGCAATAACCATTAAATAAACGAACATAACTGGAAGATTTTTCATTCTTCCTTGGAGGAGGTGTTGTAGTTTCTTGTGGTCCTTTGTTCTTGATTGCTTTGGTCTTGTTCTTTGGAGTTGCAACATTCTTATTTGGCTTTTTACTTTGATCAACTTCCTTCTTAGAATCATCCTGTGAAGCTGTGGAGCTTGTACCTTCATCAACTGGAGCTTTACCATCTTTAATTGCCTTCTTTTTTTCTTTTTCATCTTTCTTATCTTGTAAGTATTCTTTTTGTGACCCCTTGAGTTTGTTGATCTCATCATGAGTTGCATCAAGTTATTCTTGCCTTTGAGCAAGATCTTCTTGAAACGATCTTTTCAAGATCTTCCTTCTTTTTCTACCTCCCCAACCTGTAGCTTGAGAAGTGTGGTCTTCTCTACTTCTCTGTTGAGAACCTGTATTTGTTCCTTCTGCTTCTCATTTTCAATCATGAGCCTACTTATTTCTATTGAAGATGTTTCTAATTCCTTTTGCTTTTGGTTAACAATGGATATGTATTTTTGATCAGATTCCTTCCTTTAAATTTCTACTTCCTGCATCTGTTGTGTGATCCTGCTAATCTCTGCAAATGTTGTGTCAAGTTCTTATTGCTTCTGTTGGACTTCTCTCTTGAGGTCTTATGTCACTGTATTATTGATTTCTTCCAACTTCTTTTGAAGTGACTCTTCAATACATTTGTGACATTCAACTTCAATTTTGAGGCCTTGAACTTGTGCGTCAAGAGTATTGGAATGAATCTTCTCAACCTTTGAGCTCTTTTATAAGCTTGATTGCCCCCTTAGAAAATTCTTGTATGGTTAACCCTTCTTCATCATACTCAAAAGGATATGAGTTTCCAATAACATCTTGACCTGATTTCTTTGTTGAATAAAGATTATGAAGCTTTTCCCAAAGAGCTTTAACTATTGAATATTGACCAACTTTTGTTTTCGCAGAATTTGGAAAAACATTCAAAAGTACATTCATGGCCCTTGAATTGTACCTTTTAGCTTCGTTGGTAGATGTGTCTCCAGAAACAGTTATTTCCCATACTCCATGTGCTTGGAAATATTCTTCCATCCTAGATTCCCATATCCAGTAATTATCTGCATCAAAATCAGGGGTTGGTACACAATACTCACTTTCTTGAGATTTTGTTGTACTTGTACCTTCCTTTGAAATCCTTGTAACTCGCTTCTTTGAATTTACCATCTCTATGCTCCAAAAACTAACTTCCAACGGTTAGTCTGTTATAGAAGGAACCGAGCTCTAATACCAATTGTTGGAAAATACTTGGGGGGGGGGTGAATCAATATTCCTTAGCAATTAGTACTTTTAAATATTTTTAGAGCATTAGTTAATCTTCAATTATCATTAATGTTTATGCAGTAACAACAATGAACATAATAACATAGGAGGCACAAAAATTTTAGGTGGAAAATCCCCTCTGGGTCAAAAACAACTGAACGCTTTTCTAATAATTATTAATCTTTAACTCCAATTGAAAAGAAAGCTCCAACTTCCTAGAATCTAGAAAAGCATTCTTCTCCAACTCCCACTAGATGGACACTCCAATTCCCAAGATTCTTCAGTATTTAACTAAACGGATGCCCCAACACCCAATGAGCTACAACTCACCCTAGCACTACCCTACCACCCTGAAGTTTTCACAGGCTTGAACCTGTTGGTGACTTCATGCACCAGCCTAAAACCACCCTACCACCCTATAGAAGAATAAAAGAAGAATGGACTCACTTTACAATGATACAGAATGATGTAGAAGAAGAAGACACACTAGACCATAACCCCAACTATGACACAACCACCTAATGATGATCCTAGACCTCCCAACATTGTCTCTTCAACTCTTGGTAGATAGACACTTGTACAATTTTTACAATGATGCTTTTACAATGACTCTGTACAATGATACTTTTACAATAATTGTATGCATTGGTTCCCACTTGAAGACTTCATGTGGTGAACTTCCTGTTGTTGTTCTACACCTCGATTGTTGCTCTTATCATGCTACCCTTTATCACTCTTCAAAACATTAGACTATGTATTGATTCTTCTCTGATGAATATATAGTACCTGAAAAATGTCTTCAAAGAAATACCCATGACATGATAATAGTAAAACTTACCTCATCCTGCAGAACATATGTTAGTGCTAAACAAAAACAACAAATTAGAATACAAAGAAACTAATGCAATTAAGAGATGAACATGCATATAAAGAATATACTTACTTGTAGCTTACCTCTGTTGCATCATTTTGCTGCACCTTGCTCTTTGATGCCCTAGAACGTCTAGTCCTTTGCACCCCTTGATAACAGTTGAACTAGTTTTTCTTTCCTTCTAGGAGCACGATATTTAATCTGATGTATCTCTGCGATTTCAGATCCCCAACATAGGATCTTTGGTCTTATAGAAGCTCTCTGAGTCTTATTTCCAATGCCACGGGTCTGACTTGTAGGTTTTAACCTTGTATAGAAATTACCTGAATACGAATTATAAAACACATAAAATAAAAATTGTGAGAGCATAACACATAAAACACATATACACAGAGATTTCCCCTAGATCCCAAAACTGAGACTACTAGCTTGATTTTTCATTATGTTCCTTTCAATGTTACAATACATGTCTATACATGTTGAAGCATCTAATACCATTGACCAAAAACCATCGTGTCCAAAACCATGGACTGAAAACCATCGCGTCCAAAACCATGTGCAAAAAACATGCAAAAAACCATAGGTAGGTCTGCCCAACCTAACATAGGGTCCAAAAACAAAATTTTCTGGGGTAGTGCCCTGGACCCCATAGAGTGGGGTTACCTGTACCCATCAAATCCCCTGTGACCCCCCCGCTACACAATCGGCACAACGAAGGGGGGGCTCCACCCCCCCTCTAACCCCCTAGTTAACTACGTGGGCTAGTCGTGGAAATAATATAACACAACCCAACATTCTACCACTTGTTTTTTTCTTTCCACAGGGGGTCACAAGAGAGCTTAGTCATTTATCGAGCCCTGCAACACCCATTGTTTCTCTACACCAAGATAACTTCTCAGAGATAGCAGATTTTTTCAATGCATCTGTAGTATTCTTCAAAGTGTCCACCTTTACCAGCAACACCTTTTTGTCTACTATCATATCCCTCACAAAGTGATACTGAACATCAATGTGCTTTGTCTTTGAATGATATGCAGGGTTCTTTGCCAAGAAAATTGTACTTTGGCTATCACAGTCTATCCTTATAGCTCCCTATACTAACCCCATACTTGAACACAATCTTTGCAACCAAACTGCTTCCTTTCTTGCATGAGTGGTTGCCATGTATTCTACCTCTGTAGTTGATAGTGCCACTACAGATTGTTTCTTACTCATCCAACTGACTTCACCTCCAAATAAGTTAAACACATACCCACTTGTAGATCTTCTCTGATCTATATATCCAGCCCAGTCTGCATCAAAAAAGACACAAATATCCAACACTCTGTCCAATCTTGATCTTCCTTGGTAGCGCAAACCATAATCACTAGTGGAACACAAATACCTGAAAACCTGCTTCACTGCTGTCTAATGCTACTTTCTTGGTTTTGACATAAACCTGCTCAATACTCCCACTGCGTGTGCAATGTCCGGTTTAGTATAGACCATTGCATACATCAGGCTACCAACTACACTTGCATATGGAACATGGGACATGTCCTCTTCGTCTTCTTGTGTCTTGGGACACTGTTCAGCAGATAACTTTACACCTATAGGAATAGGAACCTTCACCGGTTTACTATTATGCATATTAAATCTCTGCAATATTGTCTCGACATACTTCTTCTAGTTTAACCAGATCTTCCTCTTTGCCCTATCTATTTTAATTTTCCTGCCCAAAATATAGTTTGCACTAGAAATATTTTTCATGTCAAATTTGGAGGACAATTGGGTATTCAAATCCTGGATAATTTCTTTGTCATTTCCAACTAGCAACATATCATCCACATACAAGACCAAATAAATAACATAGTCACCAATTAATTTAAAATACACACAGTGATTTGCTTTGCTTCTAGTGAATCCAAGTCCCCGTATAAATGTATCAAATTTCTGATACCACATCCTTGGTGACTGTTTTATTCCATACAGAGACTTCTTTAACTTGCATACCAGTTCTTTCTTACCCTTTACCGCAAATCCTTCAGGTTGCTTCATGTAGATTTCCTCTTCTAGATCCCCATGAAGAAATGTTGTCTTCACATCCATCTGTTCTACCTCAAAATCAAAAGTAGATGCACGAGATAAAATTAATCTAATAGAATTTACCTTGGCAACAAGAGAAAAAATATCACCAAAATCAATTCCTGACACCTGGGAATAGCCTTCTGCTACCAACCGAGCTTTGTATTTCTCCACCTTTCCTTTTGCATTTGTCTTCGTCTTGAACACCCATTTTCTGCCAATGGGTTTCCTTCTAGCCAGCAACTCCACCAAATCCCAAGCCTCATTTTTGTGAAAAGATGCCATTTCATTAACCATGGCCTCTTTCTAGAGTTTACCATACTCTAAATCTGCTGCTTCCTTCATAGTTCTGGGATCATCATTAGTAATAGACAAAGAAAAATTTGAATAGAAAGTAGATGGACTATACCTTTTAGGTTGCCTTCTTTCTCGAACTGATCTTCTCACACTCAAAGTTTGTGGCTCTTCATCTTCTGATTCCTCCTCTGCTGTAGAGTCTAATTCTTCCTCCTTTAGCTCAAACTCTATCTTCTTAGGTTCCTTTGGTTGGACTTCATGTTTAATAACATATTTCACCTCTCCGAACACCACATCTCGGCTGTACACAACCTTCCTTATTACTGGGTTCCAAAGCTTATAACCCTTTAAACCATCCTTATACACAATAAAGATGTACTTTTCATATTTACTATCCAACTTGGTTCGTTTCTCCTTTGGAACATGTACATACGCATCACATCCAAATACCCTCAGATGTGAAAGAGAGGGTTTCTTACTAGTCCATACCTCTTATGGAGTTTTATCCTCCAACGCTGATGAAGGTGATCTGTTGACCAGGTAACATGATGTCTCCACCGCCTCTGCCCAGAATTCCTATCCTAACCTGGCACCACTAATCATGCTTCTTGCCCTTTCCATCAATGTCTTGTTCACTCTTTTTGCAACTCCATTTTGCTGAGGTGTATATGGAGTAGTCTTCTGTCATGCTATACCACACTTCTTACCGAATTCTTCAAATTCCTTACTGCAAAACTCTCCACCGTTATCTTTCCTTAGCACCATTATCTTCTTCTTTGTCTGGATTTCCACCAGAGCCTTGAATTATTTAAACCTGTCCAAGACTTAGGAAACATATCCATGCATTCCTTGAGAAGTCATCTATAAATGATACATAGTAAATAGACTTACCCAAGGATGGAACCTTCACAGGTCCAAACACATCACTATACACAAGCTCTAATATATGTTTCACCCTCTTACCACCAGAGGGGAAACTCACTCGATTCTGCTTCCCATATACACAATTTTCACATAAATCAAAATCGATAGAGCTATTACTCATACCTTCTACAATACCTTTACCATGAAGTATTGGAAGGCCCTTCTCTCCAATATTTCCAAGCCTTTGATGCCACAACATGGTCTTCTCTCCAGAGACCACTAGATTTTCTGCTCCACTTTCAGAAACCATAGAACTGTTGCACCCATCAACAACCGTGCTACCTTGCAGCTTGTACAGAGTTCCAATCCAAACTCCCTGCATCAATACCAGTACTCCCTTAACCATCTTGTAGGTATCCTTCTTGAACATTGTTTTTACACCTGCATAATCTAACTTGCTTATAGAAATCAAATTTTTGGCCAATGTAGGAATATGCAGAACACCCAGAAGTGTTCTAACCCTTCCACCTTGCAACTTCAACTTTAATTTTCCACGACCAATGATTCTAGCCTTCCTATCATCCCGTAAGAAGACATCACCACCATCGTATTTCTCATACTCATAGAACCACTCTCTATGGGGAGTGAAGTGGAGGGATGCACCTGAGTCAATCAACCATGCCTCATGATCTACATGTGTACTTGAAGAAGCCAAGTACACATCCCCACCTTCATCTGAGCCGGTTTTCGCCTCTGCAGAAGGAGCATCATCAAATCCCTTTCCTTTATCAGGAGCTTTATATTTACAATCCCTTTTGTAGTTCCCTTCCTTTTCGCATTTCTAGCACACCACCTTTACAGGTTTTCCTGGAGATTTAGATCTCCCTCTAGATTTATATCTCCCACTCGATGACTTATTTTTATTTTTGTTCTAGGACCATCCTCATACAGACAAGGGATCACCATTTTGGCTCTCCATATTTTTCCGTCTCATCTCCTCTATCAGCAAGGATGAGACTATTTCATCAAACTGCAAAAAAGTTGCATTGCTACCTATTGCAATAACCAGACTATCCCACGAATCTGGTAGAGAACACAACAAACTGATGCACTTATCTTCATATGAAATTTTAATATCAACAGATGCTAACTAACTTACCATAGTATTAAATGCATTCAAATGCTCTGTCACCGAGTCTCCATCTTTCATCCCCAAGTTATATAGCTTTTTCTGTAGGAACAGTTTATTCACGAGAGACATAGATTGGTACAAAGTCCCTAACTTGTCCCACAAAGCCTTTTTCATAGCTTCCCTTGATACATTCAGCAATACCGAATCTGAGATACACAATTGTATTTTTCTCTTTTCCTTTCGATTACAACAAATTGATCAACAAGATCATATCTGAAATATCTTTCCATTAGAATTCAACAGGAATAGGTCGAATTTGGTGTTACAGCTGAGATAATTTGGAAACTAGTCGCAACAATGAATCTGAGAAAAACGTCTTCAGAGAACCTTCTGTTTCTCTTAATATGGATAGAATTTGGGAAAAATTCTTATTACAAACATGATTTGGTTCGTTCTGGACAAAACCTATGTTTCAGATTTTCCAGATTCTTCTCCATTTGCCCAAAATGTCTAACGCAAAATTGTCACTTCTTATTCCAACGAATTTCTGAGTTGGAATATTTAATGATAAGCTGGAGATCAAATCTTCACTCTGGAAAATATCTTGGAGGCTAAAATGGTGAGTGTTGTTACAACCAATTTATTAATAAACCATCATTGGTAAAATCATGCATAATAATAATCAATTTATTAAAAATAATGGAGAAGAAATAATATTTATCCATAAGAGCATAAATAATTATAAAATGGAATTATATGATAAATTATGGTAAATGATGTGATAAACAATGGTATAAATGGATAAAATAGCCATTAGAGACTGATAATAATAGTGAAAAACTAGCGGCCCAACAATTAGACACTCCCGTTGGTTTAGTACCCGGATCTACTGCGATCCACTGATCTTTATCCACCAACAAATCCTCCATCTTGAGTTTCCACAACTAAAAACTCTAACCATTAAATTTCTCGATCTCTATATTTCCACTGCTCGCCATCTTCTTTTACCACCAGAATCGATCTCCCACAGAACAGGGTCTACCATAGGCCCGAGCAAAACCCCTTAGCAACAAAGGTGTCCCCTTGAAGCCAAAACAACTATGATACCAAATGTAGGTTTTAACCCCATACAGAAATTACCTGCATACGAATTCTAAAACACATAAAATAAAAATTATGAGATCATAACACATAAAACACATATACACATAGATTTTCCCCTGGATCCCAAAACCGTGACAACTAGCTTGATTTTTCATTATGTTCCTTTCAATGTTACAATACATATTTATACATGCCGAAGCATCCAATACCATGGACCGAAAACCATCGTGTCCAAAACCATGGACCAAAACCATCGCATCCAAAACCATGTGCGAAAAACATGCACAAAAACATAGGTAGGTCTACCCAACCTAACATAGGATCCAAAACCAGAATTTTCTGGGGCGCTGCCCCGGACCCCATAGAGTGGGGTTACCTATACCCCTCAAACCCCCTGTGAGCCCCCCGCTACGTAATCGGTGCAATGAAGGGGGGCTTTGCCCCCCCTCCAACCCCCCAGTTAACTACGTGGGCTAGTCATGGAAAGAATATAACACAACCCAACATGACTTGATTCGGACTCTTCAAGGCAAAGTTATGCCCAATCTCTCACATTGACCAAATTATGGACTAGTTCAGTAGAGTGAACGTGTACGACATACCATGTGTCACTATTTCCTCCTTTTGATCTGAAATTGATACACACAAAACTACAGTCTATGCATTGTCCACCACTTTTTACATAATTCCAATCCTCTTCTTAGAGAGAATTATGACGCTTTTCCCAAGGTCACTTTTTTGAGATGAAATTTGGCAGCTTGCAAAAACTCTAACATCCCCAGATCATATCTTCGAACATATAGCGAACCAAGATCTGAAATTCAGTCATGATGTTCATCAGGCTTGCGAATCAAATGGGTTTTAATTTCATAATCTAAGACTTCACAGAAATGAAGTTATAGCAAAAATTCCATGATCACTACATTTAGAAGATATATGAGATTCATTTTTATAGAGTTGAGAGGGGCTTCTATAGAGAATGCTGGAGGGATTTTAGGAACTTAAAAAATTATTAATTATTGACTATTCAATGACCAAAACCAATTATGAGTGCCATGCCACAACCCCATAGGGTTTTAGCCCACTAACTGGGGTTACTAACTTCAAACATGAGTATCTCTCAAACCGTAAAGAATTACTTGGCGCGCCATATATCAATAGAAATATCTCGATGAGTAGAATCTATATAGAATATCCTTGACTCAAAATAAAGTAAGTTTTCAAGTAACAATTCCTTTGCAAGATCAAGGTAGCCCTTGGTGCTGCTTGGGTTGACATCAATGACAATCTCAGATCATCTTTAGATGAACAGCTACTGCACTGCAACTCAATTACTGAGAAGTAAGTAATTGATCCCCCCAACTTCTGACACCCTTGTCAGGATAGAAACACTCTCGATGTTGAAGCTCTCTCTGCCGTTAAAAAGTTCTCACTCTACTGACCTCTGCAATTTTGTAGCAACTCCTTGCATCACGCACTGTTGAACTCCCCTCTATGCCATCCTGCACTGGCAACACTCACATGCCTCTCACACCATTACAACCTGCTAGCCCCACGCTACTTGGGGACTCCTACACTGTAGCACCCTCTGTTGCTTCATATGCATCCGTCTCTACCCACATCTGCCATTCCTTCTACTCTCTCTTTGGGGCTCCCGTAGCAAGGTATAATCTAAGAGGTTGGGTGTCTCAAGGATCCTGTCCTTCATTGCCTATAGTCCTCTTGACTACAGCTCGATGTCTCCGCACCTCTTCTCTAGAGGTACATGAGCACTCCCTATAGTCCCTAGCATGCCCTGGAACACTACGACATGAACATTAGTGCATTAACTATGCTAAAAGGTCACTTTCTTGTTAATTTGGCCATGGATATCTATTTTACAAAGAAATATTTCTTATCTCTATTTACGTTAAAAGTTTGATAAGAACATTTATACAGTCTCTTCACTGAATTTCTTAAAGTTTTTACATTTATGTTTTTTGAAAAAAAAGGGCTAGCATTTTACCCTAGCTAAGTAAGGATTCTTTAAATAAACTTCTAGCTTGGTTCCCTTTTGTTCCATATAAGCTTGGAAAAGTGTCATGAATTTACATTGAACAATGTAAGAATCTAGTCTTCTCCATAAACAATCAAGCCATCTCTTTCGTTTTGCAAATTACCTACCAGTTCTGGACATATTCTTTGAAATTTCTATGCTGAAGGTGTTGGATTTAGGTAAGTGATGCAGAATGCACACCAAGAGTTCTATTGTTCACCTATTAGACCAGTGAACATTATAGGCAAACTTGGAAGGGTTGGACATGACTATTCCAACCATACTCTTATTAGCCTACAATACATATATTCATGACACATACCTACAATACTATTGTTCACCTATTCAGCTAGTGCATATTGTAGGCAAACTGTTAAATGTTGGACTTCGCTGTCTCAAGTTCACACACTAGCACTAAATATGCAACGTATTGTGTGCATCCTTAGATATGTTGGAGATTGCAAGCTAATTGTTTAAATAAATGCATGTATAAAACTTTTATATTAGCAAAATAACCATCAATATTTTTTTCTAGCATTTTGGGCTGAATTCACAATAGTATGCTAAAAGTATCATTTCAATGTCTAGAAATTAGGATATATAAATGTGAGATATATACTCTACATCTTTGGGTTATCTCCTTTTCAAATCTGAGCTTTTTTAGGCTACATGTTAATTGTTTGAACTTTGAACTTTGAACTTTGAAGAAATTCCTGAATGAACTTTGTAAATACTCGGATGAATGGACTTTGTAAGGAAGTGGTACCATAAATTGTGTTATTTCAAAGATTTGACTTCCATATTTTCACAAAATACAATGTCCTCAATAAATAATTATATGTATAGATACTTATGTTTAGGATTATATATGTGTTGGAGCCGTTCCTTTATGTTTTACTATAATCCTGATACTGACAAGATTTAGCTAACTTTTTTAATGAATTGTTCATAGAATATGAAAAAGATTTCATTGTCAAAATGTGGCAAAAATTACATTTCTCCTGATTTATTTTTTTATCGTTCTTGACAAGATAATCATGTTGCAGGAATGAGGTATCCTACAGTCTATTTCAATTTGTGGATATTTTTTTTCCTCCCATTATTTTACAAGAATGTAGATTTCATTTTCATGTTGATGGTTTTTGCTTGTATCTTATCTAGCCCCAAATGCTGGTAATGGTGTGGATCTCGAGAAGCAGTTGTGGACACAAATTATTTGATGTTAATGTTACAATACCAGTTCCACTTGGTATCAGAAAAAGTTTAATGGTAAGTGACATAAATAAGAGTTATTTAACGGTAGGGTTGAAAGGGCAACCTCGTGTCTTAGTTCAAAGTCATTTATTTGTGTTTCTTAGCTGTAAGTCATCTATTTTTGAGCTTTACCAGATCAATTATTTCACTAATCCAATATGCATGGCTTGTATTTCTCACCCAATGTTAGTTACTTGACATTGTTGATATAACATTCAATTCTAGGTCACTTTTGTTTTAAGTTAGAGATTTTATTGATTAAAAGGATGTTCATATTTTGATTGGTTTACTTGGAGCTTGATTTAAAAAAAATAAAAAATAAAAAATAAAAATTCCACCTAGATGTTATTTTTTTAGGGTGAGCTCTTTGCACTAGTAAGGTCAGATGAGTCTTAGAACATAGGTATACAACAAGCACATCTTTGGCCTTTATTGTGTATATATTATTCTTTATATCATTGATGGATGGTTATTGATGATGTAAAATAGAGGATGGGAAGGTCCTGCCAATTATCTTGACAAAACAAAATAAAATGGAGTGGTAGAATTGTGTTTTAAAGGGTGAGCCGAAATCAGTACTTGAAAGGTAGATACGTGTTGTCTATTTTGATTTTCAAACTCCAACTAGTTTGTTGTTAAATTAACTAAAGCTTTGATGAAAAACTTATAGTTTTCAAAGCTCTTTTCTAAGTCTATTTTATTGAGAAAATTTGTCGTTTTACTTTAGGTACTATAGATTGCTACTGTGTGACATATGCAATGATATAATTTCCAAGATAAATAGACATAAGTGTTGTACAACATAGTCTTTTTTAAATCTAAAGAAACATTATTTCTAAATACAAAGTTTATTAATTAAGAACATCTTTCAGAATTCTTTGCTAACTTATGATTATATTTCGGTACATAATTTTTTGTATGTTAATATTGTGTTGTCTCTTTGGTTTCTATCAAGTAATGATGGTTAATAAGTGTTGGACACCTAATCCTCTATGGGTTAGTGTGGAAGCTAAATAGACTAAGGAAGTCCAAGAGACCTTGGGATGTGGAACCCAACGGTCACAACATGTACTATAAATGTATATCATTTGTTAATAAAACTTGAACTTTCATGATTTATCTTTCATATTTTGTTGCTGCCCATGTGTGTGTTTAACATGGTATCAGAGTAGGTGTATTCATGCTCTACATAATTACTTTGAGCCATTTGTTTTATGGCCTTTTTTTGCAGGTCATTTCTGCCATCAGTTCTGCATTTCATGAATATTTTCTCAGCTAAATTCTAGCTGCAACCTCTGTCATTTCTCCAGTGCCATTTTTGGCTTCCCTCTGCTTTGTAACTCCCTATTCTGCCTATGTTCTGCCAAAACACTGCTCTCTGTCTATTATTCACCTGCATATAAAAGCGTTGCTCCTCTGCTTTGCTCTGACATATAATACACTGCTGGTATCTGCTCTGACATATAATACGTTGCTGGTACACTGCCCATATCGATTTAGTTTCCCATAACTGTTATCGCTCCTATTGTTCTTGAAGGTGCAACAACTGACGCTATAGATGATGATGAGGAAGATAAGCATTACTATATTCACAACCGCCACCTTTCACCAGTTTTGCTTCAGGTTTGCAAGAACCCCAGCCTTGCATGAGTTGCAGTCATAGCACAACTGGGTCGAGTTGTTGCTCCAAGTCCTACAGTCAACATTAGATGTGGCATTCGCGTTACCGGTCTAGTAAATCAGGCTCACATAGGTGAAGCCGCACGAGGTAGGGGACCTTTGCATTTGCTGCGACAGTGATATGGGTATATATATTATGGTCATATTTGTGGTTCTGCGTTAACCCTTGATTCAACCTATAATTCCTTGTGCTCTCCCATGGAACGATGTCGAATTGGATAATTTATTCCAGAATTAAAATATCAGTGAGTCATATTATTGTAATAGGCTGTAGCAAACTCATCAAAGTATTTATCCATCTCCTATCTTTGTCTATAAGAAAAGGATTGTATCATTGAACAGAGTCGAATAGTATTTGTTTATTGACCAAGAGGAGACCAAATTCGAAGGAGTCATTGGTTGTTTGTGATACAGATTTGAAGTTCCTCTTGGAACCATTTTTTCCTGTAGTAGCTTAATTTTGGAGAAGTCGATACCTGAGTGCTGGATAGTGATGTTGTCATGTTCAACTGTGTAAAATTCCAATGCAAAAATTGAATGCATTGAATGGTTAAGGTTGAGTATTGCTGGCAGAACCAAAGACGAAAGAATTGTCGGGAATCCTGTGTGCAATAGGGCTGATCTCAGGGTTTCGATAAGAATTCTGAAGCTCTAGAAGACGAGGCTTGATTTGGCAGACGTGAAAGCCTATATATGTGATTTCAAAGCGTGGAGAATCGTCATATCGTTGTACTCGCTTCTTAGCCTGGCAACCCATATCATACTTATGCATGCATCTGTAATAGCTTCGAGGATGTTGAGAGCCTAGAATATCTTTTTGCCCATATTTTCGCCATGTATGGCCATCGTCTGGCGGTACATCATGCCCTGCTTCAGTACTAATTGCATCTACCTTCATGGTCCATTTGGGCAGGGATTTATTTTGCTTTGAGGTTTCAATTTGATCTCTAATACTGGATGATGATTCCCTTTCGGAGCTTTCTGCAGTTTCACTAGACTTGATCATGGGTAAAGTAGCAGCAAGATGACCATGAACAGCAGCAGATTCCTTGCTTGAGGAGGATTGTTTTAAGCTACCTCCAATGCTTATTGGCTCAGGTAAGTGCAACATCTCTTCCTCTCCAATAGACTGTTGTGGCTTCTCTACAAGCATTGGGCTGGAACTGGAACTGGAGCTCCCCAGCAATTGCATGACTTTTCTGAATGTGGTCACTATTTCAGAAGAGGATGTGTTGGTTATGTGAAACCCATGAGGCCGTGGTGTATATATGAGTATTGTTTCATTGCTCGCTGTTGAACTGAAGATCAATTGTTTCACTTCATGGAGAAAAGATGATTATTTCCTGTAAGGGCTGACAGAGATGTCCTCCTAAATGTGCTAAGTTTTTTCGTGTGTTTTTGAGTGCTACCATTCACTGCAGTCTTGCTTATTTTATATGAAGAAATTGATGATGTTGTAAGCACTTGTTTTGGAAGAACTTGTAACAAAGTTTCACCCCAGGGTTTTGAGGGTAAGCACTTCATCATCTACCATTTCAAAATTAGCAAATGTAAGGCGCTTCTTATGTGCTTTCAGCTTTGCAGTTTATGAGATTATGTATAGCTCTTTCTCTGGCTATCTGTTATCCCACAATTATAGCTGTTCCACATGCTATCATCAATGGTTACAAGAATGTATTAGTAGTCACTATTGAACTTGACTATTCTTTTCCACTGGCTAAGAAAGTGAAGGAATATTTGAAGGATCCAAGCAAGTTTGCAGTTGCTGTTGCCCCAGTTGTGGCATTGTATTTAAAACTCATTATAGTTTTTGTCTACATATATATGCTATGATTCCTTGGTATTTTGACTACTGCATAAGAGTTTGGTGGGCTGTATAAAGGAAATGATTGTTTTGACAAATAAATGTAGTCTTTTGTGGAGAAACGTTTAGTCGGTTGTATTGCCAGAACATAGTGCTAGTCACGAGTAAACTCTTATTTTTATGTAACGGATTGTAATTGGTGCCTGCTGGTTGCACACTGATATTTTTCTCCACAATTATAAAGGATATTTTTGTGTACTGTGAGTGGGTATTACTTTTCTGCATTGAGTAATAGTTGTGATCAGTTTTTAAGGTTTAATTCTGACATTGAAAAAAAAATGGGCAGAATCAATGAAGTATTAAAGTTTCTCAAAACTCTGATATTGTCTACTACTCATGATACATTAAAAGTCAACAAAGTTTCTCTCACAGACATTCAGGTTTTTCTACAAAATGCACAAGAGAAAATTGATTTTTTGCAGCTCGAATCTCAGCTACAACAAGAAGAATTAAAACAAAGGAGTCATTCTGAACTTGTTTTTGTTTAGAAGATTGAAACAGAGTCCCATAAAGTAGTAAGGTTACAAGCAGATGCAGAAGTTTAGCTTGCACTTCCCAAGCCTATCAATATACCTTGGGAAGAGATTGTCCACAACAAACATAGAACTGGTCTTGGATATGATAAGGACATGTCCTTTCATACTCCAGACTACTCCAAAACAATTCAATTTCAAAGTGTTGGATTTCTTCAGGACGGTTCATCTCCACCTACTCCTCATGATAGTTCACCTTCAGCTGTTTCAGATTCTGGTTCTCTTCCATAGCAGCCACAACAAATTGTAAAATTCCAACACTATGGCCGAGTTGGCCATATGAAAGATCATTGTTTTGATCTTCATCCATGTAAGCATTGTCATAAAACCAGTGATTCTTCAAACAGATGCTTTAGAAACAAGTCTCCTGTAAGAACAAAGATTCATATTGGATGGATCAATTCTTGGCTATGGGCATCAAAAGCCAAGAAGATATTTCAGTCACATGTTAAAACTTGTTCAAGAGTATTGAACAGTCTTGTAGTTGAGTTTTCTCCATCATCTCACCTTGTATCTGACGGGGGGGAAATGATGGTCATCTACAAGCTTCAAAGCCACATCAAGCAAGCTTGAGCCACAACCTACCATACCAGATTCAGAGTTGTAGCCAGAGACAAAGATGCATGTGAGCATGTGTTCAGTTGATAATCTAGGACACTTCCTCTTGCAGAAGACTTCAGCTTCTTACCAGTTTCAGAAGAATTCCAGGAATAGAATTGGGAACACTTCCTCTAGCAGAAGACTTCAGCTTGTTGCCAGTTTTGGAGGAGTTCTAGGAATTGCATTAAGAATTCTAGAGTTGTTGGTCATCCTTAAACCATCACATGTTGAGACTTCCCTTTTCAGGTTGAATTTCTCCCTTTTATGCGGGGTGAGACCTCCCTTTATTGGTTGAAGATTTCCCTCTTCAAAACATTAGGAGCACTTCCTCTAGTAGAAGACTTCAGCTTCTTGCCAGTTTTGGAATATTTCTAGGAATTGCACTAAGCATTAGAGTGTTGGTGGTCATCCTTAAACCACCACCCTTTATACCAACATTTCAGATAGCACATTCATGTTCGGTTGTGTTATATTCTTTCCACAACTAGCCCACGTAGTTAACTAGGGGGTTGGGGGGGGGGGCGGGGGCGGAGCCCCCCTTCGTTGCACAGATTGTGTAGCGGGGGAGGGGTCATAGGGGTTTGAGGTGTACCCATAACCCCACTTTATGGGGTCCGGGGCAGCGCCCCAGAAAATCTTGGTTTTGGACCCTATGTTAGGATGGGCGGAACCACCTATGGTTTTGTGCATGATTTTCGCACATGTTTCTTGCACGCGATGGTTTTCAGTCCATGGTGTTGGATGCTTCGACATGTATAAATATGTATTATAACATTGAAAGGAACATAACAAAAAATCAAGCTGGTAGTCCCGGTTTTGGGATCCAGGGAAAAATTTCTGTGTATATGTGTTTTATGTGTTATGCTCTCGCATTGTTTATTTTATGTGTTTTAGAATTCGTATGCAGGTAATTTCTATACGGGGTTAAAACCTACATTTGGTATCAGAGCCAAGTTTTGGCTTCAAGGGGACGCCTTTGTTGTTGAGGGGTTTCGCTCGGGCCTGTGGTAGACCCTGTTCAGTGGGAGATCTACGAGATCGATTCTGGTGGTGAAAGAAGACGACGAGCAGTGGAAAGATAGAGATCGAGAAATTTAATGGTCAGAGTTTTGAGTTGTGGAAACTCAATATGGAGGATCTGTTGGTGGATAAAGATCAGTGGTTCGCGGTAGATCCAGGTACTAAACCAACGGGAGTGTCTGATGAAGAATGGAAGTAGTCAGATCAGAAAGCAAAGAGCACAATACGATTGTGTGTCTCAAATTCAGTATTATTGAATGTATTAGGGGAAGCTAAGGTGAAGGCTTTGTGGGACAAGTTAGGGACTTTGTACCAATCTAAGTCTCTGGTGAATAAATTGTTCTTGCGGAAAAAGTTGTATAACCTAAGGATGAAAGATGGAGACTTGGTGATAGAGCATCTGAATTCATTTAATACTGTGGTAAGTCAGTTAGCATCTATTGATATTAAAATTTTAGATGAAGATAAGTGCATTAGTTTGTTGTGTTCTCTACCAGATTCGTGGGATAGTCTGGTTATTGTAATAGATAGCAATGAAATTGCCTTACAATTTGATGAAATAGTCTCATCCTTGCTAACGAAGGAGATGAGACGGAAAAATATGGAGAGCCAGAATGGTGATGCCTTGTCTGTACGAGGACAGTCCCAGAACAAAAACAAAAATAAGTCATAGAGTGGGAGATCTAAATCTAGAGGGAGATCTAAATCTCGAGGAAAACCTATAAAGGTGGTGTGCTAGAAATCCGAAAAGGAAGGGCACTTCAAGAGGCACTGTAAATCTAAAGCTCCTGATAAAGGAAAGGGATCTAATGATGCTCCTTCCGCAGAGGCAAAAACCACCTCAAATGAAGGTGGGGATATACTTGGATTCTTCAAGTACACATGTAGATCATGAGGCATGGTTGATTGACTCAAGTGCATCCTTTCACTTCACTCCCCATAGAGAGTGGTTCTACGAGTATGATAAATACGATGGTGGTGATGTCTTCTTAGGGGATGATAGGAAGGCTAGAATCGTTGGTCACAAAAAAGTAAAGTTGAAGTTGCAAGGTGGAAGGGTTAGAACACTTCCGGGTGTTCTGCATATTCCTGCATTAGCCAAAATTTTGATTTCTGTAAGCAAGCTGGATGATGTAGGTGTAAAAACAGTGCTCAAGAAGGATACCTGCAAAATGGTTTGGGGAGCACTGGTATTGATGAGGGGAGTTCGGATTGGAACTTTGTACAAGCTGTAAGGTAACATTGTTATTAATGGGTGCAATAGTTTTGTGGTTCCTGAAAGTGGAGCAGAAAATCTAGTTGTCTCTGGAGAGAAGACAATGTTGTGGCATCAAAGGCTTGTACATATTGGAGAGAAGGGCCTTCGAATACTTCATGGTAGAGGTATGGTAGAAGGTATGAGTAATAGCTCTCTAGATTTTGATTTCTGTGAAAATTGTATATATGGGAAGCAGAATTGGGTGAGTTTCCCCTCTGGTAGTAAGAGGGCAAAATAGATATTAGAGATTGTGCACAGTGATGTGTTTGGAACTATGAAGGTTCCATCACTGGGTAAGTCTATGTACTATGTATCATTTATAGATGACTTCTCAAGGAATACATGGATATATTTCCTTAAGAAGAAATTTGAAGTCTTTGATAGGTTTAAAGAATTTAAGGCTCTGGTGGAAAACCAGATAGAGAAGAAGATAAAGGTGCTCAGGAAAGATAAAGGTGGAGAGTTTTGCAGTAAGGAATTTGAACAATTCTATAAGAAGTATGGTATATCATGACAGAAGACTACTCCATATACATCTCAACAATATGGATTTGCAGAAAGAATGAATAAGATGTTGATGGAAAGGGCAAGAAGCATGCTTAGTGGTGCTGGGTTAGGACAAGAATTCTGGGCAAAGGAAGTGGATACTGCATGTTACCTGGTCAACAGATCACCCTCATCAATGTTGGAGGATAAGACTCCACAAGAGGTATGGACTGGTAAGAAACCCTATCTTTCACATCTAAGGGTATTTGGATGTGATGCATATGTACATGTTCTAAAGGAGAAATGAACCAAGTTGGATAGTAAATCTAAAAAGTGCATCTTTATTGGGTATAAGGATGGTTTAAAGGGTTATAAGCTTTGGGACCCAGTCACACGAAAGTTTGTATACAGTCGAGATGTGGTGTTCAGAGAGTCAAAATATATTATTAAACATGAAGTCCAACCAAAGGAACCAGAGAAGAAAGTTTGAGCTAAAGGAGGAAGAATCAGAATCTACAACAGAGGAGGAATAAGAAGATGAAGAGCCACAAACTTCGGGTGTAAGAAGATCAATTCGAGAAAGAAGGCAGACATAAAGGTATAGTCCATTTTCTTTCTATTCAAATTTTTCTTTATCTATTACTGATGATGGTCCTAGAACTGTGAAAGAAGCAGTAGATTTAGAGGATGGAAAAATCTGGAAAGAGGCCATGGTTGATGAAATGGAATATTTGCACAAAAATGAGGCTTGGGATCTAAAGGAGTTGCTAGCTGGAAGGAAACCCATTGGTAGCAAATGGGTGTTCAAGAAGAAGACAAATGCAAAAGGAAAGGTGGAGAAATACAAATCTCGGTTGGTAGCAAAAGGTTATTCCCAGGTGCCGAGAATTGATTTTGGTGATATTTTTTCTCCTGTTGCCAAGGTAACTTCTATTAGATTACTTTTATCTATTGATGCTGATTTGGATTTTGAGGTAGAACAGATGGATGTGAAGACAACATTTCTTCATGGGGATCTGGAAGAGGAGATCTACATGAAGCAACCTGAAGGCTTTGCGGTGAAGGTTAAGAAAGAACTGGTATGCAAGTTAAAGAAGTCTTTGTATGGGTTAAAATAGTCGCCAAGGATGTGGTATCAGAAATTTGATACATTTATATGGGATCTTGGCTTCACCAGAAGTAAAGCAGATCACTGTGTGTATTTTAAATTAATTGGTGACCATGTTATTTATCTAGTCTTGTATGTGGATGATATGTTGCTGGTTGGAAATGACAAAGAACTTATCGAGGATTTGAAGGCCCAATTGTCCACCAAATTCGACATGAAAGATCTTGGTGCTAAAAACTATATTTTGGGCATGGAAATTAAAAGAGATCTGGAAAAGAGGAAGCTCTGGTTAAATTGGAGGAGGTATGTTGAGACAATATTACAGAGGTTTAATATGCAGGATAGTAAACTGGTGAAGGTTCCTATTCCTGTAGGTGTAAATTTATATGTTGAACAATGTCCCAAGACACAAGAAGAGGAAGAGGACATGTCCCGTGTTCCATATGCAAGTGCATTTGGTAGCCTGATGTATGCAATGGTCTGTACTAGACCAAACATTACACATGCAGTGGGAGTATTGAGCAGGTTTATGTCAAAACCAAGGAAGGAACATTAGACAACAATGAAGCAGGCTTTTAGGTATTTGCATGGCACTAATGATTATGGTTCGTGCTACCAAGGAGGACCAGGATTGGAACGAATTTTGGATATTCATGGTTTTGTTGATGCAAAATGGGTTGGAGATCTGGATAAGAGAATATCTCCAAGTGGGTATGTGTTTAACCTATTTGGAGGTGCAGTCAGTTGGATGAGTAAGAAACAATCTATAATGGCACTATCAACTACAGAGGCAGAATACATGGCAGCCACTCATGCAAGCAAGGAAGAAGTTTGGTTGTAGAGATTGTGTTCAAGTATGGGGTTAGTACAGGGAGCTATAAGGATAGACTGTGACAACCAAAGTGAAATTTTCTTGGCAAAGAACCCCGCATATCATTCAAAGACAAAGCACATTGATGTTCAGTATCACTTTGTGAGTGATATGATAGAAGACAAAAAGGTGTTGATGGTAAAGGTGGACACTTTGAAGAATACTGCAGATGAATTGACAAAATCTGTGAGCTCTAAGAAGTTCTCTTGGTGTAGAGAGACAATGGGCATTTCAAGGCTGGAAAAATGACTAATCTCTCTTATGGCCCCCTGTGGAAAGAAAACAACAAGTGGGAGAATGTTGGGTTGTGTTATATTCTTTCCACAACTAGCCCACGTAGTTAACCAGAGGGTTAGAGGGGGTGCGGAGCCCCCTTTTGTTGCGCAGATTGTGTAGTGGCGGTAGGGTCACAGGGGGTTTGAGGTATACCTGTAACCCCACTTTATAGGGTCCAGGGCAGCGCCCCAGAAAATTTTGGTTTTGGACTTTATGTTAGGATGGGCAAACCCACCTATGGTTTTGTGCATGACTTTCGCACATTTTTTTTGAACGCAATGGTTTTTGGTCCATGGTATTTGATGCGATGGTTTTCGATCCATGGTATTGGATGCTTCGGCATGTATAGATATGTATTATAACATTGAAAGGAACATAACGAAAAATCAAGCTGGTAGTCCCGGTTTTGGGATCCAGGGGAAAATCACTGTGTATATGTTTTTTTATGTGTTATGCTCTCGCATTGTTTATTTTCTGTGTTTTAGAATTCGTATGCAGGTAATTTATGTATGAGGTTAAAACTTACAATTCAGGCTAGTGCTGCGATGCATTTTTGCACATTTTGTATTACAGCTCTCTTCTTGGACTCATACATAACCCTTCGGATTAAGGGGGGAATGTTGGACACCTAATCCTCTATGGGTTAGTGTGGAAGCCGAATAGACTAAGGAAGTCCATGTGTGTGTTTAACAATAAGGAATGTGTTCTTGAGAAGCAAGTACACATCTTATCCTACTATCGACAGGAAGCTCCATGGTTTTCAGGCATGGCCAAACAAATGTAGATGTCAGTGGGATATCCAAAGTCTGTGTTGGATGAATTTAATACTAGTGATGATTTTTGATTCCTTGTTAGATAAAGAATGTCATGAGTCAAATTCAAATAAACAGAAGCAACTCAAGAATGAAGGTGAAGCTATTTCTTTATGTCCAAGTCAATTTATTTTATCTGTTGGTTGTTATCATCTTTTGAGTGCGGACTTTTGAAATTCCAAATTGCATGTTGGTTTATGTAAAGGGGATATATATATATATATATATATATATATATATATATATATATATATATATATATATATATATATATATATATATATATATAGATATTTATATATATATTTATATCATATGTCGTTCATGGTTTCCGGAGATCTGTGTTACATTTGCACAGAAGTTTAGATATCATTCAGATATCTAAACACTAAACAACAACAACATTGAGCTTTTTCTTTCACTCAACCTATAACATATTGCATCTGTCTTCATCAATGTTATTCTTCCATATACTATCCACTTATGACATTTCCTTTGCAATATTTGGTGCATTTTATTGTTATAGGTCATTTATAGATTATAAATGTCTTTAGAGTTTCACTTCTAATTGAGTATTCAACTGAACATATTGATTCTCTTATACATAATTATTTTTCCCTCCACCCACTTTTCATAACTTCCATAACCATTAGGTAGGGACTTGCAACTTCGATGTTGCTTTACTGTTTAGTAAAATATTGTTGAGACTTTAATTTATTGAAAGTTGTAGAATTTACAATTTATGAAGTTTCAAGGTCTAATTATTTAAAGGGTGCTAGCTCAATGGAAGAGCACATGCTTTACAAGTAGGAGTTTGGTGGTTTGATTCCATCATGGCCTGACATCCATATGGAATGGGGAAAATCAATATTTGGTGACAAAGGCTCTTTTGACCATCACCAATGAGCTTTGGTGACATTTTTCGACCCTCACCAAAATATGAAATGGTGGCGATCAACAAATGCCACCATATATATGCATCAATACTAACGAACCTCAAATGTATGTAACCATAAATCGTTGTTGTTGATATGAAATGGTGACAATCGTTGTTTGTCATTATAGTCGTTATCTGTGACGAACCTTGAATTTCACCACAACACCTATACTTCTGGCAATGCAGATTTTGGTGACAGTCAATGAACGTCACCATATATTTGCACCAATAGTGACGACCATGAAAGATCGATCAAAATAAATCATTGTTGTTCATATGGAATGGTGACGATCACTATCCATCATTATAATAAATATTCGTGATGGACCTTGAATGTCACCATAACACCTGTACCTTTGGCGATGCCACCTTTGGTGACATTCAAACGAAGGCTATGGTTTGCAACCATTTCTCATATGAAATGGTGATGGTAACTATCCATCATTATAAATCATTATTCGTGACGGAATTTGAATGTCACTACCACACCTATACTTTTGGCGACACCGCCTTTGGTGACATTCAGTTTTTGGTGACGGAGGCTATGGTCCGTCACCATTGCTCATATGAAATGGTGACGGTCACTATCCTTCATTATAAATCATTATTGGTGACAGACTTTGAATGCCACTACAACACCTATAATTTTGGTGATGCCACCATGGTGACGTTTAGTTTTTGGTGACGAAGGCTCTTTTGACCATCACTAATGAGCTTATGGTGACATTTTTCGCCCCTCACCAATGTCCTTTTTTCTTATAGTGAATATATCCCTAACCATGTGTATGTGATGTATTTGTTGATGAAGCATGGAGTGTCCCAAAAAATATAAATATAGGAGTTATCATGCGCTTCACTAATGTCCCATCCATTGTGCCTTTGTAATCCCATTTCTTGGACACGAAAATTGTCCTCCTGCAAATCCAATAAAAGAAGCAAATGACCATTATGCATACTTTATTATAGATATATATGTACATAACAAATAGGTTTGGGTTCAAGGCTAGATGTTCCTATGCAAAGTTGATAGGTTTCATTGGTGAGCAAGAGAAAGACTATAAAATATAATCTCTAGGGCATTCCTAACAATCATAGTTAAATATATTGACAAAGTAGACCAAGTTTCTTGTGTATCTTCCCATGGAGTAGTTTCTTTGTGGTACTAGGAGAAGCTTTCTAGGCAAGGAAAACACTTTTTCATGTACCCAACCTTGAAAATATAAAAGTAGTCAATATTTCATCAAAAGGTTGAGTTAAGAGCTTTAGGATGGCTTTAGGCATGAAACTCTAGCTACTCTATTAAGGAAAACCATAGGAAACTAAGGAAATAAATAGTTAAGAGTTATTGGGCTAGGATGAAAAAGTTTTTGAGATTTACTTAAACACAAAAAAATTTCAAGAAGCCAAATAACAACTATTAGCAACCTTCAATGCACCTTTGGGGTCTTGAGCTAGGAAATATAGTGAGGCAACTCATTAGGAGGTCGAATAAAATTTATCTTGCTCATAAACTATTGTTGGGGTAAATTTGAGTCCTTTAACCTCTTTCCATGAGTTGTACGATGTTGTACAAGTATGTACTCATCCACTAGAGAATGAGGGTTGATGAAAAAAGGCTTAAGATAGGGCAAAGCCAGTTAAGAAAAAGACTACTCAAAACCATTCACTTGTTTAAGATACGAAGTAATAAATAAATTTCAAGAAAACAAAATTATTTGGTGAGAAATTAAATACATAGAAAATAAACACAAAGAGAAATTAAGTTGAATAAGTGTGAGCAATCACTTACTTGGGTTGCGCTTTCTAAATCTAGTGATGATTAGCAAAGATATGGTCCAATACACCATAAATAAAGTTTTCTACCCTCCATAGCACAAGATATAATCAATTTGAGGAAGAGGGAGTATTATGAGTCCCTTTTAAAGAATTTTCACAGAGATTTTGTGCATTAATTACTCTAATAACTCATTTTTTAACTTGGCATTTACCTTTAGTTAACTTAGTGTTACACAAGGAAATCTGAGGAAAGTCATCATGAGTGAGAGAAATTCTTAAAAGATTTATCATGTTGTTAGATATAGGCCCAGGAGAGTTCTATCACATTGATATAATTCTCAATGAGGAATTATAATATTATCTTAAGGCTTAGTGGGTCACTATAGTGCTAGTGAAGTGAAACAATGAAGTAAGAAAGCCAAAAGATGAGCTTCAGAGTGATTTTTTAATTATACAACACTAGGATAAGGCTTAGTGGGGCATTGTAATGTTGCCTTGAAGCCTAGTTAGGAGCTAAGGATGTCCAGGGAGGAACAAAATGAGATTGAATATATAATTTAGGAGCTTTCACTACAAGAAAAAAGGACAGTGGTGAGGGCCGAAAATTGTCACCATAAGCTCATTGGTGACGATCAAAAGAGCCTTCGTCACCAAAAACTTAACGTCACCAAAGGTGGCGTCACAAAAAGTATAGGTGTTGTGGTGACATTCAAGGTCCATCGTCAATAATTATTTGTAATTACTGATAGTGGCCGTCACCATTTCATATGAGCAATGCTGACATACCTTAGCCTCTGTGACAAAAAAAAATGAATTTCACCAAAGGTGGCGTCACAAAAAGTATAGGTGTTGTGGTGACATTCAAGGTGCATCATAAATAATGACTATAACGATAGATAGTGATCGACAGAATTTCATATGAATAAGAACGATTTAGTGTGATGCACCTTTCATGACCGTCACTATTGATGCTTATATATGGCAGCATTCGTTGATCATCACCATTTCATATTTTAGTGAAGGTCAAAAAATGTCACCATAAGCTCATTGGTAATGGTCAAAAGAGCCTACCACCAAAGGCTAGATCGACAAAATTATAGGTGTTGTGGTGACATTCATAGTGTGTCACGAATAATGATTATAATGACAGATAGTGACTGTCACAATTTCATATGAAAAGTAGTGATTTATGGTGACGTACCTTTCATCGCCATAATTATTGATGTATATATATATGGTGGTGTCTTTTGACCATCACCATTTCATATTTTGGTGAGGTTCGAGAAATGTCACCACAAGCTCACTAATGATGATCAAAAAATTCTCTCTCACCAAAAATTGATCATTGCCATTCCATATGAATATCGGGGCATAATGGAATTGAACCACCAACCTCTTTCTTGTAAGTAAGATGCTCTTCCATTGAGCTAGAACCCTTTAAAGAATTAGACTTCAAAAAATTAGCCCTTGAAACTTCATAAATTGTAAATGCTACAACTTTCAATAAATTATAAAACTTTGTAAAGTCTTGGAAAATCTTTTATTAACAAGCAAAATATTGTTGAAGATGCAGGTCTTTACCTAATGGTTATGGAAGTTATGAAAAGTGAGTGGAGGGAAAAATAGTTACGTATAAGATACTCAATATGTTCAATTGAATACTCAATTAGAAGTGAAACTTTGAAGACATTTATAGCCTATAAATAACTTATAATTATCAAACCTAAAATTTGCAATTACACAAAAAATGATTTATCACCTTGCGAATCATGTAAATATGTTGTGATAACATAAAACTTTGCCTCTAAAACACTGATTTGCATGCCAAAAAGTAAAAAATAGTGACTATATATGATGAAATTATGAATAATGAGCTACACGCTTGAACCCTACTAGCTATGGGGTCTAGAAAACTAATTGGGAGTGCTTCTCATTATTAATTAATTGAAGATGTTAAAATACAACGATCAATAATGACCCTAAAATTAAACTTTAAACATATGCTAAAATTGAAAGCAACATGTTTGTCTAATATTTGTGACACCAACAAAATATCCAAGGGGCATTCAAACACTTCCAAATCCACACCAAGCACGAGTATCCAAAAATGCAATTGCATGGATACAAGGAAAGCACTCTCTACCTCTCAATGATAACTATGTCTTCCCACAAGTACTTCAATTGGAAAAGGGGTGTGAAGACAAGAACCTATTGATGCCTCGAAAATCGCTGCAACAACATCGGGGATAAACACCCGGTCCGGACCTTAGTACAGCTCCTTTTCCGTTTGGAATAGTGGCTCCGACTGGGGATAATGGGACCAGTTTCCCAAAAGTTGATAAATGGGATGAATGGATGATTTATAAAACTAAGCTAGCGATGGGTGAATAACTAAATCTATTGACAAGAATAAAAAGAACTATAACCTATCCCGGGAATCTATTGAGCTTTAGAGTGTAGCGTTTGATGGTCTATGTCTAAAGACAGGCATATAGATGACTCCATTTATCAGACATAGATGTTAACTTATTCAAGATTGCTGTGCATAAATAGTTAAACGGAGTGATTAAAGCGATATTACCACACTCATCATTTATATTATTGACAATATACATGATTAAAAGGAAAGCATTTCATAAAACATCCAATAGTGGAATGAATACAGATCTGTTGTTACAGCGCATGCATATAATCAACAATAGCAAGGATAATCAAATAACAATTCACATAACAGGAATGAATTCAGACATAGATAGAAATACCATATGAGCTGCTTTGACACTCCCGATATCAATCGCTACTTGTAATTCTTTCTTCAACGCAGAAACATTCACAACAACGACAATAGTGCACAATTGCATAAAAAAGCTTCTTTGCTGAATTAAGAAAGACTGGTCCAGTTTCATAAAAGAATATTGACTGAAGCACAATAGTGCAAACTTCAGTCTTTAAGTCTGGTACAAAACTTTACGACCCTTTCCAAAACAATGAAAGGGTCTATAAATACTAAATTAATCTAAATATCTATTAAACTGAAATGCAACTAAATCGGTATCAATAAATTTTGCTCCCATTTTCCTCAGCGATCTGGCAATTGGCGGCATGATTCATCAGGTAGGCTGCTTGCCTTTAAATCTGAGCTGACTTATCGCAAGCATTGGCTCTACTTCCGGAGGTTTGTTGAGGCGCGAACTGAGCTGGGCGGCATAGGTGGCATCCTGAATATCGGGAATTATACACCCGATTGCATCTGTTAAACACTTAAGGGCGGCTCGCTGTGTGTGCGGCTTAATCAGGAAAAGCCAATATGCATCCATAGTTAAACTATTAATCCCAGCGATTAATCTCCCTTTCTCCTCTAAATCAGGATAGCACGATTGTTCCAATATATTTGTTGTTGTTATCTTTCCTGGTGTACATTGGGAAATCATATTTGCTAAGTAGAGAGTGTTGTTAACTAGATCAACCAGATTGCTGGAAGTTGATTTACATCTTGAAGCTGCCCTTTCTGCTTTCATCACCTGAGTGTGCCATTCTGTGAAAAGTATGTCTTTATATGTTTCTGAAATCTTGGGCAAATTTTCTTCTCTCCCTTGATCAGAATCTTGCCAGTCAAGATATCCAGTTATGATCTCTTCGGCCTGGTCTAACTCATTCCTGGCCTTCTCTACCTGCTGATTTATGGATGTCGTTAGCTCACACAATGGCTCTGCCTGAGCGATTTGTTGACACAGGAGCCTAATTTGGGATATTAAGGCAGTGTTTATTTGCACTGCTTCTGCTCTGAATTCACCCACCTGTTGAGCGCCCTTTATCTTTTCGAGCTGCGATGACAATTGAGTGATTTGCTCATCTTTCGTTTTCATCATTTGCTCGTTTGCTGCCCTTAATTGTGCCACTGCCTCCGATAATTCCTTCTGTTTCTGGATTGCGTTTTGGTCGACCCTTTGCTTTTCTGCCTACAATTGCTGATTTAATTGACTGTTCACTTGTTGCTGTGTCGACAATTGCTGCTCCGCCTGCTCTGCCTTCTGCTTTGATTCAGCCAACTCTTCCTGTAATGCGAAAATTTCTTGGTCCTTAGTCTTTAGTAAAAGACTTACCTCCGATGCCTTGTCGATTGTTGCTGCCGAATAGGCTCCTGCATACTGTGACAATTTTGTCAGGTCATCGGAGGGGTCGAATTCCTCTTTCCAAACCACGCTGCCCGTAACAGTTTGTTCTGGGAAAAGGGAAGGTTGATCAATCCTCCTTCTTTTCCTTTGTCGTTTTACCACTGCTCTATGCCTTGGGCTGTAGAAGACATCCAGGGGAGGAATATCTTCTACCTGAAGAATGATTTGGTCGGAGGGGTCCTTTGGTATTATTTCAACATCTTTAGAAATGGGTGGGCCGCTGGTTCCACTTAGAACCTGAGGTGAAGTGATGTCCTGTGTGTCGCTTGGCTTGGAAGTGTCTGTATCCTTGGAACATTCCAATCCACTGATGATGTAATCAAACTGTTTCCATTCCTGGATCAATATAGGGTCAATAGTAGTATCTGTATTGACATTAGTGGTGGTTTGTTTTTCCTTTTCATTTTGGGACTCCTTCCACACTTTTTCCTGCTCTCTTTTCTGCTATTCCTCTTGTTCTTTCTTTTGCCTTTCCTCCTGCTCTTTCTTTTGCCTTTCCTCTTGCTCTTTCTTCTATTGTTCCTCTTTCTCTTCGTGTGCTCTCTTTGGCCTTTCTTCTTTTTCTTTTCTCTGCCTTTCCTCCTGCTCCTTTTTATGATCCTTTGTTACAACTGGGGGTTCCTTTGACTGTTGCCGAAAAGGCTCGCTTGATGATGTCGCCGGGGTTGTTGCTAGTAAATCTAGAGGCAGAGTTTGCAACCTCTGTTCTCTAAGCTTATTAAACTCAGTCAGCCCTTCATCATTATATTTCATTCGAGCGAGTTCTTTAGCCTGACCTATTGTTTCGACTGAAACGAATAGGTCGTCAAACATATCTTCTTTGTGCTCAAATTTTGTCAATTTGGCCTGTTCTAGTGCATTGTAGGCAACTTTCTTTGGATCATATGGCCTGTTTGGGATAGTCGCTAGAGTTAAGGATTGAATCTTTGTGGCTTCCTTTTCTGCATGTTTGAGATCATGTAGAGTATATACACCACTCCTCAAGGGAAAAGAGGGCCAGCCCCTCTTCTTTTCTTTCTTGAGAGTTTGTGTAACACTCTCAGCCATAATTTGATAAGCAATTTCTCTTGCTAGCAGTTTATCTGGTATATACAAAGGGAGAACATGTGGGTTGGCTTGGCTGCCGAAAAATCTTATGTAGGTAAATCTCTCCTCTCCAAACCAACTTGCTACCGCTGTTATATCAAACGAAGCTTGATAGGAAATCTTGGGAATGGGTTTGTCAAAAATAGAATAATGAATAGGCACCATAAAGCCATTGCAGATTTGGTACAGATGGTGCTTGTAAGAGGACTTCCATAGTTTCTGATGGTATATGTGGATAGCCGTGGGATCTTGTGGTGTCCACCTCCAGCCGAGTACGGGAAATTCAGAATTGAAACATAGTGTATCTAAGATATATGCACTGTAATAGAATGGGGGAATTTTCCTTTCAGTGACGACAGTCTGATGTCTAAAATCACGCACAGCTTGTGATAATTTGTCAGAAAGGATGGTGGCCCAATCCATAATTATACCATTTACAGCTGCCTCCATTAGAGGAAGCATATCTATGGTAAAATTAGCAGAGTCATGCAATCCCCATAATCTACACATCATTATTCCCGCATAGCAATAAGGAGAAGCAAGAGAATCAACCGAGTACTTACCGGAAGATTCGTGTTTGTGTTTGGCTGGATTTTGTCTCCAATCCTGGATGGGTTCGGATTCAAATTCATTTTCGCTTGCAAACTTCTCCAGGAACGCTTTATTATATATCTTCTCCGGCTCGGGCAAATGATACATTTGCCTTAGATCATCCGGCCTGAATGATCCGAAGATTCTTCCATCTCTAGTGCTGAGAGTTCTATCCAAGATTGGGATTTCTTGAATCGCCCACCAGACTACATCTGTGTATGGGAGAATTTGCTCCCTGGCCGCTATTCTGTGAAGGAAAGAGTCAGCTAAATCTTTGAGAGTACAATCAAACTTCCGAGTAGGATCTGCAGTAGCTTCTGTCACTGTCCTTACTAGTTCTTCGGCTTCAATTAGGTTGTAAGTGCCTTGCCAAGTAACTCTGGTGAGACCCGTGCATGTAGTATGAGATATTAAGCCCTTCTTCTTTTCCACGAGAGCTTGTCCTGCAGCCGGTGTAGTGGAAGCGCCTGCGGTCTTCTTAGATTTCTTCCCCATCTTGTTTGAGCTTCCTTCTATGGATGAATTCTGCACAGCGGAGAGAATAAATGTAACACAGAGATATGCTAATGAAAATCCAATACGGGAAAGATATATCAATCGAAGCGTGCTGAGAGATTAACTCTTAAAAATGGTTGTAGATCCAATCAATGGGAAGATCTTACAGATACATTAAATGGCCGTTTAAGGCCTGCCACCTCTTAAATGCTCATTACACCATTATTCGGCTGAATGACTCGCTTAAGTGTGCTATGGATATTTTGGCGGTTGAGTGCAGGTGATGGATTATTTAAGAGATCAAACTTTAAATACGAATGTATCATAATATCCCTCCATTTAACGGCTTTTCGAAATCCGCGCTATATCGCAATCGGGCATCGGAAACACTTTAAATCATTATGTTGGCAATTTTGAAACGCCGATCGCCGATAGCGATATCGCATCGCATCGGGAGAATAGGTGTTATATAACATACAAATAGCATACCCCCGACCGCCGATAGCGAAATTGCATCGCATCGGGGGTAGAATCTAGGCGCCTTATTATTATACATGAGATATCGCTGATTGCCGATCGTGAAATTGCATCGGAACGGGGTGAATGACTTAAGGTGCTTATTTTGTATATAAAGTATCGCCGATTGCCGATTGCGCATCGCGTCGGGACTAATGGCATGGGGTGCTTTATGATGTGCATGGAGTTTTGCCGATAGCCGATAGCGATATCGCATCGGCGGGATCCCATATGTCACTTATTTGCGTCTTCTATGTCATTGTGATATGCGATCTTGCGATCGCTTTATCGTAATGATAAAAGATTGTTATATTTGATTCAATATGGGTTTTTCAAAAAGGTTTTATATCATGCCTTCATTTGGTTTGTGGACCTTTTGCAAATAATGCAATATTGATACCAATTGACTTTTAAAGGGACCCATTTCAAATAATTTTGTAAATAAAATGTTATGAAATGGGGGGGTGTTGTGGAGCACAAAAATTGGCGATTCGCTGGAAGAAACAGTTATCTCTGAAAAGTATAGAAATACTTAAACTTTTTCAAAAATAGAATTCTAATCAAAGGGGAAAATTTTAATATAACTAGGTATATATGCATTCCAAGTGAAATGAATCTATTTTTGCTAATTTCCTCTCTTGTTTAAGAAAATAGATACATTCTAAGTTTTAAATGAGTCTCTATGGGTTTATAATGATAAAACAGAAAACTTCTCCAAATCAGCTTTTAAAGTGAACTCCTCTGTCATAGGTAGAGCCTCTGCTGCCAGCAAACATTTATAGTTTCGACAGGGATACCTTTTAGCCATGTTACTGTCCATTGTTCCATTCAATTAAGAGTGCGATTAACAGAATGAATTCAAAACATGTTTTCACATTTTGTATTTCATTTCCTTTTCTGTTGTTGATAAGATAAAAATCCATTGTCCTGGTTTGGTGGCCAGCTGTTGACAATGCCATTCACTGGTAGTAGTCTAACTGAACAAGCTGGCTCGTGATGAGACCCCTTGTCTTGTAATTTCAAGCCATTACCCTGTTTTGGTATGCAGTATTGGTAATGTCAGTTAAACTATTTCCCTATGAACATGGTAAGCAGGCTTGCAATAAGACCTCTTATCTTTAATATCAGATATTTTAGAATTACACTCTGAGTAATCATAAACTTTAGTTAATGGGATGAACAATCTTCTCCTTAAGAGTTAATGGATGACATGGTAGGAGTTGAAGATGCTGAAGTTGGATTGGCTTCTATCTTGATATTGATAACCTTTTGAGACGAACTTGAAAACAAAGAATGATTTACAATACTTTTAAACTTTGAAAGGAGTTCACAAAACTTGAACTGTAGTTTCAGAATACAATGATACCTACTTTCCTAGAAATTATCCCATTTGGTTAAGAGTTCTATTATTTTAAGAGCAAATATCGCTGCACTTCTATAGATCAAATTTTCAAACACAGCAAAGGTCAATAGTAGATACCTTACAACATTATTTTCTACGAATCCTACAAACTATAAAAATCTATCAAACTAGAAGGAGAAGGGGTTACCTCCTCAATTAAAGAATTTCTTCAAGATAAGGCCATTAACAGGGAGAGAATCTCTCAACCCTGATAAGTCTTGCAATATAAAGGTCGAATGACCTATCTTTTCACAGATCTGAAACGGTCCGAGCCACATCTTCTGAAACTTGGTATGTTTACCTTTATCCTCATGGGCTTTGTCCCATTTCAGAACTAAATCACCGACTTGGAATTGTTTTGAACCGGATGAGACTGAATCAAAAGCTGCCTTAATGACTTGCTGATTTTTGGCATGAATAACCCTGGCTTTTTCTCTTTCCTCTTCTAATTTTAGAATTTGGTCATGTCTAAGCTGAACAGAAGAGGAAGGAGTTTCCTCAATGAACTGTACTAGGGCTAAAGAAGGAAGAACAAGATTTGTGGGTATTACTGCTTCTTTTCCATACACAAGATTGAATGGAGAAGATCCTATAGAAGCTTTTTGTGTTATCCTATCAGCCCATAATGCAAACACTAAAGATTTGTGCTAGTTTTTATGATTCTGTTCGATAGTTCGTTTAATGATTTTGATCAGATTTTTATTAGTAGACTCTGCTAAACCATTACCCTAGGGATAGTAATTAGCAGAATATTTTAATTTAAATCCTCTTTTAATAGCAAAATCAAACATAGCATTGCCTGAAAAATAAGATGCATTATCAAAAACAAGAGCATTTGGGACACCAAACCTGGTAATGATGAATTGATCTATGAATTCAATGATTGCTTCAGAATTTGCTGTCTTTAAAGGGATTGCCTCAACCCACTTTGTAAAATAATCGGTAGCGGTAAGGATATACTTATGCTGTTTGGAAGATGGTGGAGTAATCTCCCCAATGATGTCCAATCCCCATTGCTCAAATGGTTGTTCAATGTTGACTGGTTGCAGAGGGAAAGTTGATTTACGTTGTCTTCCAGTAGTAGTTTGACAATTGAGACATTTCCTTACATACTCGTGGGCATCTTTAAACAGAGTAGGCCAATAGTAACTAGCATGAATAATTTTGTGAGCTGTTGTATCAGCTCCAAAATTTCCTCCCGCTGGTCCATCATGTAACTCCTGCAAAACCTTTTGGGCTTCAGGTTTCTCAAGGCATCTTAACAAGATAGAATCATAATTCTGCCTAAAAAGCACGTCATCGATAATTGTAAAATTCTTAGCTTTCAACCTAATGGCCCTTTTGTTCTTGTAAGATAAGTTTGGAGGTACATAACCATTCTTTAAATAAAATATTAAATCTGCATATTGTGATTCAGAATCAGTAACACTTATCTGATTGATTTCTTCAGTTTGCTTTGTATCGCTTGATTCTGGGATGTTGGATGCTCCTGCCAATATCCTGCAAAAACCTTGGCCCCTAACAATCTTTGCTGGTCTAATTTCTAAGTCATACTCTTGAAGCGGTGTGACCCAATTTGCCCTTTTTTCACCTAGTTCTTTTTGGATTAAAAGTTGCCTAACTGTTGGGAAAGGAACTATAATTTTTGTGTGAGTTTTCAAAAGGAAGGGTCTATAATGCTTGACTGCTTTAAATACAGCAAAGGCTTCTTTTTCTACATCGGAGTAATTCAATTCAGCACCCTGAATATTTGAGCTAAAAAACGAAATGGGTGCTTCCAAATTGTGATCATTTAGTTGCGTGAGTACTGCGGCATAAGACAAGTCGGATGCAATCGTATACAATGTAAAATGATTAGAAAAAATTGGAGTATTCAAGGCTGGGGCATTGATTATTGATTGCTTGATTAGATCAAAAGCTTCCTTTTATGGTGATCCCCACTTAAAGACTGCATTCTTCTTAATCATTGTCTGAAGTGGCAAAATAATTTGAGAAAAATATGGAACAAATCTTTTAACAAAATTGATCTGGCCTAAAAATGACTGCATTGACTTTTTATTGTGTGGGAAAGGGATTTCATAGATTTCTTTGATCCGATCAGGATCGATATAAATGCCATCTTTGGAAACAATAAAACCCAATAGTTTTCCTTGATCAAGAGCAAAGAAAGACTTTTTAGGGTTAAGAGAAATACCATATCTTTTGCAACGCTGAAAGATTTGATTTAGGTCATGCAAATGATTATACCTCTCCTTAGAGAATATAGTAATATCGTCTAGATAGACGACTACTGTTCTATTAATTAATCCTCTAAAAGCTATATCCATAGCTCTTTGGAATGTCGCTCCTGCATTTATAAGTCCGAAAGGCATTTTCTGATATGCATACGTTCCCCATTTTGTTATGAATGTGGTTTTAAGTTGGTCATTAGGATGAACCAAAACTTGGTTATATCCTGAAAAACCATCAAGAAAGGACATCAATTCAGAGCCTGCTACTGATTGGAGTATTTTCTCCATAGTAGGTAATGGGAAATTATCTTTCAAGCTCGCTTTGTTCAAATTTCTGAAATCAATACAAATTCGAATGTCGCCATTTTTCTTTCTGACTGGCACCATATTAGAGACCTAGTTTGAGTGTCGGACAGGAAAAATAATCTTGGCCTTCAAGAGTTTGTTAAGTTCAGATTTAATCTGGCTCTCCAAATTTGGATGTATTTTTCTTAACTTCTGCTGAATCGGTTTCTGATCGGGAAGCATAGGAATGGTATGCTGGATAATAGATGTATCATAAGTCTTCAAATCATCATATTTCCAAGAAAAAACCTGTTTATTTTTTCTTAACAGTTTGATGAATGCCTCCTTCTCTTCTAAGGAAAGTCCTAATCCTAAATTAATATGTTGAGGAGCTTGTTCAGTACCTAGATTTATCAATTCGAACCTAAGGGTAGAACTTTGGAGCTTTGCATTAATTACAGGTTTAAACCTGTCTTTGATATCATAAAGATCTTCCAGCTTTACCACAGGCTTAGGAATTGCATTTTCCTGAGGTGTCTCTCTCATTTGGGAGTCATGCTCATCTTCCTCAATGATTTGATTATCATAGGACTTTTCAGAAGTTAAGAATTGTAAAATATCCTCATCATGGTTGAATACTCTCCAATTAGTGACATTGTCGGGAATTGAAGGCCTAAAAAGCAATTCTACGGAAAATCTATCTAGGCTGTAGTCTTCAGAAGGTAGAAGCTTGGAAGCTACATTGGCTAGGAGATCGGCTGCCGAGTTTTGGGACCTGGGGATGGAGGAAATGTTGAACGCGGAAAAGTGTGAAGTAAGTTCTTGTACTAGCGATTGATAGTGCTTGAGGTGATTTGATAGACAATGAATTGCATTCCTCACCTGTTTAACAATAATTTCAGAATCGCCATATACTTTCAAGTATTGCACTTTAAGACCGATCGCTTTATACAATCCCTGGACTAAGGCTTCATATTCGGCTGTATTGTTAGTGCATTCAAATTCCAGTCTACAGGACAGCATTGTCTTTTCTCCTTGTGGACTAACCAGAATGCAACCTGCTCTTGAGCCCTCGCTGGACTTAGAGCCATCAAAATATAAAGACCAAAATAAAGAGGTATTAAGAAAAGTATTTACAGTTTTCTCAGCATCATTGAAACATCTAGACTTATCAGTTTGTGAAAGATTTTCAATCTGAGATGTAAAATGATTGACTGAAAAAGGAGATGGTTGGGCAACAAAGTTGCCAAAGAATGACTCTGACGAATAATTCCCCAAAATGTTATTGTTGAACGCTACAGGTCGGTTTTCTTGCTCAAATTCAGTAACTGTGTGGGTCATATGTTTCTCTCGATCGATCCTTATTTGATTTGGCTTGCCCTTGTAGGGAAGCCACATATGTGACCAATCAGTGGAAATATACCCATGCAATTTTTCGAACCAATCCCTACTCAGAATTAAACCGTAAAATTCAGGTATATCGGCTATTAGGATGTCAATCCTTTGTACTACTCTCGGATCAGCAGACAATCTGATAGTTACGGAATTAATTTCTCCCACAACCTGCACTTTGGTCCTGTCCAACTGTACAATATGAATGGCAGATTTCTGGGGTTCAATGTTCATTTTAGAGCAAACTGAAGCTGGCATTATGTTAGATGATGCCCCCGAGTCAATTAAACAGTTGTGCAGGTTTCTGTTATAAATCTCATATGTTAGCAGGAAGGGTGGAGTATGAGAATTTGATCTATCTCCAATTAGGACTGAATCAGTAGCTTCAACCATACCTGGAGGAGGTTGGCCTGAATCGTTAGCGGCTTTTGCACTAGGGAGTGGTGTAGAGGGAACAACATTCAATTCCTTAAGAAGTAATTTCTGCTGATGCTTTAATTTACTAAGCTCAAACATAGTGATGTTTGCTTTAGTTTTCTTCATGTCATCAACAATATTATACTCCATTGAATCGGATACGACTAATGTTTTGGATGTTGAAGGAGTATTAGAAGTTGAAGGCTGGTTTTGGGAAACTGCTGCAGGTGATTTCTTTGCAGGTGTTTTTTCTTTGGTTGTAGTGGCACCTGCACTCCTCTTCTTTGATGATACCTGAATAGGTTCAGAAGTACTTTTGCTCCTAGTAGTAACTGGGAACGCCTCTTCTTCATTATCAGTATCGGAGTTGGGGAGTATAAAATCCCACATTCCATGACATTCTACTACTTCTTCTTCATCATCAGTTGGTGCGATTGTTTCCTCATCCTCTTCTTCTTCTTGCTCTGAGTCTGCGTTAGATATGACATTTGGGGGCTTTGACTCATTTCTCTTAAAAGTTCTAAAGGGTCTTTTGGTTGAGGTTTCGGCCACTTGTTTCTTTATCTCGACCATTTCATTTGATAAAGTTTTTAAGACCTTTTGCAAACCTTCCATGTCGTATGGATCTTTTGGGGTCTTCTTCTTTGAGTCATCTTTGAAAGAGACTTTTTTGGCTTTTCTGTCTTCCAAGGCATCTTTCTTTTCCAGGGCATTGATGCGTTTTTCCACAGCAAGCGCTTCTTTCATATTTTTGGCTAAGGTAGGTTTCCCTGCTCTATCTACAAAGATGGCTATATTGGCAGGCAGAGCTGTTATATACCATTCGCTTCGAATTTGTTCGCTTGGTTTGGAGGCCGTAGGGATTTTATTTAGGAGCTTATTGAAGTGTGCATTAAATTCCTTAATTGGTTCCCTATGTTCTATTCTCAGATTGGAGAGATCGTTTATTAAGGTAGCCAAAGACCTATCGTCTCCATATTTGGTAAGAAACTGCTCTTGGCAAGTGTTCCAACTAGTAATGGAACCAGAGGGTAAAGAAAAATACCAGGATCCTGTTAATCCTTGCAAGGTGTAAGGGAAGAGTCTAACAACAACATCTTGTTCTGTTACTCCTTTCAAGTTGATTTCTAACATGAAATTATTGATGTGTTCCTCAGCTTGGGTTCCATCATCTGGATTAAAATTGGGTAGCCATTTTTCAGGATAATATGGTAATGGATGCAATGGCACAGGCATGTTGACTGCACCAGATCTGGTTCATGGATCTTCCATTGTAATAGCAACAGTGGTTGATACTACTGTTGGAATTCCAAATGTATGAGAAGGAAATAATACTGAGGAGTGGGCAGGTTGAGATGTTGAAGCTTCTAATCCCCGGTGAACGACAATATGTAATGGGGGAGTGGATGGTTGACTTTGCAGAGGGGAAGATGCAATGGAGGATGTGGATGAAAGCTCTTCACTATCAGATCCTTCAGTATTTTTCTTCGCCTTTTTCCTTTTGGGTAAAGGGAACTCAGTGGGTTCAATACCGAGCTTTTCGCTCTGAAGTCTGGTGAGAGGATGAGGTAAATTGAACTGCGAAGTCGCACTGCTTTGTGATACCTCAGATTTCTGTGGTGAAATCGAGAAGCTCTGAAGTTTGTGGATAAGAGACTGGACTTCAGGTGATTCAAGACTTAATTGTTCTGGAGTATGCTATGTTTGAGCAGTGGTAGTTGATTCGCCTTCTTCTTGTTTGGATACCGGCGAACCAGTATGCAAAAGGGAAGATCGAGGGGATTCGGAGGGAGGATTACTCTTAGAATGGCTTATGGGTTTTGGCTTATGTGCCATTCACAGTCGTTGGCCCTCCTTCTAGCGCCAAAAATGTTGATGCCTCAAAAATTGCTGCAACAACATCAAGGATAACCACCCGGTCCGGACCTTAGTACAGCTCCTTTTCCGTTTGGAATAGTGGCTCCGACTGGGGATAATGGGACCAGTTTCCCAAAAGTTGATAAATGGGATGAATGGATGATTTATAAAACTAAGCTAGCGATGGGTGAATAACTAAATCTATTGACAAGAATAAAAAGAACTATAACCTATCCTGGGAATCTATTGAGCTTTAGAGTGTAGCGTTTGATGGTCTATGTCTAAAGATAGGCATATAGATGACTCCATTTATCAGACATAGATGTTAACTTATTCAAGATTGCTGTGCATAAATAGTTAAACAGAGCGATTAAAGCGATATTACCACACTCATCATTTATATTATTGACAATATACATTATTAAAAGGAAAGAATTTCATAAAACATCCAATAGTGGAATGAATACAGATCTATTGTTACAGCGCATGCATATAATCAACAATAGCAAGGATAATCAAATAACAATTCACATAACAGGAATGAATTCAGACATAGATAGAAATACCATATGAGCTGCTTTGACACTCCCGATATCAATCGCTACTTGTAATTCTTTCTTCAACGCAGAAACATTCACAACAATGACAATAGTGCACAATTGCATAAAAAAGCTTCTTTGCTGAATTAAGAAAGACTGGTCCAGTCTCATAAAAGAATATTGACTGAAGCACAATAGTGAAAACTTCAGTCTTTAAGTCTGGTACAAAACTTTACGACCTTTTCCAAAACAATGAAAGGGTCTATAAATACTAAATTAATCTAAATATCTATTAAACTGAAATGCAACTAAATCGGTATCAATAAATTTTGCTCCCATTTTCCTCAGTGATCTAGCAATTGGCGGCATGATTCATCAGGTAGGATGCTTGCCTTTAAATCTGAGCTGACTTATCGCAAGCATTGGCTCTACTTTCGAAGGTTTGTTGAGGCGCGAAATGAGCTGGGTGGCATAGGTGGCATCCTGAATATCGAGAATTATACACCCGATTGCATCTGTTAAACACTTAACGGCAGCTCGCTGTGTGTGCGGCTTAATCAGGAAAAGCCAATATGCATCCATAGTTAAACTATTAATCCCAGAGATTAATCTCCCTTTCTCCTCTAAATCAGGATAGCACAATTGTTCCAATATATTTGTTGTTGTTATATTTCCTGGTGTACATTGGGAAATCATATTTGCTAAGTAGAGAGTGTTGTTAACTAGATCAACCAGATTGTTGGAAGTTGATTTATATCTTGAAGCTTCCCTTTCTGCTTTCATCACCTGAGTGTGCCATTCTGTGAAAAGTATGTCTTTATATGTTTCTGAAATCTTGGGCAAATTTGCTTCTCTCCCTCGATCAGAATCTTGCCAGTCAAGATATCCAGTTATGATCTCTTCGGCCTGGTCTAACTCATTCCTGGCCTTCTCTACCTGCTGATTTATGGATGTCGTTAGCTCACACAATGGCTCTGCCTGAGCGATTTGTTGACATAGGAGCCTAATTTGGGATATTAAGGCAGTGTTTATTTGCACTGCTTCTGCTCTGAATTCACCCACCTGTTGAGCGCCCTTTATCTTTTCGAGCTGCGATGACAATTGAGCGATTTGCTCATCTTTCGTTTTCATCATTTGCTCGTTTTCTGCCCTTAATTGTGCCACTGCCTCCGATAATTCTTTCTGTTTCTGGATTGCGTTTTGGTCGACCCTTTGCTTTTATGCCTGCAATTGCTGATTTAATTGACTGTTCACTTGTTGCTGTGTCGACAATTGCTGCTCCGCCTGCTCTGCCTTCTGCTTTGATTCAGCCAACTCTGCCTGTAATGCGAAAATTTCTTGGTCCTTAGTTTTTAGTAAAAGACTTACCTCCGATGCCTTGTCAATTGTTGCTGCCGAATAGGCTCCTGCATACTGTGACAGTTTTGTCAGGTCATTGGAGGGGTCGAATTCCTCTTTCCAAACCACGCTTCCCGTAACAGTTTGTTTTGGGAAAAGGGAAGGTTGATCAATCCTCCTTCTTTTCCTTTGTTGTTTTACCACTGCTCTATGCCTTGGGCTGTAGAAGACATCCAGGGGAGGAATATCTTCTACCTGAAGAATGATTTGGTTGGAGGGGTCCTTTGGCATTATTTCAACATCTTTAGAAATGGGTGGGCTGCTGGTTCCACTTAGAACCTGAGGTGAAGTGATGTCCTGTGTGTCGCTTGGCTTGGAAGTGTCTGTATCCTTGGAACATTCCAACCCACTGATGATGGAATCAAACTGTTTCCATTCCTGGATCAATATAGGGTCAATAGTAGTATCTGTATTGACATTAGTGGTGGTTTGTTTTTCCTTTTCAGTTTGGGACTCCTTCCGCACTTTTTCCTGCTCTCTTTTCTGCTGTTCCTCTTGTTCTTTCTTTTGCCTTTCCTCCTGCTCTTTCTTTTGCCTTTCCTCTTGCTCTTTCTTCTGTTGTTCCTCTTTCTCTCCGTGTGCTCTCTTCTGCCTTTCTTCTTTTTCTTTTCTCTGCCTTTGCTCCTGCTCCTTTTTATGATCCTTTGTTACAACCGGGGGTTCCTTTGACTATTGCCGAAAAGGCTCGCTTGATGATGTCGCCGGGGTTGTTGCTAGTAAATCTAGAGGCAGAGTTTGCAACCTCTATTCTCTAAGCTTATTAAACTCAGTTAGCCCTTCATCATTATATTTCATTCGAGCGAGTTATTTAGCCTGACCTATTGTTTCGACTAAAACGAATAGGTCGTCAAACATATCTTCTTTGTGCTCAAATTTTGTCAATTTGGCCTGTTCTAGTGCATTGTAGGCAACTTTCTTTGGATCATATGGCCTGTTTGGGATAGTCGCCAGAGTTAAGGATTGAATCTTTGTGGCTTCCTTTTCTGCATGTTTGAGATCATGCAGAGTATATACACCACACCTCAAGGGAAAAGAGGGCCAGCCCCTCTTCTTTTCTTTCTTGAGAGTCTGTGTAACACTCTCAGCCATAATTTGATAAGCGATTTCTCTTGCTAGCAGGTTATCTGGTATATACAAAGGGAGAACATGTGGGTTGGCTTGGCTACCGAAAACTCTTATGTAGGTAAATCTCTCCTCTCCAAACAAACTTGCTACCACTGTTATATCAAACGAAGCTTGATAGGAAATCTTGGGAATGGGTTTGTCAAAAATAGAATAATGAATAGGCACCATAAAGCCATTGCAGATTTGGTACAGATGGTGCTTGTAAGAGGACTTCCATAGTTTCTGATGGTATATGTGGATAGCCGTGGGATCTTGTGGTGTCCACCTCCAGCCGAGTACGGGAAATTCAGAATTGAAACATATTGTATCTAAGATATATGCACTGTAATAGAATGGGGGAATTTTCCTTTCAGTGACGACAGTCTGATGTCTAAAATCACGCACAGCTTGTGCTAATTTGTCAAAAAGGATGGTGGCCCAATCCATAATTATACCGTTTACAGCTGCCTCCATTAGAGGAACCATCTCTATGGTAAAATTAGCAGAGTCATGCAATCCCCATAATCTACACATCATTATTCCCGCATAGCAATAAGGAGAAGCAAGAGAATCAACCGAGTACTTATCGGAAGGTTCGTGTTTGTGTTTGGTTGGATTTTGTCTCCAATCCCGGATGGGTTCGGATTCAACTTCATTTTCGCTTGCAAACTTCTCCAGGAACGCTTTATTATATATCTTCTCCGGCTCGGGCAAATGATACATTTGCCTTAGATCATCTGGCCTGAACGATCCGAATATTCTTCCGTCTCTAGTGCTGAGATTTCTATCCAAGATTGGGATTTCTTGAATCGCCCACCGCACTACGTCTGTGTATGGGAGAATTTGCTCCCTGGCCGCTATTCTGTGAAGGAAAGAGTCGGCTAAATCTTTGAGAGTACAATCAGACTTCCGAGTAGGATCTGCAGTAGCTTCTGTTACTGTCCTTACTGGTTCTTCGGCTTCAATTAGGTTGTAAGTGCCTTGCCAAGTAACTCTGGTGAGACCCGTGCATGTAGTATCAGATATTAAGCCCTTCTTCTTGTCCACGAGAGCTTGTCCTGCAGCCGGTGTAGTGGAAGCGCCTGCGGTCTTCTTAGATTTCTTCCCCATCTTGTTTGAGCTTCCTTCTATGGATGAATTCTGCACAGCGGAGAGAATAAACGTAACACAGAGATATGCTAATGAAAATCCAATACGGGAAAGATATATCAATCGAAGCGTGCTGAGAGATTAACTCTTAAAAATGGCTGCGGATCCAATCGATGGGAAGATCTTATAGATACATTAAATGGCCGTTTAAGGCCTGCCACCTCTTAAATGCTCATTACACCATTATTCAGCTGAATGACTCGCTTAAGCGTGCTATGGATATTTTGGCGGTTGAGTGCAGGTGATGGATTATTTAAGTGATCAAACTTTAAATACAAATGTATCATAATATCCCTCCATTTAACGGCTTTTCGAAATCCGCGCTATATCGCAATCGGGCATCGGAAACACTTTAAATCATTATGTTGGCAATTTTGAAACACCAATCGCCGATAGCGATATCGCATCGCATCGGGAGAATAGGTGTTATATAACATACAAATAGCATACCCCCGACCGCCGATAGCGAAATCGCATCGCATCGGGGGTAGAATCTAGGCGCCTTATTATTATACATGAGATATCGCCGATTGCCGATTGCGAAATTGCATCGGAACGGGGTGAATGACTTAAGGTGCTTATTTTGTATATAAAGTATCGCTGATTGGCGATTGCGTATCGCGTCGGGACTAATGGCATGGGGTGCTTTATGATGTGCATGGAGTTTTGCCGATAGCCGATAGCGATATCGCATCGGCGGGATCCCATATGTCACTTATTTGCGTCTTCTATGTCATTGCGATATGCGATCTTGTGATCGCTTTATCGTAATGATAAAAGATTGTTATATTTGATTCAATATGGGTTTTTCAAAAAGGTTTTATATCATGCCTTCATTTGGTTTGCGGACCTTTTGCAAATAATGCAATATTGATACCAATTGACTTTTAAAGGGACCCATTTCAAATAATTTTGTAAATAAAATGTTATGAAATGGGGGGGTGTTGTGGAGAACAACAGAACCTCAAAGAAAAAAGAAGTACACAATACAAAAATACACTTCATACCCCCTCTACCTTTATGGAATATATCTAGGGGAATAACAAAAATATCCATATAGAATAGGAATAGAAATTTCCGCTAAAGGGGCAAAGATACTATGAAGGAATAGAATATTTGTGTCTTCCGACCCCAAGCATGCAAAGAGACACCTTTTATGTAATTATGCTACTTTGTCTCCATGTAGCTGAAAAGAGGTTAAATTCTCTTGAGAAAACTTTGCAAATTTTTCCATTGACATCCTTCTATTCTTTGCTAACAAGAGAATATGCTATAGTTTAGGAAGTTCATGCTTCTCAAAATATTTTGGATGCTCTAATAGTTCCACTAAAAGCATTTTAAGAGCCTATCCATAATGTTAGAGGTAAATTTTCTCCTAAGTTGTTTGTTGACCAAAAACAAAGGTCAAGTTTAACCTAAGTTGCACATACTAACCAAAAACAAGTCTCGCATAAATTAATGAGGGAAATCAATTCTTTTGAAAATAAACCATTAATAATGTCTTAGAATGATCAATGACTCATTTCATGGTCTACTTTGATTATTGTATGAGGTCAATGACTGAACCATCTTGTTTTATGTATTGATTTCTTGTTAAAGACATGCCTCAATCTCATCATGAAAGATAAGAGTATATAAGATGTTCAACAAATTGTATACACCGCACAAACTATAAGAGTTTTGTCTCTTCCAATAACCATAGTTCAAATAACAACAAAAAAAATAAGTAGATTGGGTTGACTATTTAGTGGAAACTTATGGTTGGGCTCTACATTTTACATGTGCCTGTCACTTTATAAGGGCTAGAAAAAATTCATGGTAGCATGAAATGTTATATCACTACAATGTAGCTAAATAAAAATAGTTAAAATGGAAAATGGTAGCTACGTCAAAGTAATAAATTCATATATATATATATATATATATATATATATATATGTATATATATATATATATATATATATATATATATATATATATATATATGTATATATATATATATATATATATATATATATATATATATATATATATATAGAAAAAAAAAAACTTGATTTTGGCACCAAGTGGAAATAAATATTACCTTTGTGTTTCTTGGTTGAACGGGAAGCTCCCTTCTCATACTAATTAAAATGTACAACTCTAAACCAAGTCATATAATTAAAGGAAATTCTAGTAGGTTGTATCAAGAGACAATACCTCCTTACGCTTATTCCTTGTAGGTAAATGTAGTGGTGTGTTTCCATTTTTGTTAGGTAGCATAAATACTGCTGGGTCAACCTAAAGTAGTTCCTTCACCACATCCAAGTAGTTGGCTCCATTGGCTGCCATGTGAATTATTGTATGGACCTTTCTGTCTTTTCTTTGAGCCATTTATGGATCTTTTACTAGTAAATCTCTCATAATATCTGTGTAACCACTTCTTGCAGCCAGATGCAGGGAATTCTTGCCATTGCTTCTAGAAATCCCTATCAACTAACTATCTCTAGCAAGAAGCTCATTAACCACCTCAACATGAACCTTAGTTGCAATAGAAATAAGAGGTGTGGCATTTGATAAATCCAAAGTTTTTCTCAGATCAGGGTTGTGGTTCAAAAGCTCCTTATGAATGTATTATGTTACACACACACACACACACACACACATATATAAATATATATATATATATATATATATATATATATATATATATATATATATATATATATATATATATATATATATAGATATATATATATATATATATACATATATATCAACATTCATAATATGTGATCCCATAAACCAATTCAACCTCAATAGATCAAAAAATGAATTCCACTATTTAGTAGTCCACAACTCACATGCATCAAAAGAGAAAATGGCATAGAGATTTCTCACATGGCATGTCAGATAAAAAATCAAGCACATAACATAAGATAAGAATTTGATTTCGTATGCATTATTGTTTTGAAATTTGACCTAAGAATTTTTTTGAGTGGGTTGTGAAGATAGATTATTGAGTACCATTTATTTTGTTGTGTCTCTTGAATGATACCCAGTAGCACATAAGCATCATGGAATCTTTCTATTTTAAATGGTGATGCTAAATCACCTTGGACTTGAGGTGGTTGTAGTGCATTCTTTGTTTGGTAGAGAGGAAGTATTTTGATTGAAGGGTGGTTCTCTCGCTTTTATTTCATCTGTTGGATGCATGATGACCATCACTTTTCCTTGCACCTTTGTTTATCACCATTGAATTGTGTTCCCAAGACTAAGAGTGGTGAATTAAAGTATGTTCCCCATTGTAGAATTCATTGATTATGATTGTGTACACATTTCTCTAAACCTCTTTACCCAATGAAAGCCTTTTTTGATGAGAATGCACTAGGACCAAATGGCAATAGCCTCAAGTGTTTAGATATAAAAAGTGTAGCATGAATATTACTCATAATTATTTGCTCCAAGTACACCTTAGCTAAAGAGGATTCAATTGATTAAACTCAATATTGGGGTTTGTCTCTATCAAAAGTGTATTGTGTGGTTTTTAAAGGCTTGTGGCTTGCAGTTGGCCCTATGCATGCACTTGGCATGATGATGTGATCTGGTATCAACCATGGGAAAATAACATATTGAATGTTGGATCCATTTTGTTATTTACATATATTAGTAATTTTTGAATTAGTAACTCAACACTGGGAATGCATAAGTGCTGCCCTGAATTCTTCGACACATTGAAGAAGCTACTTCTATTAATTATGTCAATATCTAAAACGAGACACTGGAAAAATATTAATACAAGAATATAGCATGAGTCAACAATTTTGTAAAGGACTTTTGTATTCCACATAGTAATAAGTGATAGGAATTTTTGGGTCTATTAATTATTTTGGATCATTCATCTAAAAAGTTATGCTATTTTTTTTTAATAGTACTAGACTATGGTCTGAATCCCTATCTATGGTGTTTAAGTGAACTTGGAAGAAGTCTTTTGGGGGGAAAATGGGCTATACATCTGTAGCAGTCATTAGAGGTCATTTTTCTAGAGTTATTATGATTTTCTACGTTTACTCAAAGCACCAGAATGTGAAACAAGGTTAAGAAAAATGATATAAAAATAAAGAGACCAGCCAGTTACCAAGAGTTGTTTAATAAAACTTGAAATTTGTTGTCAATTCTGTCAACAACATATGTACGAATAATTTGATCCTGAAAATATGATAATGAAGAAGGAAAGAAAAACTTATATTCATAGTTGATGATAGAAGTCAAAATATAGCTTGGTACATAATAACTAAGAACAACACAAGTTAATGCATAAGGACCATAACACCTTCACAGATGCCTTTAGTGGCAGATCATAAGAAGTTCAAAAACATTTAGTTGTTGCAACAACAACATAACCAACGCATATTTTTTTCACTTCTTGAGCCTGCAAAAAGGGAAAACAACCCCCTCCACTTGACACAAAATTATGAGAAGCTTTTAAAATTTTTCCATCTCACTATTTATTGGGCGAGCTAAAAAACATGTGGATGATATTATCCAATTGCATGTGATATGTATAGACATAAATGAAGCTAGCGGAGAGGAAAATAAAAATCTTTAGTAGACAAGGGGAACTATAAAGAATTTAATAAGCTAATGTTGATAAGGAGACCTATAGAAAAATAATCCCAATAAGGACACCTATAGAAAAATATATTCTAATAAAGACACCCTCTCAATATGTGTACTCATGTGTAATGTGGGTATCAAATTCCACAATCATATTTATGATTTTTCTTACAAAACAATAGAAATAATCTCAAATATCTACTTTTTTAAAACCAAAGAGGAAGGATGAAGGCAAAGAAATGGCCAAGGCAAATGCATAATGCCCCAAAAACAGAAGAAGAAAAGTGTTATCGGGAAATCTAGTGTCTATGCAGAGCTGCTAGTCCCACTAAGACTGGTAGCTATCTTAGAAACAAACAAACTAAAACTACTTTCGTTTTCCTTTATGAGAAGTAGATAAGAGGGGAACAAAGGAGACCAACCTCTATCTTGCGCTTGGTTCCTTGCTTGATTCCTCTCCTTTCTGATAGATCTTTGCCACTCGCTTCCTCGTCTACCCAGCTTCAAAGAGCACCTCTGGAATCAAAGCAGCATAACACTATCCAAGAACAAAGATCTACTATCATAAACAATATAGGGCCAGATATATATTGACCACACAAATGCATATATCATCAATCATACAAGAATGTGGAGGAAAACTTGAATAGCTTTATTAATATCAAGAAAAGCAAAGAGGATTACAACCAATTGTTCTGACCCAGTGTCATCCTCTCAGCAAGAAATCCCTTCTTCACGTCATGAAAAGCTTAGATCACCCAACACTATGATGTTACACCAAGATACCAGCAACAATTCCTTACAAGATACAAAATTCTAGCCTCTGGATCTCTGGGATGAGGGATCCATATATAGATGTTTGCAAGGGGGGTGAGTCAGCTTTTGATATTTTATTAGTGTCCTCTCTCTGATAGTTATTGATTCCACTTGGAGATTGATGATTTCTTACTCATCCCTGGGCGAATGCAGAGAGGCAAGTGTCACAGGAGAAGTTTCTAGAAGATTCCATGATCCTCCACCTCACAAATTGACCCTGCCATTTGTCCACTCTCGCCCATCGCATCCCATAGAAGGGCTTTTCAGTATGCATCGCACCTCCTGTGTGCATTTATGTGGGATGCAGCGCACTTTGACCATGGAGCAGGTGAGATGGTCCAGTTTTGACCAGTTCTGAGTAGTTTTTCATAGAGAACTTCTGGGAGATGATGTAATCAGCTGACCTTGTTCTTTTAGGGGTTGGAACAACACTTTTAGGGACTTAAGAGCCCTTGGTTTATGGACATTTATGATAGGGTTTGCAGTGCCCAAAAATGTCTATAACAGTTGCCCCCTAAAGCATGAGGTTGTTAATATTTTGATGTCGGGTGAAATGCTTTATCATGAGGATCTGAAGTTTTTTCGAGCTGGAAGGCGACCTGTAATAAGATACAATACAACAAATTATCTTCATTATATTTTTATTATCTAGCTGAGGCGGGAATTCCCATGCTCAGCTTTATAAATTCATTTTCATGTACATAAGACAGACAATCGTCTGAGTGCAGACTGATGATTCTGGTAGAGCCATCATCCCTTGGATTGGATGATTATCTGTGTAGCAATGATGTACATTTGATGTCTTTATTTTCCTGAATATATATCACAGCCGGGATGGATGAAATTAGATCCGGGGTCTTCAATCTCATTTGATCTTGACTCAAAGTACAAGTCGATCCATGTGAGAGATGTTCCGGAGTCAAACATGGAAAGGCATCGCCTGATTACCAGCCAATGATGTAAGCTGTTAACAGGCACGAGAGGAATCACCGATAATGATGATGACCCTCAAAATACTACAATACAATTCACATGGTGTGAATAAGGGACTTGGCGTCGAACACCACGCAAAATCTTTCGGTTGAAGGCCATTGATGTAAACCTGTCGCCGGAAGTGAGAAACTTGCCATTAAGGAATGCAAGCTTCAAAGTACTGAAAGGGTTGTTCCTAGATCAACTTCCTGGATAATGAGCTGATGTCGACAAGAAGCAATCCATCATAGGAGGGCCTTAGTGAATCCCACATCAATGACACGGAACGGAGAAAATTATTTTAATGGAGGTGAAAACGATCTGATGACATAAGGTTCAGGGTGGCGGTCATGAAAGAATGGAGCGTAAATGTATTGCAATGGATGAGACACAAGTGAATTCTCTGAGTGACTTCTCTTGAACATATCGGCAACACTGACATGATGGATTGGTAGCATTAACCCCAAATATGGATTGTGTGATGGACCCATGGTGATATGACCAGTGAACGGAACAACCCAATCCGACTCGGATGTGGAGTGAAAGTGTCATGTTCAAGAGCGACTTGCTACCAATAAAGTTTCTTCAAGTTCTCTTCCCAATTTTTCCCCAGTCATTGCTGACCAGTACCTCTTTATTTTTGTCAAGCTTGAGGAGGATAACATATGCTTGTTCTATAATTTTCCCTTCAGGCAAACCCATCGCTATGTTTTAACGAGCCTAGCGATAGTGAAACTCGTTCTTGTCTGTATGGACAAGTTTGTCGCTAATCGGTTTTAATGAGTTTAACGACAAAGATAACTCGGTCCTTTTTAATTTTGGAGAGTCTGAAAAGGGACCAATAATCCTTTTTCGTCTTATAATCCCTTAAGTCCGAAAAAAGTATAAAATAATACAAAAGGGATGAATTTTCGGTAATTTTAACGAGCCGAACAAAACAAGTGCTCGATCTTTTTGTGTAATAATCCCTCAAGTCCAAAAAGATTAAAATCTAAAGGAGTTATAGCACTTCCGATCACTTTAACGAGCTGGAGAGGCCAATTGCTCGGCAATCTTTTCATATTTTACGAGTTAGATGAAAAGAGCTTAAAGGAGACTTGTTTTTCGAGGAATGAGTGATAAATTTGGGTAGCAGCTAATTCCAGGTAAGGTTTGGAATTTTCCAATCATGGCAGTGTCACAAGGATGGCTAACAGGATCACTCTTCGCAGCGGTTCCTCAAAAAGGGTAAACAATCAAATGGAGGTGAATGATCGGCCAATACAGAGTGGAGGTGATGATGAGAACATGACCAAGGCTTCAAAGGCTGATGATAATGCATTCATGATGGTTATTTACCGGAAATTGGTTCATTTTTTAATGAGCTTAAACTCTGGGGGAACATTTGCTCATTGCTTATGTTTATTTTTTAACGAGCTTGAATTCCGCGTTAAAACTGCTCAATCCAGTCGTATAATAAGGATGTCTCATTTAAAATGGAAAATTTTCAAAGCTTTGCCTCGCATCCTTTCTTTGTGAAAGTTAGGAAACGACCAATCCTACGAGTTTAAAGGGTTAGAGGACCTACAAATTTAAAAAATAAATGGTCGCACTTCACTTGCACGCCAAAAGGTTTGCATGCCCCCGGGTATAGCAAAAAATTTCTAGGTTACCAAAGACTGTTCTATCCATACTTCAGATAAAACACTTCCTCGGTGATGTCTATCGAAATAAACAAAGGTGAGTGGCGCAACTGGCTCCACTCACATAACTTTGATGAAGGAATCTTATTCCAGTATAATCTCATAAACTAGTCATATATCCTTCGCGGAAACCTACCCTATACCCAAGGTTTTCCTGTCGAAACAGGCCAGGGTGCATGCCCCTTGGGTTTCAGTCATGTCCTCCGAATCACTCGCACTCATCAGGTGGATGGATTGGGGATTGATGAGACATTCCTTGCGTGAAAAGACCATTCAGGGATGGTATTTGACTATTTGCTATGTTTGAATCGGGGAATGAAAGCTGGTCTACGAGCTTGACCACTCTTCCTTCATGCAGAAAACAAATTACTCTAAAGAGTGAGGAGACAATGGCTCCCATGCAATAAATATAGTCGTGTCCAAGGAGTAGATTATAATCCAGGGGTCCTTGGACTACCATTACATTCATGTGAACAGTTTTTCTTCTCAATGTTATCGGCACATTGGGAAGGATCCCTAATGGTCGACTGGTTCCTTTGTCAAAGCCTGTTAGATTTCTCATTTCAGGCAAAAGTGATGGTGAACCAAGCGCTTTCCAAGCAGTTGAGGAAAGGATACTCACAGAAGCCCCTTCATCTATGATGGTACCGGCCTTCACCATTCTATATATTTGAGCAATGATTCAAGATGGTACACTAGCCGGTAAACGGGGTCTGCCTAGCAGATTCCAATCAAAGGAAACAACTAGGTTGCTTACAGGTGGGACCGAATAGACGGCCGGATACGACTCTGACGAACTTCCTTCCTGTGGTAAAGGAATGGGTAGACTGCCCCCATGTTCGTCGGAGTCTGTGCTTATGAAGCGAATTTGAACGGTGTCGTTCTTATTCTCTTCGGTGACTATATCATCCGAAGATGGACCTTCTGAAGGCAAGACAGGGCAACTGCCACCTCGACCTTTTGACTTTCGTCTGGTGTGGATTCAGATGGTTTATCTCCAATGATAGACGCTTCGGCCGACCACAATGGCGTGTCCGCTGGATTTTCAACTAGTGACAGACTCGGCAAGAGTTTCTTATATCCAGGAGGAAGCCGTAATGGTGAAACCGGGCGGTCATCCAAAACTCTTTTAGCCTCGTCTAAGAAGGGAAAATGGTGGACGGCGTGATCGCCTTCACACAGTTTACAAGGAAATTTACATTTTCCTTTTTGTCTAGGGACTTCACTTTCACTAGTTGACGGTGTATCTTCAACATGATCGTCAGAGGTTGATGACACCGGATTGTGCAAACGAGGAGACCAGTCCCTTAAGATCCGAGGGATGCAAGGACAATCTCGATGATAGTGGTCTCCTTTGCAAATGACACATGGCGATTTAGGCCTGGACGGTGTAGTGTGTGGATTTTCGCTAAACGATGCCTGGTTGCCCCTTTTCGCCTTTGGCTCCTTCTTCTTCTTCTCTTTCTTCTTCTTCTCCTTCTTCTTCTCGGTTACTTGATTTTTGGCTTTACCGGCTTCAACAAGCAAAGAGGAAGGAGGAGAGGGAGAATTGGACGAAGTATAAGGTTGGGGGATAACTCTGGTATCGTTTAGTTGCTGATTTGATTGTTCAGGAATCACAGTGTTCTAAACGACAGAGGTCGAGAAGAACCATACAGGCAAGCCGATTGTTAATACGGGAAGCGACAATGTGGCCATATGGGGTGCACCAACATCTCCCAAGAGGAGAAAGGACTAGGATTTCCTCCAAGGGGAAATCCTTGGTTGGTGGACTCCATTTTTCTCAACCTAAGACCAACATAGGAAAGGTGATGTTTATTCCGATTAAAATAAATTTTAGACGCTTTGACACAACTTGTTTTTTCAATTTTTAAGAGTCGAGAAAAAACAAAAGATGACTCTAGTCGCCTTCGATTTTTAATGAGCTTGAAGTGACAAGTGCTCAGATGGACCTTTTCCTTTAAGGAGTCTGAAAAGGAACGAAAGAGACTACTCTGGAAATCTAGACAGAGGGATTACCAAACCAATCGCAAAACTGCAGAATACTTTTTACGGTACGACAGTCAATCTTCCCGAATGTTGTGTTCAGTGCATTGCGATCGATAGGGCGGCAGACACGGCTTCCTATGGATAAAGGATAAAGCCTATTGTGGTCTCCCAATATATACTCGATGGTACGTGGGAGCACAAGTCCGTACTGGCACTTGTCATCTCAAAGTGGAGGAATCACCCAACCAGCAATGAAAACAACAGTTACCAGGCTTTACGACGTCGGAATACGTCTCTAGCCTATACTTCTAAATGTTGTGCGTTAGGTTCCAAAGCATTTTTAAATTCATTAAATTTATTTTATAGTTGATCTTGCTTAAGAAATTTTCCTTTCAGGTTCACCGTGTGATGTAGATATACAATTTCCTAAAATGCAATCTAAGATGATAAACAATCGTTTAATCTTCTTTTTGCAATGAAAATCCTAGCTACTAAGGAAAGAGAGACGATATTCTTTCAACATAGAGCAGAGAGCACACACTATATGCACTGTCCTAAATCAAACCAACAAACATTCTAAATGCAAATGCACATGCATGTATTTTTTTTCAGCCTTCTTAATGTGTGAATGATAAAAAGAAAGGTAAGTGCAAATCTGAATTATTTTTCAAAGCGACATTACTAACAAGTTTCTTTTCAAGACAAAATGAAGACAATGACGACACTTTGTGATTTGGAATTGAAAACTTGCTTTCGACACTTGAAAAGCTATTAATTCAAATCAAATACAAGAGTAACAGTGTAATTGACTATCAAGAACAATCAGATTCTCTTCTATGACTGAAAATGACACTTGCGACACTTCCAAATCAAGAAACGACAGTTCAATTACGCTACTTATTTGTAAAAGAGAACTGAAAATGTGTCACAATACATAAAAACATTTACAGTCCTTTACACAATGGAGGTGGAATAATGGCAAGGAAGGGGGTTTCCAACAGAGGTATATTGACTACAGACAGCAAAACTCCTGAATAGAGCTGAAAAGAGTGAAAAAAAACCAAAGTCTGAAGGAAAAATTAGCCCTTTCTGATTAGCGCACCTATTACACAGGGATTCTAGTATGCATCCCACCTATAGCACACGGGAAATGTGATGCATACTGATATCCTTGAAGGGAGGGTTCGATGGTACAGTGCGAGACTTTTGATCCAGTTCTTGATCACAGTTTGCAGCACAGTTCAGGGATTTTGGCCGAGCAAGTGGTAATCAGTAAATAAATCACAGTGGTAGATCTAAGGAGGTTACTAGAGCCACCACTAGGGCAATTAGAGAGCTTGTAAACCGATTGTTCAGTTCATAAACAAAACCCGAAGATATACTGAAGCAGCATTGATCTACTTTGCACTTGCATAGCAAATGCAGTTCGAAGGCTAGTTGGCTTGACTTCAGGCTCCATCTGTAAATTTATAAAATAAACAAATATAGATAAACAAACAATCTATTCGCTCCCCAGCGGAGTCGCCATTTTGTTATCGAGAAATCTAGTGTCTATGCAGAGCTGCTAGTCCCACTAAGACTGGTAGCTATCTTAGAAACAAACAAACTAAAACTACTTCCATTTTCCTTTATGAGAAGTAGATAAGAGGGGAACAAAGGAGACCAACCTCTATCTTGCGCTTGGTTCCTTGCTTGATTCCTCTCCTTTCTGATAGATATTTTCCACTCGCTTCCTTGTCTACCCAGCTTCAAAGAGCATCTGTGGAATCAAAGCAGCATAACACTATCCAAGAACAGAGATCTACTATCATAAACAATATAGGACCAGATATATATTGACCACACAAATGCATATATCATCAATCATACAAGAATGTGGAGGAAAACTTGAATAGATTTATTAATATCAAGAAAAGCAAAGAGGATTACAACCAATTGTTCTGACCCAGCATCATCCTCTCAGCAAGAAAGTCCTTCTTCACCTCATGAAAATCTTAGATCACCCAACACTATGATGTTACACCAAGAAACCAGCAGCACTTCCTTACAAGATACAAAATTCCAACCTCTGGCTCTCTGGGATGAGGGATCCATATATAGATGTTTGCAAGGGGGGTGAGTCAACTTTTGAGATCTGATTAGTGTCCTCTCTCTGATAGTTCTTGATTCCACTTGGAGATTGATGATCTCTTACTCATCCCTGGGCGAATGCAAAGAGGCAAGTGTCACAAGAGAAGTTTCTGGAAGATTCCATGATCCTCCACCTCACAGATTGACCCTGCCATTTGTCCACTCTCGCCCATCGCACCCCATAGAAGGGATTTTCAGTATGCATCGCACCTCCCGTGTGCATTTAGGTGGGATGCAGTGCACTTTGACCATGGAGCAGGTGAGATGGTCAAGTTTTGACCAATTCTGAGTAGTTTTTCATGGAGAACTTCTGGGAGATGATGTAATCAGCTAACCTTGTTCTTTTAGGGGTTGGAACAACACTTTTAGCGACTTGAGATCCCTTGTTTTATGGACATTTATGATTGGGTTGCAGCGCCCAAAAATGTCTATAACAAAAAGGATGCAACTACTGAAGTTGAAGCAAACAGGAAAGCAGGAAACGAGTTAGTAGGAGGGATTTTAAGAGGAGGTAGGGACTAGGATGACCTAGGTCATTCTGAAACTAAGAAAAATAATTTTACTTTGCAAAATATGTCCAAGATAAATCTTGAAAATTTCTCTTAGGAATTAGGCGAGAAGTTTTCAAAATTTAACAAGACTATGATCAATCTATGGAGTATAGTAAAGCTCAGAGCCAATCTATGGGGCATGGAAAAACAACCATAACATCTAATATAAAATACAATTAAACAACAAAAACATGTTGATGAACAAACGTGCAATTGGACAAGGTACTAGAAAAGTTGTATGAGACATGAACAAAATGAGTGCATTCATTTACAATGTCAAGGGAGTGAAAGAAAATTTATACTAGGGATGAGGAAAAAATACTTAAGCTACTGGAAAAACACCATAGCCTTGATCCAAAGGGTATATCCCTTAGAGAAGTTTGGGTTTGAGCCAGGAGGTTATACCTATAATTTTGGGATTTTGGGGTTGCAGTTAGCCTAGCTTCTTGTCTAGGATTTTTGTATAAATAAATAAAATTCTTTCTTTTATCATTTAAAAAGAAAATTTGTGCCAAAATATGCTACTCTACTTGGCTCCTTTTGCAAAAGGACCATGGATGAATAATATTTTAAACCAATCAGATTAGGAGCTTGTAATTAATACATGGTGTTGACTCCTGACATCTAGGATCTACTAGAGAAAAGATAATCATAATGAATTGATTTTTTCACCATGAGAGAAGATATGTGCATGGCCCAGCGATGGAAAATATCCATCCTTAGAGGGGATTTCTCATACACCAAAGGTGAGAGAGCCCAAAGTGTGAATTCCATTTTTATCGATACATATCCAATGATTGTTACAATAGGTTCATTTATAATTATATTGTCTTCATATCTCTTCATCAAATAGTCACATTGTTGTCTCTCTATTAATAACTATTAAAGAATGCTATTATTATTTATTTAGTTGTGATTGTCCTATTCATAATTACCAATATGGTACGTAATATCTTGACACAATGTTTTCCCTTATGCTTCTATTTTTTCTCAGCAGAGAAACTATAAAATCTGTAGTCTTATGCCACCATACACTACTCATAGCTTCCCATAATGGACTTCACATTTATATTGTCCCTTGTCAGACATGTGAGAAATATCCATGGTATAGGACATCAAAATAACCTTATAATTTTTGTATATCCTACAATTAAATGTGTCTAGCTAATTATTATACTCAGACTTATTTGGAAGCCCTAGTGCACATTCATCAAAATAACCTTAAGTGACACCCTAATGACAAAGAATTCCTTAACCCATCTCTGTAATAATAGTAAATACCATATTACAAAAAGAGACCATTATACAAAAAACATCTTCTCAAAAGGTGTTATAGACAATTTTGTGCCTTACAGCAATAAGCATGAATTGTCAATAATCCAAGGGATCCAAAGTTCCCTAAACATGATGTTCCTACCCCTAGAGGAACAAGGTCAGCAAACCAACAGCTCTCAGATCAGTTCTCCACCTGAAAACACTCAAAAACAAGCAATCCTGAAATCAAAGCAGGTGCTCCACTAGGCTTCTGCGCTGAAACACAACTGCTCCATGGTGTACCTGCGTTGCAAAGCAGGTAGAACAAAGCCCACCTGTGTTGGGCGAGTTTGGACATGTGGCACAGTGAGTCATTGCTTTGGAATCTTCCAAAAATGACACTTGGGTCAGGTATTTCGCCTTGTGATGAGTCAGAGGCTTTGTTTCTCCAAGTGGAAGCAAGGTTCACCAAGTGGACTCAAGAACTGAAGATCAACTGAAGATTAACTTAAGAGAGAAAGGACACAAGGCAGCTACACATCAGTTGCAAGCTGACTCATCCTTTCTCAATTCATCTATATATTGAGCTCTCTCCTATGAGCTTAGGGGGCTGGAATTTTGTGCAAAGTAATGATATGCTGTTGGTTTCATTCTTGAGTTATTGGGTGATTGTTTGAGAGAGGTGAAGAAGAGCAATTCTTTCTGCTGGGAGGTGTTGCTGGGTTGGAGCCTGCAGTGGTTGTAATCCTCTCAGAACCTTTATTTCTTCATTAATAAAAGCTATTGAGGTTCTTCTATGTGCTCTTGTTTCAATTATGTATTGTGATGATTGCATGTTTGGTTTACACTAATCCATGAACCAGTTATGATTGCATGCCTCTTGTAGTTTCCTTCTTTGTCATTGTGCAGGATCTCATTGCAGCTGGGCGAGCAGAAGGACAAAGAGCTAGGAGCAAGCGGCCAAAGAGGAGAGTTTGGATTCGACATTAAGCGCAAGGCAACGGTTAGTGCTTTCTCCATCCTCTTTTGCTTTCATAAAGAAGTAAACCTTCAGTAGTTTGTTTTACAGTTGTTGCTAAGGAACTGTCACCCTTAGAGTGGGTTAGGGTCATCCGAGTCGGATACTTTTCCCTACAACAAACGATCCAATTGCTTACGCCCCTTGGTGGCCAGTGATTCCGCACAAACTCCCATCCGACATTCCTAAATTCAATGGAAATCCAGGTGAAGACCCGTCGAATCATGTGATGACATTTCATCTATGGTGTTCGTCGAACACTTTGAATGACGATTCGATAAGGCTTCGCCTCTTTCAGAGGACATTGACAGGTCCGGCAGCAAAATGGTATATAGAATTGCCTAGAGCTTCGTTCGACAATTTTGGCTCCCTTGCCACAACATTCTTGACCCACTTTCAATTACCAATAAGGTACGAAACGGGAACAGAGATATTGACTAACTTCAAACAGACAACCGCAACTCATATATCAGATCATATACATGAGTGGCGACGTCGACGAAGAATGGTTAAAACATACGTTCCTGATCAGCTTTTAGCTGAGTGGTTTATAAAGTCATTACTTCCGGCTATAACGGAAGATGTAGCAAAGGGAGGAGTCGTAACAGAAGAGCAAGTTATCGCTCGTGCACAATACTTGGATTTAGTATATACTCAGTCCGGCACGCTCTATGACAAAATACCATACGCCCCTAGACCAGAGTTTTCAATCCCTCCTCCTCCTAAATCAAACAGTGACTCTCATGCCGGCGATGGCGTGATTGGCATGGCAAACGCGAATCCGAAAAGGACCAATCAAAAGAAGGCCCGTAAGGATTCGAATCAAAATGCGCATGAAGAAGTTCTTGCTTCGGAAGTAAATGTCGTATCGACAGATAGGGGCAAAGAAACCAATCAACCAGGAAGCAAGAAGAATCAAAACAAAGGGAGGAAGAATAAACAAGGTGGGTCATCCCCTAAGAAAAATTCTTCAAACCCTCCTGGGAATAGGAAACGGTTTCCGTGTCAAATATGCGATGACAAAGATCACAACACTAAGGATTGCCCATTCAAAGCTGAGCTAAAGAGGTTCTTTAAAAGTCCTCATACCTCACCTGTGTCAAGTGATCAATTTCCTAACCCAGGTCAAAATCTGGTTGATAGTGGAAACGCTTCCCCGTCCCAAGTACTTATGTTGTCGATTTCGAAACAGCAAAATGATGCTTTGATTTCGACAAGGAGCAAAGATTATGGGAATCCGCAGGTGTCGAGCGATAAAGGGACAGATCAACCTAGCAGTTCGACGACAACTTCGGCAGAAGTTGTACCCCCCATCACACATGAATTAACAATAAAACCGCCAAAGGGAGTAATACACAAGTCGACATTCAATCCTCGTGCCAGAGCGGCACAACATTACAACATAGTAGAGGATTTGGCGCAATCGCCATCTGCTATGTCGACTCTTGAAGTATTACAGCATTGCCCATCCCAAAGGCAGGCATTGTTATCAGCGATTGGTGGGGTGGATCCTAAAGATTCCAATCTGGTATCCTTTGATCATAAAGGGTATGATCCTCAGTTGCCGGCTCAATTAGCTTTCCTCGTCCAAGTGAAAGCCCTCAACAAAACAGTTCATAGAACGATTATTGATGAGGGAGCATCGACGTGTATTATGTCGATGAGTTGCTGGAAAACTTTAGGATCTCCAACCTTGTCGCGATCATCGACAACGTTAAAAGCATTCGACGGGAGGATATACACCCCTTACGGTATCCTTAGTAACCTGAAGGTTGAACTAGGGGGCAAAACAGTAGAAATAGATGTTGAAGTCATCGATGGCAATCTTGACTATAACATCCTACTGGGAAGGCCATGGATTTATGCCATGCAAGCTGTTGTGTCAACCTATTTTAGGAAAATCGCATTCCCCTTTCAAGGAGGGATTACGATCATTGACCAACAAAATTTCCTCCCTAATGGTTCACAAGTTACAGGAAGCGTTCCTCTGATCCATGGAAGCGACCATTCGTTTCAAAATATCGGAGTAGGCCTACTAAAAGATCCTACATTAATGGGAACTTTCACCCTTCCGCCAACGTTCATTGTGGGAGAAGTGGCGACAGTAGGAACCTGCAATATGATATCTTCCGTACAAAAGATGTCAGAAAACGATATTAGCATGGATCATGCAAAGGTTTTGTCCCCAAGCCCAATGGAAGTATTGTAGCAATCAATTTTCTTGGCCTGGGGGGCAACCCCAAATCAACGCTCATCAAGCGTTTGGATAGATAGGTCTAGAGAATATGGCACCCCTTTAAGTCCTTGGTCGCGAGTGCATGGAACCGACAAAGGAATAGTCCAATCAATGGTAATTGACGGGGCACCATGGAATGATTCCCACCATCGTTCCCTTCTCCCGGGTTGTGGGGAAGATACTCAAAATAACCTTTATCATCCTTCAGTTTTCGATTTTCTATCGAGTACTGTAAATACAGTGGGCAATGAGGATAGTTCTTTTACTATGTCAACCTCATTAAAAAATGAAATGATCCCCTTTCCAGATCTCAATGGTAAACCTTCATTCCAACCAACAAAGTTGAATGCAATGAAGCTTGGGGGGCATGCACCTCGATTTGCGTTATTATGCTGGGGGCATGCAAACATATCATCGAGCAGTTTTAGCAATGTTCATGCTCGTTAAAAAATAAAAGCAATCATCGAGCAGTTTTTGTGCAGAAGTTCATGCTCGTTAAAAAATAAACGTAAATTGTGAGCAATCTTTCCCTAGCAGTTCAAGCTCATCCAGAAAAATGAACCGGTAAACAACCTCGAGAAATGTAACCTTTGAAAGCCATATTAAAAGCCCTTGGTCGTGTTTATATGCCATCACCTCCATCTGTTCATTTGGCCAATCGTTCACCTCCATATGTTTGTTTACCCATTTTGAGGAACAGCTGCGAAGAGTGATTTCACTTAGCCATCCTTGTGACACTGCCGTGATTGGAGAATTCCAACCTGTACCTGGAATCTGCTGCTATCCCTGTTCATCACTCGTTCCTCAAAAGACGAGTCTTCTTTGAGCTCTTTTCACTGACTCGTAAAATATGAAAAGTTTGCCGAGTTTTGGCTTTCCAGCTCGTTAAAGCGACCGGAGAGCTATCCCTCCTCTAGATTTTAATCTTTTTGGACCTGAGGGATTATTGCACAAAAAGATCGAGCGCTTGTTTGTTCGGCTCGTTAAAGCAACCGAAAATTCATCCCTTATGTATTGTTTTAAACTTTTTCGGACTTAAGGGATTAGATGACGAAAAAGGAATTTTGGAGTTAACTTTTCGCACCTTTTCAGACTCTCTAAAAATGAAAAGGACAGAGTTTTCCTTGTCGTTAGACTCGTTAAAATGATTAAATAGCGACAAACTTGTCTTTAGACGAGAACGAGTTTCCCTATCGCTACGCTCGTTAAAACATAGCGATGGGCTTGCCCGAAGGGCAGGTTATAGAACAAGCATATGTTATCCTCCTCAAGCTTGACAAAAATAAAGAGGTACTGGTCAGCAATGACTGGGGAAAAATTGGGAGAACCTCACAGTATTAATGGTAGCAAGTCGCTCTTGAACATGACACTTTGTCCTTCGTACCGCATCGGGTTGGGTTGTTTCATTCACCGGTCGCAGAACCATGGTCCTCGCCACACCGTCCACAATTGGGGTAATGCTACCAATCCATCACATCAGTGTCGTTATATGTTCAAGAGATGTGGTTCTGTAAAGAGTCAACCGTGTTCCACCCACTACCATACATTATCCTTCATCCACTTCATGACCGCCACCCTGAATCATACATCACAGTTTGTTTTCACCTCATCATAATCACTAGCTCCGTTCCGTGTCACTGATGTGGGATTCATTAAGGCCCTCCTTTGACGGATCGCTCCTTGTCGACATCAGCTCATTATCCAAGGATTTGATCTAGGAACACCCCCCTCAGTACTTTGAAGCTTGCATGCCTCAAGGGCAAGTTTCTCACTTCCGGTGACAGGTATACATCAATGACCTTCGACCAGAAGATTTTGCATGGTGGTCGACGCCAAGTCCTTTATTCCCACCATGTAGATTGTACTGCCGTACCTTGAGGATCATCATCCTTATCGGTGATTCCTCTCGCGCTTGATTAACGGTTTACATCATTGACCGGTAATCAAGCGATGTCTTTCCATGTTCGACTTCAAGAAATTCTCACATGGATCGACTTGTACATCGAGTGAAGATCGGAAGAGACTGAAGACCCCGGATCTAGTTTCATCCATCCGGGCTGCGATATATATTCAGGACATAAAGACATTTGATATGTACATCATTGCAACAGATGATCATCCTTTTCAAAGGATGATAAATTCGGCAGAGAATTATCAGTCTAGCATCAGACGATCGTCTGTTCTATGTACCAAAATGTATTTATAAAGCTGAGCATGGGAATGCCCGCCTCAGCTAGATCATGAAAAATGTATGAAAAATAATGTATTGTATTGTATCTTATTACAGGACACTTCTCAGCAGATTGAATGAACTTCGGATCCTCTCAATAAAGAATTTCACCCGATAAACGACCTCATACTTTAGGGGGCATCTGTTATAGACAATTTTGTGCCTTACAGCAATAAGCATGAATTGTCAATAATCCAAGGGATCCAAAGTTCCCTAAACATGATGTTCCTACCCCTAGAGGAACAAGGTCAGCAAACCAACAGCTCTCAGATCAGTTCTCCACCTGAAAACACTCAAAAACAAGCAATCATGAAATCAAAGCAGGTGCTCCACTAGGCTTCTGCGCTGAAACACAACTGCTCCATGGTGTACCTGCGTTGCAAAGCAGGTAGAACAAAGCCCACCTGCGTTGGGCGAGTTTGGACATGTGGCACAGTGAGTCATTGCTTTGGAATCTTCCAAAAATGACACTTGGGTCAGGTATTTCGCCTTGTGATGAGTCAGAGGCTTTGTTTCTCCAAGTGGAAGCAAGGTTCACCAAGTGGACTCAAGAACTGAAGATCAACTGAAGATTAACTGAAGAGAGAAAGGACACAAGGCAGCTACACATCAGTTGCAAGCTGACTCATCCTTTCTCAATTCATCTATATATTGAGCTCTCTCCTATGAGCTCAGGGGGCTGGAATTTTGTGCAAAGTAATGATATGCTGTTGGTTTCATTCTTGAGTTATTGGGTGATTGTTTGAGAGAGGTGAAGAAGAGCAATTCTTTCTGCTGGGAGGTGTTGCTGGGTTGGAGCCTGCAGTGGTTGTAATCCTCTCAGAACCTTTATTTCTTCATTAATAAAAGCTATTGAGGTTCTTCTATGTGCTCTTGTTTCAATTATGTATTGTGATGATTGCATGTTTGGTTTACACTAATCCATGAACCAGTTATGATTGCATGCCTCTTGTAGTTTCCTTCTTTGTCATTGTGCAGGATCTCATTGCAGCTGGGCGAGAAGAAGGACAAAGAGCTAGGAGCAAGCGGCCAAAGAGGAGAGTTTGGATTCGACATTAAGCGCAAGGCAACGGTTAGTGCTTTCTCCATCCTCTTTTGCTTTCATAAAGAAGTAAACCTTCAGTAGTTTGTTTTACAGTTGTTGCTAAGGAACTGTCACCCTTAGAGTGGGTTAGGGTCATCCGAGTCGGATACTTTTCCCTACAACAAAAGGGGCATGTTAAAGGGAGTTTGTATATATGTTAAGTACAACACTTAAGATAGATCAAACTGCAAAGAGAAGAAAATGGACAGGAAAAAAATTGGTATAGACAAAACTGTGAATGAAAAACTTGTCCTTCCAACGTTCTAGTAGTGTAAGGTGACATCTAGCATGTAGCCCATGTAGGGAAGAATGATAGCTTATAAGTTTCTTCAAATTTATGAATTTCAAATCTTAGTATATGGTTATAAATCTTATAAATTGATAAAGTTCAACTTATAGGTTTCTAGGTTGCAATGTAAGATGCATACTCAGATTGCTAGTGGCATACACATGCCATTTACAAGGTTCCAATTTTTCCAACACCTAGATCCATATCATATTCTCTGAGGCAATATCACCTATAACATACATGAGAAAGGCATACTGATTAATATTTTCAAAGGCACATTTGTATTCAATAATATCAAAAAATAATCATCTCTGGTTCAAACTCACTTCGTTGTAGACTTTAGGGATAAAATTTTGGGTTATATTCTGTGTTGTTGTTCTTTCCACCTATAGTAGGAACTATAATAAGTGGTTGTATGATCCATATAAGGGTAACCACCCAAAGGGTTGAAATTTGCAAGCCTAAAACATGAGAAAGTACACACTGAATAAATTCTAAATGGACACATTAAATATAGATTCAATATAGAAGCATGAGAAAACACTTACCCTCATCCTCTGTTGACCCTAAGTTCATATATTGAATATTTTTTCATAATAATGAAAGTTATTTAAAATTGAAAACAAAAAGGAAACAATTGCTTGAATAATAGTTTCAGATCATATAAAATTTGTTTCACATTATTGGATATTGGCATTGGTCATATGACACTATAAACAGAGATAAATTCTCATAAATATTTGCATACCTAAGTTCTCAAATACACTAGTGAAAAACACCACGTGATAGCATTACTCAATTAAAAAATAAATCAAGAAATTTCTAAAGCAAATACCTGTATTCCCCATGAGAGCTCTACTTTTGTGCTAGCAGTTAAAAGTTTTGAACTGCCCCAGTCTCGCAACATGTGGATTGAATAAGAAATATGACCCTTAGATGTAACAACCTTTTTTCCCTTTCAAGTTGAACAGGTAGGAGAAATGGTAGAAGCCACACTTGCAACCTTCTCTGTTGCCTTTTCTCTCCTAGCTCTTCTTTCCATTTGTCGACTAGATCTTGCCTTTATATTATATGTCTTATGCAAAGGGGATATAGAAGAGTTGGTTGCATTTTGTTCAAATATATTACACTCCCTTCCAATTGCAAGTGTAGAACTGGTGGAGCTTGAAGATTGAGATTCACATTCCTCTTCTGAGTGAATTACAAACAATTGAACTCTTTTTGAAAAGTTCATATCTTCTAATCATTCCATTTCAATGAGTCTATCCCTTCCAATCCTTAATAATTCCACCTCGGAAGGAAATTCCTTCAAGTACTCACTTTCTTATGGTGTTTGACCTTCTAATAAATAAACCACCTCTCTAGCATCCTTCACAACTACCTTTGCTAAAGCTACAACTAATCTATTAAACTAGGAAATAAAAACATGGCCTTTTCGAGAAAAACAATTTGAATGGCTTACAAAATCTTCCTAAGGTTAAAAGACTCTATTGAATTTATAATTCAGACAAACATTTTTGCAATTATCCCATATTCCTTTCTTTTAGCATAGTCTAAACCTATATGTAAATGAAAATTTCCACAAGTATTCATGTTGGATATTGCTTTTGAATTTAGACTGTGGGTGAGAAAAAGTGATGTCTGATGTTTCAGGTGGACACTCCAACCATTTCCTTTTTAACTTATTTTCCCCTGATGATGGGTGGAGTGTTCACCCAAAATGGAGGACACCACTTTTTCTCACTCTAAATCTAGAGACAATATCCAATTTGTCTAAACCTTCTACATTTTCACCTTTTCTTTGGGCATATTTTCTGATGAGTTTTTCTCAAAGTCCAACCAAAAATTGTTCGACTGACAAATTTTAGTTGTTAAATCAGTAAAGACTCAGTGCCCCAAAGGTTTTTTGGACTGAATACATTTATGTTTTCAAAAAACATTCTCAACAATGAAAAATAACAACCTCACCAAGAATTTATCGCCAGATTTCAGTGAAAAAGATAAAAATGTAGAATAGTTACACTTCACCCTTAACTTCTTTTGGTTCATACAAATGGTCTATTTAGATATACATTTCTTTGAGAAATCTAAAACCTATACCAACTTTTCTATATATCTATTGGAACGTGATTGGAACAAACCATTGTTTCATTCACTCCTTCATATGCCTAAAATGTTGATGTTCTATATTTGACAGAACATCAGGTAGTAGGTCTGACAGGTCTCTGACTTATCCTTCCAATTAATAAATTTCTTGAATTTCTTTATCCTTTGACTTTGTGATTGTTATGTTTGAATTTGGGTCCATCTTTCCAAATTTTACAATCACTAGATTGTTGAATTGAGTTTTTTGTATGACAATTTTCTTGAACTAGATTTGTGATGTTGTTCGTTTCTTGAACATAAGATTTTATTTTGATTTATACTTTTCTAATACTTTTAGGATAACAGTAACTTTCAAAGCTAGGTTAAGTGTTGTCTTGACAAAATGGGCATCTTTGCAGACTGACTTTTCAATGTGGCAGATCTATTCAGGAGGGTGTTTCTCCATCATTGATTTTTGAAGTATTCCTTTACCTAATAACACAGACTTTCTAAAATGGTCTTCAACTTTTCACCATTGCACTTATAACAAATTGTATTCTATAAGAGTTTCAATCTAAACTTGGCTTGAATAGACCCTACAATTGCAGCAACATGCAGATAAAGATGCAACTCTAATGTGTTTGGAATAAAGTCAGCTCATGCTTCTAAGAAGGCTCAGAGAACATCGTGGCAGACAATTAACCATTATTCAAGAAGCTCTAACATTTTCTAGTGATAGAGATGAGGAAAAGGATATACATTCAAACTATTGTGCTCACCAAAATTATAATCGAGTGTTCAATGTATCTTGAATCACGGTCTAATCTAAATAAAAAATAAAAATACAAGAAAGGTATCAAGAGTTAGAAAAATTCATTACTTGAACATTCTATGTGAAATGTTCTCATAAAAATTATCAAGGTCCATTCATATAGAAAGATAAATTTGTAAGAAAAACCTAACAAATTTTTAAGAGTTAGACAAATTCATTACTTGAACATTCTATGTGAAATGTTCTCATAAAAATTATCAAGGTCCATTCATATAGAAAGATAAATTTGCAAGAAAAATCTAACAAAATCATCATTTTAAAATTGTATTGAGAATTGTTTTACAGACTGTGATCATCGAACATAAATTTCACATACAACACTAGGATTATGCTATTCTTTTCGAGCATTTAGTACACATAATTGTGTCCAGTATTATTAAAAGAAACCATAGTAGCTTTAAATCTCTAGAAAAAAGATGCAAGCAACCACACATGTAATATTTTTTTCTAAAAGTGCCATAGTGTTGTTTGTTAAGAAGATGAAACTAAGGAAACAAACAGATTCCCATATGGAAATTATAATATCTATAAAGCAAAAAAATACATTGATAGGTAAATACCAACACTCTTTTATAACACACAAATCTTAATGCTAAGCACGAATTGCTAAATATGACCATTAGCATTAAAACCAAACTATTGAAGGGATGTTAATGTGAGTCCATCTCATGAATATCTTCAACAGATCTATTGCCTCACATGTTAGACACTTTCAATGTTTGATAGGGCTACAAAGGATAATCCAATAAAGCAGAGAGAGGAGGGATTAGCTGTGATTCAGAAAATAATCTTCTGATAGCCTTTTGTTTGGAGCTAGGGATGGCATCCAATAGAAAAAGCAGAATTGTCTTCCCTTACTCAAATTTTGAAGATTTGTAATCTAAACTCATCAACAAGGCTTTGGTTCATAGGTGATTTTGATGGAGAATTAATCTATCGACCAAGGTTGCATTCTTGTTGTAGTCTGCCCCAACCTAGTGGCATGTCAAAAGGCAATGATGTTAGATACAAATCCTAGCCAAATTTGTTAGGATAGACAACCATCAAGCCTGACACACAATTCAAAGGAAGTCCATGTTATGTGGTAAGCCATTGATCTTGGGATGTGTTCCTTGAAGCAACTTCCAAAAAAAAATAACTAGCCTCCTTGTGGTAGAAAAATTTCTTTTGCTTTAATATTTAATTGGAGAGCTGGTAAATGGAAAATTAGAAACTGCAAGACTATTTTAAAGAGACCAAGCTTAGTCTTTCCATTGAAAATATTGATTTTCTCTACATCAAGATATGTTTAAAAAGTTTGGCTAATGAAAATTCCAAGAGGGAAGGTAAGTTATTGGAAGGAAAGGTGGTAATTTCAACATATCCTACACAATTAGTGAATCCAAACTTTCTAGTTCACAACATAGTTTAATTAAGAAAATCACAACAGGTTTATGTGGACGATTAACTCACACCAACATGAGAGTTCCTACATTGACAACATTCATGTGTGCATCGTAGGCAGGACAATTGTTATATGGCAACTTGCCTTAGGAAAATGCATTGGTTTTATGTCTCTAGAGACTCTCCTTCTCATTTGTGGTCTATTGAAACTTGAAAGTCGTAGGGGATGGGACAATAGGCACAATTTGAAAGGCAACAAAAGAAAAATAATCCTGAAATTCAACCATGCTAACTTAGCTTCAAACCCCATGGCCAATGATGTATGGTTGTCTACACAACAAAAGTGGGGATTTAAACATCATGTATAATATATAATTCCCCATTCCTTTCTTTTTGCTTCCTCTTTTTGTGTTGCCACTTTCATTTTGAAGTGTCTTAGGTATCTTGTTTTCTGTAGTCTCAAACTGACCCTGACAAGTTATATGTCTTGCATATAATTTTATCTAATTCCTCTTTTACCTATAAAAAAACTGATCGAAAAGTTAATGCAAGAAAACTATAACTGTGAAATGAATGTATTCCTAGTTTTACCATCACAAATCACAATAGTTAATACTCTTAAAATAAAGAATCCATTATTTTTTACATTCCAAAAAAGTGATTTCTATTGCAGATTTTGGTGCATAAAAATACATAATCTAAGGAGTGATATTATAAAGGCAACTTCTTTGCATTCAATTGAGTTCTGATTAATATAAGGTACTTGTATCCTTTTTTTTATTTGAATATATGCTTCCTCATTAGCATGTTTCATAGTAGACAGTTTCACTTTAACGGAGCAGCACAAAAGAAGAGGAATATTTAGGGTGGTGGGCTTTAGCCATTGACACATGCTTCCCTGGGAGTTTGTCAAGTCGTTAGCAACATGTGGTGAGAAAAAAAAATTATAATTGTCATTGTTCTTTGAACAACTTGCTCTTTGACTTATTAAGAATTTTCTATACAAGGGTTGAAAGAAGATCTTGAAACAAGATCTATTTTCACACAACGTATCTTTGTATTCTTATTATAAGTTCAAAGACAAAAATTATGATTTCTAAACACTATGAATGTTCATAAACAAAAATTTGTGATACAGTGATTCAAGGGAATGATAATATTTAAGTTATTATTAACATTTTGTAGCCTGAATAAGTAGTTTCCAAGTGTGTACCTTGTCTACTACAGAATTACCACCAGACATGACTCGAGCACCCAAGTGTAGGTTTAGGGAATAACCAAGGCTTGCCAAGAATAACAAGGTTATGAAAGTGTGTCATACATCCCATGTTCTGAGAAGAGTTGTGAATACCAAGTCTCATACAATTATAGAGAGAAACATTTACTAGTTGTGCAAGTTTCCTTCTCTCTCTCTTTAATGACTTCCTTTTCTACAATGATAAATATAAAAGTATACATGTGACTGAAAACTGAGATTGTTGGCATTTTGGTTATATAGCAACAGATCAAAGATCAATGGTGGTATTTATTTTTCATCAATGTTTAAGTTATACACACAAATGATTTGTTGATTTTCTATCTCATTGTCATTCCAAATTCAAAACTTTCGGTGGACTGACTCTTAAACATGCTGCATAAACATTAATCCTTCTCTATTCTAAATATCAAATTTGAAAACATCTAGATGGTATAATGGAACCAGAAGAATTTATTTCTAATAAAAAATTATATGCTAGATATGATATTTTATTAGGTTTAGGATCAAAATTGATGATTACAACTATCTCAAAGTTTAAATTCCAAATAAAAGAAAATAATACTTTTAACGACATGCTAGAATGCTTAGAAATATTCTACAAGGGTTCATACTCTAGTTATCAATTGGACAAAACTATTGCACTACAGACAGAGCAACAACATTTGTTTAATTGGATAGAAAACCTTGGATGGTTGTAGATCCAATAGAAGAAGATTTTCAAATTACTACGCAAACACTTTGTTTTCCAAGCATCTCTTATGGAGCTTTGGAAATAGGTTGAGTAATGAGTATATGCGTAGGTAACTAGGTGGCTCTCAGTTAGTGAAAATCTCGCCAAAAGTACCTCTACACCAAGGAGATCCCTGCAGAATGTCTATGTCTCAAACTTGGTGACATATGAACGCATTCACCAATTTTAAGAGCTTTACTAGGCAGGAATCAACATATGTAGAGCATCTAGCTCGGTGGGCCTCAGAGTTTGTGAGAAAGAGTGAGTAGATCATAGAGTATTGGCTTATTTCACTCCTTACAGAATATATACAATTTTTTTAAGTAATTTCTAGTGATAAATCATACAGGTTTTAAAGTAAATTCTACTAATTTTCATAATTTAAGGGGTTTCACTGATCCAAAAATAGAGAATGAATAAAACTAATAGGAGCTTACTAATGATGACATCACCACAGTGGCTCTTGAACATCTTTTCTATTCCCTTGGAGTTGATCCAGCCAGCCAGATAAGAGAGGCTCGTCTATTATAGTAGTTGAAGTAGTGTGTTTTCCTAGCCGAGAAGACCTTCTACAGCAGTTTAGTGCTCGATCCCCTGCATGCACTTGGCGAGATCTCATTTCAGTTCACCATATCCCCATCAGCTCACCTGCCCAAAATGCACCTAGCTAGCCATATGTTACCTTCCTTGCTTAAGATCCTTTCAAATATGCAAGAGAAAGGCGTAAGGGGTTCCCTTCAAAGGTTGTTTCAACTACAAAGAAAATGCAAAATTCTATCTAATCAAACCAAACCACCTTTCTAGTGATTCGCTTCCTTTAACACTCTTCGTTAGTCAAGCCCGAACCCTGGTTACCTAACAAGATCAAGGAACATGTGGAATGTAACATAAACCTAGCCTCCTATTATTTGAAACCTAACAAGCTCCAGGCCATAGAATCCCAAATCGAAACCTGACCCCCCATGCATGATAGGCATGGGGAAAACAATGATTTTATATTATTTCAAGTTTTCAGATAACTCGATCTGAATTACGACAAACGACAGAAAATTATTTGTCCAGTTGCCCCCTCTTGATTAATACAAAAATGACCCTATGTCAGAAGATTCTTCAAACTGGGGCAGTAATTTGTAGGTGGGTTATTTTATGAGAATATTATAAGATCATTCAAATATGCAATAGAATGGCTAGTTCCTGTTATTAGGTTGGAACTATTGATCGAACAAGATTTCAGTCCAATGTATAAACCTGAGCTGCAATTTCAATGTCTAGTTTTAGGTAAGTGCACCCTCAGGCCAGTGCAATTTCTTTATGAATGGGTTATGTTTGCATATATCAAAGGAGACTAGTAGATCCAGTTGTTACATTTTCTCTTTAACCAATTGATCCTAAACAGCTAGAGCAGATCACAACACCCTGGCGGCCATATTGTTGGCATTCTGAGCATCTAAGGCTCTCATTCGAGTCTTTTGCTCCTACTCCTTTATTATGACAAATGGCCTCAAAAAGTTATAAAATGCCAATGCCATCCTTCCAAACAATAACAAAGTGTCACACAAACATTAAGGCATAAACTTAAAATCAAGGATGCAAAAGCATATTGGATTCTAAACCAAAGATCTGAGATGCGTGTACTCCTCTCTATGTGGAAGAACACTAAAAGTGGATGGAAATGCAACAAACTTAAAAATGAAACATACATGGGCGTCGTTAATGGACTGAAGATCCAATGGTGGGGTTAAATATTGAGTGTGATACTAGTATAACCCTAATTTGCAAATTTCTTCTAGCTCATTTTCCATCTGCCCCGTGAAAAGTGAAAATATACTAGTTTTAGAACGTAAATGAAGATTGGAGGACTTTTGGACATCAAAATTAACGCTGAATTTTTTCAAAAATGCTAAAATTCTCCTCCATAAGAAATACAATAATTTATTTGATAGGTTTGTAGTTGTATTTGACAAACTAACACCCTTTTTTTTTATGGTTGTGTCTGAAAGAATTTCTTCCATATTTGGTGTACTTATCATAATAACAATAATCTAATTCTAAGATTACCCTTTTTATGTAATGATTTTGTTGTTACTTTATAGATTTAGACATGTTGTACTTTTGGAATTTGAAAAGGAAACATATGCTCTTAACTTAGTTGTATTGAAAACATTTAAGTGTAAGAAGGAAACATGCCCTCTTAACTTGGTTGTATTGAAATGATCTAGGTGGCTCCAGACTCGAAGGAAACATTAAATTGTTTGGATTATGCTCAAGCCAGGTTCATGTTAAATATCTTGTCGTCGTGAGAATGGTGGTGCAAATGGTTCGTCAATCCGAGTCCGGATGTGGAAGATAGATACAGTCAAAGTTTTGGTTGAATTTTGCTCACTGGGTAGGCTTAAGGAGGCCGCAATTTGGACAAAAATTGACCACCAGATTCCAGCCAACCTGGGCCAAATTCCAAGCGAATTTGTGGCCTGTTTAATTTGAGTCCTTCGGTCAAATTTTCGAAAGTGCCTTATTATATTAAAAATTATAAAAAAATATTAAAAAAGGGGAGGTGGTGGGCCACCACCCCCACCACCCAACACCTTACTTCACATCATATTATATCAATGCCCCCATTAAGCACATTCCATAAACAAATTTTGAGCCGGAAGGAATCGAACTTGCCTAGCCACGTGGCTAGCTCGTACCATGGGCAGCCCAATGCAGACCCGACCCCAAACAATAATACACCTACGGTTTTATTGAAAACCATAAGATATTAAAATGGGAGGGGTGGGGTTTGACCACCCGACCCCTCCTCAACAAACTACCAATTTTACCAACACACCAAACCGAATTATTGGTAAATCCGCCTGAAAATTAATATAAACATTCATTTGCACAGTGCGCCCAAGAGATGGAGGAACGTAGAGTAGGCACGAAAAATGAGGCGGAGTCATTTTTTTATTAATTTTATGTAGGTGGAACCATGACTGAGCAAAATTTCCAAGACGGTGAAATTTTCGTAGTGTCCAAATTGGACAAATTTTTTGTCGATATTACACCTCTCGGCGACATGATTTCCTAATCTGAGCATCCAATTTGCAGAGGATTTGGAGGAGGGAATCTTTGAGGAATCTAGGGGGAATCTAAAATATTCCTTGAGCCCCATATTCAGACTTTCTCAGAATTCAGAAATTTGATAGCTGATTTTACACTATTCGATGCCACAAATCTGATGGTGTGTTCAGATTTTTCATTTGCTCATTCTATTTTTTGGCCACTTTTCTAAGTGGAATGCAAGTGTCAGCATTCATGTGCGAGAAACCACTTTCATGCGATTCAATGCATGAGATCGATGGTTGGAGCAGCTTCAGCAGTTTGACATCTGCTTCTTCAGATGGCCCCTAGCTGTGAGGTATATGCAGTGTATTCATGTACTTCTTTTGCTATGCATTGTGTTGCACAGATCCCTGTTTGATGTTTGATGTGGGATCTTGTTTTCATACTTGTTTCATGATTCCTGCTTGATGTGATGCGGAATCATATGTGTGATGTACTTGTTGTCATGATTCGTCATGTTTTGTTTTGAGATCCCTTTGTTGTATGTTGATGGGATACTCATGTTGTCGTCATGCATGTTTGCATTGAGATCCTTTTTATGCCATGTTGGCGGGATGCTCATCATGCATGAGTTTGTGTCATACTGTTAGGAGTCTTTGAACTCAGAGTTCCTGTAGTGGAATATCTCGTGGAGCCACTCCTACATGAGGGCATTTTCCTTGTATGATAGCGACATGACATCTTATGTACATCATCACTATTTACAACACTTAATGCAGCAACCTACGCCATCTTGACACCGGGGCCCAAAGACATAGTCCCTCATAGACGAACTCCATTATCAACAACTTATGTTTTTATGTTTTTGATGATTGTCATGTCCCTCTTCTTTACAACATGCACATGTATTCATTTATGTTTTTTCTTTTAAATGCAATTTAACACATCACGAAAGTAAAAGGTCTTGGAGGGCTCCTTCGTCACACCCAGACCTGGATCAAGTGGTATCATAGCAGTCTTTGCATTGATGTGAATTGCAGCATGAACAATGGAACGTGAAGCAACAGAGGATGAAGCGATGTATGAGACCATGCTCAAAATTTCCAAAATAGTGGAAATAATGTATGAAACTCTATAGAGAGAGATAGAGGAAAAGGAGCGATTGCGGCTTCAATTTCAAGCCACAGAAGAGGCCCTAGAAGAACTGAAGCACAACAAACATAATCTTCAAATAGATAACGTCGAATTGAAGATGTGCCTACATGAAGAGAAAGAGGAAAAACAAAGTTTGCTACAATAGTTGCAAGAAAAAGATGAGGCCTTGGAAAAGCTGCAGTGTGACACATGTGAGGTAAAATGTAATTCTCTAAATTCATGTATGTGTCCTAATGATGATTTTGCTATTTATGAAAATCATACCACAAGAATTGGCTCCAAATTATTGAAGATAATGGGGTATGAAGGAAAAGGCTTGGGCATTAATGGCTAAGGCATTTTCAACCCCATCAAAGTAGAAGAATTATCCCATCAGGCAGGACTTGGGTATGTCAGAAAGGAAGTTGGGGAATGCACCGAGACAGCTAGAAAACCACCAATAATAGATGATGAGCAGCCCTCATTACTTCCTTCTAAATCGATAGAGGAGGTAAAACATGTTTATTTCCTTTCAGTTTCGTCTTCACATAGTATGAGTTCTGTTGGAGATTTGGAGATCCCAATTACAGGGACAAACATGAGGCTCCTTACCAAGACAAGGCACTAGAAGGAAGAAAAACTTTGTATTAATAAACAATGCATAACTCAACCATTGGAGGTTGTGTAGAGACCTCAATTTGCAGGCATGGAACACACCAATAGAGAATGCTCGAAGGTTTCATATGCTTCCGAGACAATGTCGAAATCATTGAGGAAAGAGAATGATGGGAACACATCCCCATCATCCCATGGTAGTTTCCATTGCAAGGAAAGAGCTGAGGCAAGCTCTCATCGCCATACTTACACCAAAGACAACAAGGAAAGGTATATCCACTCTCGACATTCAAATGTTCATTTCGATTATGATCATGTTGTTAATGATGAATGTAAAAAATGGCATCGAAAGACATGTAGCTTTTGTGGATTGCATAACCGTACATTTTCTAAGTGTTGGAAAGGAATGGCAACACACAAAAGGATGAGGCATGAAAAACCCCCTCAACAGTAGGTAAGGAAAATGTTAAGAAGATCTAGAGGAAGAAAACCTATTGCAGTCATTGCGATAGAAATGGCCATCAAAGAGCCCCTTGTTGGAGGCTCCATCCAGAGCAGTGCCTTAAAGACGAAGTGTCGATGAATGAACTAGGTGAAACGATTGATTGACAAACAAGACCATCACAGGGTGATGACCCATTCACCTTGATAAGTGAAAAATGGTTTCTAGACATGTTAGCATTTCATGGTCTTACTTTTGTAAATCATTTGTTGTATTTTAAAATGTAAAAGTGATGATGTGTTTTCCATCCTTTATTCAGCAATAATGATGTCTAGTCTTATTTTGAGTTGCATTTTACACTCTAAAAAGTGATGTGTTTCCATCACTTGTCAAAGAAAATAGTGTTTGGCCTTACTTTTGTAAATCATGTGTTGCAGTGATGATGATTTTTCCATCACTTGTTGAAGCAACAATGATATGTTGGCCGTTTTTTCATAGTTGGGGTATTGCGTCCATCTTGTTGTAAACTTGACCATTGAGTATTTGTTATAAACTTGTGGCAAGTGTGGGATGCTTGGGTTATTAGTTGGTCATGCAATTCAAGCATGTAGTTTGCAAAAAAAATGTACTACATGTTGCAGATATTGTAGGTGTCGGCTCATTACTTAAGGCTCCAAAGAACAAAGGTGAAGGAGATGGAAGCGAGGCCTTTCAGGATGCTTGTGATGCATACAAGGTACAAAGAAGTTGTTGGTTATTTTTCATGCTTTTGGAGGACCAAAAACTCCTAAGTGTGGAGGATTGATCCAGGTGGCTCTAGACACATGCTGAAGTCCAGGAGGACTCAAGAAGGGTCAAAAATCAAAGTGTTTGAATTATGCTCGAACTAGGTTCATGTTAACGATCTCATCATTGTGATCGTGATGGTGTGAACAATTTGTCAATCCGAGTCCGGATGTGGAAGATAGAGGCAGTCAAAGTTTTGGTTGAATTTTGTTGACTGGGCAGGCTTAAGGAGGTTGCAATTTGGACAAAAACCCGGCCATCGGATTCTGGCAAACCTAGGCCAGATTCTGGGCGAATTTGTGGCCTGTTTAATTTAACTCCTTTGGTCAAATTTTCGAAAATGCCTTATTATTTTAAAAATAATAAAAAAATGGGGAGGTGGTGAGCCACCACCCCCACCACCCCACACCTTACTTCACATCATATTATATCAATGCCCCCATTAAGCACATGCCATAAACATTTTTTGGGCCAACGGGAATCGAACCCACCTGGCCACGTGGCCGGCCCGCACCATGGGCGGCCCAACCAAACAACATACCAACAAAAACCAACAACGCTCCAAAATATTAATATGACCCCAAATTAATTAATGCGCCCATTTAAATATGGTCATAGGGTATGGGCGGGCCGCCTAATGCGGACCCGACCCTGAACAATAATACACCTGTAGGTTTATTAAAAACCATAAGATATTAAAATGGGAGGGGCGGGGTTTGACCACCCGACCCCTCCTCAACAAACCACAATTTTTACCAACACACCAAACCGAATTATTGGTAAATCCAACTGAAAATTAATATAAACATTCATTTGCACAATGCTCCCTAGAGATGGAGGAACTCGGAGTAGGCACAGAAGACGAGGTGGAGTCATTTTTTTATTAATTTTATGCAGGTGGAACCATGACTGAGCAAAATTTCCAAGAGGATAAAATTTTAGCAGTGTCCAAATTGGATGAATTTTATGTCGATCTTACACCTCTTGGCGACACAAACCTGATGGAGCAGTCAGTTTCTTGATATGAGTAGCCAATATGCAGAGACCCGGAGGAGGGAATCTTTGAGGAATCTAGGGGGAATTTAAAAGATTCCTTGAGCCCCAGATTCACACTTTCTCAGAATTGAGAAATTTGATAGTCGATTTTGCACTATTTGACGCCACAAATCTGATGGTGTGTTCAGATTTTTTCATTTGCTCATTCTATTTTTCAGCCACTTTTCTAAGTGGAATGTAGGTGTCAACATTCATGTGTTATCAACCATTTTCATTCGATTTAATGACGTGATATCGATGGTCCGAGAAGCTTCAATAGTTTAACATCCACTTCTTCAGATGGCCCCTGGCTATGAGGTATATGCAGTGTATTCATGTACTTCTTTTGCTATGCATTGTGCTGCAAATATCCCTTTTTTATGTTTGATGTGGGATCTTGTTTTCATACTTGTTTCATGATCCCTACTTGATGTGATGCGGAATCATATGTGTGATGTACTTGTTTTCATGATTCGTCATGTTGTGTTTTGAGATCCCTTTGTTGTATGTTGATGGGATACTCATGTTTTCATCATGAATGTTTGCATTGAGATCCCTTTTATGCCATGTTGGCGGGATGCTCATCATGCATAAGATTGTGTCATACTGATAGGAGTCTTTTGACTGAGAGTTCCTGTAGTGGAACATCTCTTAGAGCCACTCCTGCATGAGAGAATTTTCCTTGTATGATAGCGACATCACCTCTTATGTACATCACTATTCATGGCACATAATGCAGTGACCTATACCATCTTGACACCGGGTCCTGGAGACGTAGTCCCTCCTAGACAAACTCCATTATCAAGGGCTTATGTTTTTATGTTGCTGATGATTGTCATCTCCCTCTTCTTTATAGCATTCACATGTATTCATTTATGTTTTTTTTTTTTAATGCAATTTAACACATCACAAAAGTAAAAGGTCTTGGAAGGTTCCTTCTTCACACCTGGACCTGGATCAGCCCTAATTCGCAAATCGCTTCAAGCTCGTTTTCCATCCACCCCGTGAAAAGTGAAAATATACTAGTTTTAGAACATAAATGAAGATTGGAGTGCTTTTGGACATCAAAATCAATGCTGAATTTTTTCAAAAATGCTAAAATTTTCCTCCATATTAAATACAATAATTTATTTAATAAGTTTGTAGTTGTATTTCACAAACTAACACCCTTTTTTGGTGTACTTATCATAATAACAATAATCTAATTCTAAGATTACCCTTTTTGTGTAATGATTTTTTTGTTACTTTATAGATGTAGACACGTTGTACTTTTGGAATTCGAAAAGGAAACATATGCTCTTAACTTGTTTGTATTGAAAACATTTAAGTGTTCTTGTATATTAGGTGGGTGAAAACAAGAGAGAGTATATGGTAAGTGGATTTAATATTTAAAAACAAGTGTTAGTTTCTTAAAAGTCATATGACAAATTTGCAAGGAGTAGGGTATGTACCCTTCTTTAGGTTAAATATATTCAAATTGTCGTGTGAATAGGGTTGTAGGAGCTTATGTTTCCATATTGAGAAAATGGAGTCCTCTCAAAGTCATTCATGTACTTTAAGTTTTCATAAGCAAAGTAGGTGTTTTTGCTTAAGATGTGAACATTTCATTTTAAATAGTGTGATAATGTGGTTTCAACGATGAATTTAAAGATACAACGAGCATGCAAATTTGGGATTCTAGTGTTATGTTCTACTTGAGGCACAAGTGCACGTCTAAGAAGACTCTAACAAGAGTTGAAGAGGTGAAATAGTTAAAGAGATTGAGGGGTTGTAGGCTCACTTAGAGGTCTAGACAAGAAAGTTAAGCACCAAGATAAGTTTTGAAGAAAAATAAAGACATTTGATGAGTTGCACAAAGGAAACTTGGCAATGGTACTAAGTGAACATTCCTTAATCGAAGTTGATACCATATCGTTGGCACTACCACCTTGTAAGACAATGAATAAACATGAAATATATGTGCAACCCACTAAAGAAGTTGGCAAGGTTGTTGCAACATATATAGGTGGTTTTGTCATGTTGCAAAAGGAGGTGTTGGAACTTGGAAGGTGACCATTGGAGTAGATTTTTCATGGAGTGTCAAGGAGGTGTAAGGATCTAATAAGGAGAATATTATACAAATCTAACAAATAGGCTATATTGGGTTAGGATATTACTGTTTTGGGACATCCAAAGTTGAAGGTACATTTTATGGAGGTGTAATCTAAGTGCTTGGGTGTAGGGCACATATTATGGGTATCTTGGACTTTTGGTGTGTGTTAGTGGTGTTAGTGCATTATGTTTGATGAGCACTATCTAGAATGTGTTCCATGAAGATAAAAATCCCACAAGTTTGAGATGGCTTAACCATTTGGCATTGTAAGGTGTGTTATGCCCTAGTTTTGAGGAGACAATTAAAACCATCTTAGAGTGTGATGGGTTGTACCATGGACTTAGGTCCACTTGCATGGGTTGAGGTGTAAAGGTACCCCATGAGTTGAGGAAAATTATTGCAATGTTTACCTATATAAATCGTTTATAATATAATATTAATGAGTTTTTTTGGAGAATGGAAGAGGAAGATAATAAAGGAGAGGCATTGAGGTTTGTTGTAAATCAATCAAAAGGAAGGAAAAATGTCTCCTATTATCATGATTTTTCAAGTTTCCTCTTCAATAGTTGGAGCTAGGGAGCTGGCCTCAAAAGTATTAATTTAGTACTGTAGAAATCTAGAACATGTCATATCCAAGCTAGTCCATTAGATAGATTCATCTTAGGAAAAGGTTGCAAAGTATAAGGTGAAAATGTCCCCCTTTTAATGTGGGTTTTAAACCTTCCATTTGAAAATGCTAAAAAACTCAATTCCAATACTTAATCCATGTTTTGATTATTTTTATTTTAGTCTCACCTTGAATGTTGAGATCTTTCTTTGGGTCGACTTATTAGTTTGTCATTTCATTTATCTATTGAGAAGGTCTTAAGGGTTATAGGGGATAAGATGGTTATTTTCCAACACCCCTCCCTTAAAACCATATAAATATATGGTGTGCCACATTTTGTTGTTGTAATATTTCAACCACAAGCCCTTCCTATGAGGATGCCCTTGAAGGGAGGGTATGTAAAGGAAGTGGAAAAAAACAAGATTTTATGTTGAGTCAAAGGAGGGGCATGGATTGCAGGTGTCTCTAGAGGTCTTGACAAAGGTGAGGGGGAATGGAGTTTACCTCCTATTACAATGTCTACTATTCCACCATTTGAGGTGCTAGAGGGCACTGACTTTAAGGGTTAGAGGTGAAATCTCACAAGGATCTTAAAAACAAGAAGGTATGTGTGATTTAGCATATGATTGATTCTTCAACGATTGAATTTTTGGATGATATTTCCTATTAAATGGAAAAAATTGAAGCCCTACCACCTATAGAATAAGTAGAGTATGAGAAAATGTTTCCTAAGATTCAAAGAATCTCTCCATATTTTTTCCATGAGATCCATGGAAGTTATGTTCAAGTGTTGATAACTTGTGTTAAGATATCATCTTTGATTCAAGGCACACATACTTCTTCAACTAGTGGTGGAGAGTCCAACCAATGAGTAGGAAAAGTTGTTCATTTACAAGGTTGGCATCAATCAAGTATTCTCCCTCTCTACCAAACTCAAAGATGAGGAGTGTGCATAATGGACTTATTATTGTAAAAAATTTAAAATATTGGATTTTCTTGAAGTTCAAGTGCTTGAAGTAGTTGCCTCAAACTACAAATATTTAAAGGAACTATGTGTTTTTCAATTAAACGCTTATGGTTAAGGAGCTTCAAAATAGGAAGGCCATATGGTTATTTTTAAGGGTTGTAATGACCCTGGTCTTGTGGTATATATGTAGATATGATGCTAATGGTCCTGATCTTAGTACATTCATTTATATAGTGTAAATATTTGCCTATCACTTTACATTGTTTAAATATGAAAAATATTTTGTGGTTACCCTGATGTACATGTTCAAGTTTCACTTACATGATTATGGGAAACATTTCTCAGTTATACTTGTGTACATGGGTAATATCATAATTACACTATGCTCACAAATATAATAATGAATAGTGTCTAACTGAATCAAAACCCTAACCACTGACACAACCTCCATTGATGAGGCTTCAAGCAATGTTCCTTCCTTAAGGTAACCACTTATAATTATTGATGGCACATGTTTCTAACTCACAAAACCATGTATTAACTAGGGGGAGTAAGATGGAACCTCAATGACTTCAAGGTGAGGGTAATAACCAAAGTTCAACATATACCACAATAACCTAGACATATGTATTTATACCAGGGGCATGATATATGTATAAGGAACTCGATCAGTTGGGTGGGGGTGGTAAAGAGCATATAGATCGACTGATACAATTAAAAGTGAGAATAATTCCACCCAAGACCTGAGAAGAGACTCACAAACACTCACATGCATAATATTTATAGGTCTTGATGCAACCAATGAGGGAAGGGAGATATTTTGCAACCTATTAGCACACGTGAATATCTTTTTATCCTCCCTCACACCTTGTCGATTCTAGAATAGACCTAGGAAGAGGGAAAATGACAGATAGAGAGAACATGGGAGGCCAAATGGTAGTAAAGGGAAATCTAGTTAGCCAAGCCCTAGCTAACCAGAAGCATGGAGCAAGAATTAGAAAAAGAAGAGAAATTGGGATAAGGAGAATAAGAATTAAAAGAGCGCAATGAGAGGAGAGTAAGGGAGAAGGAACTGAGAGTGAAAAATATGAGGAGAGGTAAGTCAAAGGCAAGGAATTGACTAGCTAACTACATGAAGGGTGTTATTGCAAGGAGGGCATCACACTTGGACATCGTGGGGTTTGAACCACGAAGATAGAAAATTGAATTATGATGTCAGAGTAAGCTTCCCTCATGCTATTGAACTATACATTTGACGTTTACTACATCAAACTACCACTTCTCTACATCTAACTAACAATCGAGTTCTTGGGTTTAGCACAATGGAAAAATCACTACCATGACTCTGTTCTGAGAACTACAATTTCCCAAATATCTTATAGTCATATAATTGTTGGTTAGTTTTACAATCCAAGATTTAGGAACCTTACCATCATGCTTATGGCTTATCCACCTTCAAACTATTGTGGTAATGACACATAGTAATATTTTCATACTGAACACTATACAATAAACTTAACCCTATTTTCTTAGTGAATAACAAGTAACAAGTAAATAAGAGTTTGTGATTAGAAGTTTCAGTGAGTTCTAGGTGTGCTAAGGAGGGAGTAACAAGGTATGCTAGGCAGTTTTAAGGCATGTTAGTGGCCTTGTGACATGCCAAAATGTCATAGGTGGTAGGGTGTACCAACACGTGTCAAGGAGTGCTAAGGAATGCTAAGGAAACGCAAGGGATCACTAGGTGAAAATTCATGGAAATGAATGAATAAGAACTTTTGACCATGAGTGTTAGTGAGCGCTAGGTGTGCTAAGTAGAGAGTGATAAGGTATGCTAGGTAGTGCTAAGGAATTCTAGAGTACTAGGGTGGTAGGCCAAGATGTGCCAGGTGCTAGGGTGTTCCAATGCGTGCTAGGGAGTGTTAGGGAGTGTCAAGGAAACATAAGGAAGCACTAGGTCAAAATGAATGGAAATGAAAAGATAAGAGTGTGTGCTAGGGAGTTTCAATGATTTCTAGGTGTGTTAAGGAGGGAGTGATAAGGTTATATGATAGGCAATGCCAAGGTATTCTAAACTACCAAGCTATGTCAGGAAGTGCTACAGTGTGCTAGGGAGTGTCAAAGAAATATTCCAAGGAATGTAGGGGATGTTAACACATGCCACATATTTCCAAGGAATTCTAAGATATGCTAGGTGATATGGCACGTCAAGATGTAAAATTTGTTTCTTAGTTATTTTACGACCATGTTTGGATGTGATGAGCCTTGTCTTGGTAACTTGTTAAGTGGGAGGAGTTGAGATTGGAAATGAATATCCTAAGATGAGTTATAGGTAGTTCTTAGGTGAACAAGGCATATGTTGAATTTCCATGACACACGAGAATCTTGGTTTTGTAGTAGAATATTTGATGCGAACATACTCAAGTGCCACAACAATCTACTTTGCAAAACGAAATCTACACACACAAGGAATCAACTAGTTCACATGACAATTTTTTACTTTTTCAAACCCTTCTTCGTTATATTACAAACTATAATAGAACAGGCTAGAGCTCTCGTACCAAGAATCATGGCCCTCTACAATCACACTAATACAAAGAATAAAACTAGGATTTAGTGTTAGTCCTTTGACAACCAATCTACCTTGAAAAAGATAACACTTGACCTACTTGCTGACTAGGTGGCCACATAGAGCCATTTCAATCCACATTTCATAAACACATCTGGTAGGTCCTCTTGCCTCCCATTCTGCAACTCCTCAATCTGCCTCTATCAATTAACTCAACTTCGTTAGGTTATTTAACTAGGCTCAACAATCTTTTCCCTCTATCTACCTCCTTTTTCCGTCAAGGTCTGCAACAATTAGGGTCTTTGGTCAACTGTTCACAACTCCATTTGTGAAAAACTCTTTGGTCTGCCCACTTTTTCCATACTTTTGCTCCAATATGACAAGTCTAGGGTTATGAATGTTTCCCTTCTTCTCACTAACTCAATCCTCTACAATAGAGTGAACTAAGGCTAGTTTGGTAGCCCAATTGGTTTTTACATTAGTCCTTCAAAGTCTGCACATCCTTAGGCCCAATACACCTACCCTTCTACCGGTCTTCTTCTCCTTCACAAGTACATTACTTAGGGCTCTTCTTCCATAGTCACCTAATAACCCTCCAACTGTACTTAGAGTGCCATCAATTTTCCCAACCACAATCAATATTTTTACTAATATAGGCCCCACAACACTTCCTTCATCTAGGGATCTTCATATCTACCACCTAATATTGATTCAAGTCCTCTCTAAATCAATATTCTTGTGTATAAATTTATTTTTTGTCCAATATATGAAAAAATCTGAACTACTCCTCTTATCATCCTTCTAACAATTTGTAGATGACTAAACTAGGGTCACAAATCATCCACTAATAGTCCATTGACTAACTGTTTATACGTTGCTTCAGATCTTTGTCCAAAACTCTATGGAAAATCCACCAAAATCAACTCCTCTTCATGTCAATCCATTCCTCATATGGCACATTTATTCTGCTCAATATTCTACTCCACCGTACTTTGGATCTTCTATCTCCACACATACTTTTGCAAACCATCTTCCACATTTTTGGTCTATATTGTAAAGATAAACCTCGCTCTCAGGGTCACAACCCCTCTTCCTATACACATATTTGTCAGAGTCTTAATGGCATACCTTATGGACTGAACATGCTAGGAAACCACCCTAGCTAGGGAATTATACTTTTACTCTAATTCTTTTATAACAAACCCTATCCACCCATATAAAAAACAACTTTTGCCTCCATAAGAGACTTGGCCTAGCTCATATGGATCCATAGATTCTGGGCATTTCTTTGACTGAATATTGACCTAAAATTTAGATCTCTATGACCCGTAAACTATGATTACCTTAGTCAATATTACACATGTGGATACTTTTTCTATGGCTCTAAATTCTAGTGCAATCCCTCCTCCATTTGTGTTGGTATTTATCACAGGACTTGAGTCCTACTAACCACCACTTGAAAGGGTCTCAACCCTCTCCGCTATTTCATAATTTGATGTAGCCTTCACAAATAAACACCACTGAAATCATATGCCCAAATTGTCATGAGTCACCTCTCTTGAGCTCAATCTTCCAAAAGAGAACCAACAATATTCCATCCTACTTCCTAGATCAAACCCATTAAGGTATGCGAAATTCTTCTCAATCCTCACATGATGATATTGCTCTTGGTGGCTGATCATGGCCTCCATTTAGAAACCCTTACTTAGCCCTTTAACTTGACCTACTTTAGGACTGCATCTCTCCTCACCTCCTGATCAAATGAGGTCCTTCTCGCTTGATATTATTGCCTTCATACTAAGGCCTCCTTAAATATATTTTCCTAGCTAGGCCTCTTAGGAACCCTCTAGAACTTATGTGTTTTATCCACTTAGACCTTAGGAAATATTAATTTTCCTTTTTAATTTTCTTTTATATTTTAAACCCCATCTTGAGTCCAAAACCGCTTCTATTGGGTTCCTTTCCCATAAATCCTTTTCTGACCAAACTCACATAACCATCTCACTAGGCTTATGGAGTACCTTCCAATCTACACAATTCAACAAGATAGTCTAGTGGTAGTAACTGTAATTTGGTCAAGCTCTTGTATTTAAGCGAGGACTTGGTTGGGTTCCCAAGTTGCAAATTAAGTAACGATGCTTGTGAGGGCATGATATCCAGGGGGGGTCAGGGCATGCAAACGAATGAAAAGGTGTGCTAACACATGCGAGACAATGTCAATGCATGATGAGGAGTGTTAGGGAGTGTTGAGGCATGATAGGGGATAACTAGGTCAAAATGCAAGGAAATGAACAAATAAGAGTGTATTCTAGGGAGTGTTAATGAATTCAGGTGTGCCAAGGACAAAGTGTGTTTGAAGAAGTTCATAATATGATTTCAAGAGGAAAGCATGTGGTTGCAATAAGTGGCTCGTCAGAGTATTTTTAGACAAAGGTAGACTTTGTGCTCGGCACAACACTATTTTTCCTATATCTATTATTTTTATATGACGTGTGGCACACTTTGGCAAAATTCTCTGTTGAGAAATGGTAATAAGGAATTCTAGTTTAATTGTCCTTGAATTAGACTATGAATTAAAATAGAATTCTTTTCTCATAGCAATTTGAAAATAATTAATTAAGTTTAATTAACTTGATTAATTTAGGAAATTCAATTTGGAAGTCTTCTAGAAGACATGTATATGTTCTCCCTAAATTATAGGAGTTTAGGATGAGTTATGAATGAGTTGTACGTTATAATTGGTTAACTCATTTTATTGAGTTAAGTCTAGTTAAATTAGTTCCAATTTGTTTCAGGAACTAACAGTGATTAAACAATCAGTTGGGACACTAGTGACCTAATTAGTGCTACTCTATTTAACTAAAGATTCCACCATGAGAAACTCATGCATGTTGATTATGAGAAAGACCCAGTTGAGACTAGAGTGCAGGGATAGTGTACTATTTGTTTTATATTTTTTTGAGTTGCACTGATAGTAGATGCATTTAGGAACTGATCCTTGAGGAATTGCGCTATTTTTAGAGGCTTTACATCCCTTTAAATACAAGCTACCCTTCATAGGAATTACACATTCGAATAGAGACTTGGAGAGATTATGAAGAGGCTAAGCTTTGGCCTTGAGCTTGCTTATGAGTTGGAGATGGAATTTGCTGAGTGTTGGGAATGTTCTAGAGAGAACAAGCATTGAAATTTCATTTTGATTTTCCAGATTAATACAAAAAAATAGTGGGGTTTTGAGATGTGCCTTTCCCCGGATATTTATTGTGTTATGTTCCTTTGGTTCTCTTCCTCTAATGATTATTGTTTGCTTGATGTTTATGGTCTACTACTATAAAGAGTAGAAGTAGATTCTTGTCTCTTGTTTTAGTATATTACATGAGCTTCTGAACGTACATGATTGTCTACATGGTATTGGAGCAAGATTGGTTTTTGGGCTGAGAGTTTGTAGAGACATTATGAGAATTTATGTACAAAATTTTCAGAAACAAATTGCATATTTGGATTCCTTGGGAAACGATACCCCAATTTCAAAAACAAATCGGTCGAATCGGAGTTTGGATGAGGGAGATATCTCTTATTTAAAATCATTTCTCTAGAGGAGATTTCGAAGTTTTGAGTTTTTGGGTTACAGGAAAAGGTCGAATTTGCATACATACTTCAGGATTGGTAGATAGAATTCCATGGGTTGTGGCTTGAGTATTCCTTGGAAGGAAGCTCAAACTTTATAGCCTAGAGGGACAAGATGGAGGTTTTGCTAGAAGATAATGTCTTGAAGGAATTCATTGATCAAGAAGTCCCCAAGCCAGCAGCTACGGATGCACATAACTTTTCTGAATGGAGGAAGTGTGTGGAGAAGGAAAGGAGGATAATCCTTGAGGGAGTTCCAGACTACATTATCTCGAATCTCCATGGTAATGAAACTCCACATGCTATATGGAAAACATTGACAGGCTTGTATCAGAATAGCAGTGATAAAAAGAAGTTTGCACTGAAGGATAAAATTCGTAAAATCAAGATGGAGGAAGGTGATTCGATTCCAAAGTACTTGACCAAGTTCACTCAATGTCGAGATGAGCTTGGTAGTGTTGGAATGATAACTTCCGAGCAGGATATGGTGAGCCTTTCTCTTCTTGGAATTCTAAAGAGTTGGCATAGTTATCAGGACTCTATTAATGGTCGGGAGAAGCTACCAGATTGGGAATGACTATGTTCAGATTTGATGCAGGATGAGATCAGGAGGAACACCAGGGATAGCTCTTCATAAAAGACTGATGATGAAGAGAACTGTGCCTTAGCGATTAAGGAAAGGAAGGGGAAGGTAAAATTTCTCGTTCCAAATCAAATTCTTATCATGGAGGTAACAAAAAGGACATGAAAAAAGTTAAATACTTTCATTGTCACATTATGGGTCACTTTGCTACAAATTTTCCATTGAAGAAGTCCAAGGAGAAGTCCTCAGGAGAAGTGGGGGGTGAGGATTTGGCCTTCCAATTTGAATTCAACTTTTCCCTCATTGCAAGCATGGTGTCTTCAATTATGGGAAGTGTCTAGTACTTAGATAGTGGAGCTTCATTCCACATGACTGGTGACAAAGAGTTATTCAGTGAACTGGAGGAGAAAGACTTCAAGATGCATATCAAGATGGGTGATGATGATAAGTATAGTGTTACTGGTGTGGGCACTATTACTTTTCAAAGGGAGCATGTGGCTCCACTCACCTTGAAGAACGTTATGCATGTACTCGGATTGATGAAGAACTTGGTATCCCTTGCCATGCTTGAGGATAGAGTCTATGATGTTATATTTTCAAAAGGAAATATGTTCCTTCAACACATAGCCATGGGTCAAGTAAAGAAGATAAGGATTCAAGTTAAGAATCTCTATAAGATAGAGGTAGAGGATTGTGTTGCTTTGACTTCAAAATAAAAAAAGATGTTGAGTTGAGACGTTGGTGATTTGTGGCATAGGTGATTGGGCCACTTGCATCATGGGGCTTTGAAGATATTGAAAAAAATATCTACCGATATTCCCAAAGGTACACTGGAGCAATTTGATAAATGAAAGGGTTGTACTTTGGGAAAATACACCAAGTCTTCCTTTGGAGACAGAGATAGTCAAGCAGAGTCTATTCTGGAGAGAGTCCATTCAGATGTGTGTGGACCATTCTCGATAGCATCCATGGCAAAACATATTTATTATGTTATATTTGTTGATGCCTATTCTCGTAAATTTTTGGCATTTTTTATGCAGAAAAAGGATCAAACTTTCACAAAGTTTTGTGAGTTCAAAGAATTGGTAGAGAAAGAGTATGGAAAGAAGGTTAAAGCTCTATGGAGTGATAACAGTGTTGAGTATGTCTCTAATGAGTTTAAGGACTTCTGTGCAGTGGAAGGGATTAAACAAAAGTTAAAGGCACCCCATAACCCTCAACAAAATGGGGTTGCAGAGAGGAAGAACGGGAGCATAATAGGGGCAGCAAGGGCGATGTTGCATGATTAAGGCCTACCACTACGCTTATGGGCTGAGGCATACAACACAACCATTTATGTTCAGAACCATAGCCCACATCAGATACTTGAGATGAAGACACGAGAGGAGGCTTATTCCGGTAAGTGGCCATATGTTGGTCACTTCAAGATTTTTGGGTCATCGGTTTATTGCCTTGTGATGAAAGATGCATGGAAGAAGCTCGAGCCAATAGCAGAATTGGGGATATTTGTGGGGTACACTGATACACACCACAACTACTGGGTGTACATGCCGACCAGTCGGATGATAATGGTTCACACGGATATCAGGTTTGATGAGGAGAAGACCATGCGAGTATCCCTTGAGAGGGAGCTTGAACTACATGTAGATGAGGAGATTTTAGCTCCTATGGTTGAGAGGCCTCAGATTGATGCGGAGCAGCCACATGCAGAGGTTCAGAGAGTGGAGACATCCACTCAAGTAGAGTCTTCCAAAGATGGAACAAAGTGAACTAGAGAGGCTGACAGATTGTTTGATGATACATGGGAGAGCGCACTAGAGAGGCTAATAGATTGTTGGATGATACATGGGAGAATGTGGGAGCACCCTCTTCTTAGCATAGATAGAGGAGGTCATGAGAGAGGTACACTAGATACATGGCACTTATGGGTGCATGTGTTGTGACAAAGCCATATTCCTTTCAGGAAGCAGTGCAGCAACCGGTTTGGATTGATGTAATGGTGGAGGAGTATGACTCCATAGATCGAAAAAATGTTTGGGTTGTGGTCCCGAGACCGGAGGACAAGTCAATTGTGAGCTCCCGTTGGCTTTACAAGGTAACGCAAGCTGTAGATGGTAGTGTGGAGAAGCATAAGGCTAGATTTGTGGCCCGTGGCTTTTCACAGGTAGAGGGGATTGAATATGATGAGACCTATGCTACTATTGCAAAGTACTCTTCAATCATATCTATTTTGGCACCATATGTACAGATGGGTTGGAGTATCCATCAGATGGATGTGAAGACTACCTTCCTTAATGTCATGATTGAGGAAGAGGTGTACATAGAGCAGCCCAAAGGTTTTGAAACCTTGGATCGTAAGTCACATGTGTTTTGACTCAAGAGAGCATTATATGGGCTAAAGCAAGCACCTCGTGCTTGGTACACCAGGATAAATAGCTACTTCATTGGGTTGGGTTTCACAAAGAGTGAAGCAGATGTAAACCTGTATCACATAGTGGTGGAAGGTAAGCATTGTACTTTATGTAGATGATATTGTACTAATAGGTGATGAGAAGCTCATCAAATCTTGAAAGGATGACCTTGCAAGAGAGTTTTAGATGAAGGACATGGGGCTCATGCATTACTTTCTTGGCTTGGTGGTATGGCAGGGAAATGGGGAGTTGTTTTCTTCACAGGAAGCTTGTGGGTTCACTCATGTATTTGGTGAACACATGACTAGATATGTGTTATGCAGTTAACCAGCTTAGTCAAGTGATGGTTAGGCCTACCAAGCTGTATTGAAAGGCGAAAAATCATGTATTGAGATACCACAGAGGCACTACTCATTTTGGGTTATGGTACAAAATCGATGCAGATTGGATGACGGATCCATCTGGAAGGAAGAGCATATGAGGAGGGATATTTAGTATTGGGTCAGCTGCAGTTTCTTCGTACAGCAGGAAACAAAGATCAGTTGCACCCAGTTCGGTAGAGGCAAAGTACATGGCTACAAGTCAAGAAGCATGTGAGGCTATCTGGATGAGGAAGATCCTGGTTGGTTTTCTTGGTTAGTAGATGGATCCGACAGTAATTTATTGTGATAATCATAGTTGTATCAAACTCTTTAAAAATCCAGTTTTTCATGATCGGTCAACGCATATAGATATACGGTATCATCATCTCAGAGATTGTGTATTGAGGTGAATCATGTTGTTAGATTACGTTCCCACGAAGGATCAAGATGTTGATATCCTGACGAAGGCATTGCCAAGATGTAAGTTCAAGTTTCACAGGGACAGGATTGGAGTAGTGGATAATCCCTTTCTTGTTGAGAGGGAGTGTTGAGAAATGGAAACAAGAAAGTCCAGTTTAATTTCTCCTTGAATTAAATTGTGAATTAAAATAGAGTTATTTTTTCATAGCAATTTGAAAATAATTAGTTAAGTTTAATTAACTTCTTTAATTTAGGAAATTCGAATTGGAAGTCTTTTAGAAGACATGTATATGTTCTCCCTATCTTATCGAAGTTCAGGATGAGTTATGAATGATTTGTAATTAGTTAACTCAGTTTATTGAGTTAAGTCCAATTAAATTAGTTCCACGGTTTTAGGAACTAATAGTGAGTAAATAGTCAGTTGGGATACTAATGACCTAATTAGTGATACTCTAGTTAACTAAAGATTCCACCATAAAAAACACATCCATGTTGATTCTGAGAAAAACCCAGTTGAGACTAGAGTGTAGCGGCATTGTACTATTTGTTTTATATTTTTCTGAGTTGTGCTCATAGTGCATGCATTCAGGAACTCATCCTTGAGGAATTGCCTTATTTTTAGAGGCTTTATTTCCCTTTAAATACAAGCTATCCTTCATAGGAATTACACATTGGAATAGAGACTTGGAGAGCTTGTGAACAGGCTAAGCATTGGCCTTTAGCTTGCTTATGAGTTGGAGATTGAATTTGCTGAGTTTTGGGATTGTCCTAGAGAGAACAAGCATTGTAATTTCGTCTTGATTTTCCGGATTAATACAAAACAAATAGTGGGGTTTTGAGCTGTGGCTTTCCTAGGATATTTATTGTGTTATGTGCCTTTGATTATCTTTCTCTATTGATTATTGTTTGCTCAATTTTTATGGGATTCTATTGTAAAGAGTAGAAGTAGATTCTTGTCTCTTCTTTTAGTATATTACATGAGTTTGTGAACCTATGGGATTTTCTACATGCTCATGTTTTAAACTATTTTAGACAATTGCATATTGTACATTGTTTTGTATACGTTTTGGGGCACTCGACTTATGTCAGATTATATATTATGTGTCTTGTGCATCTTTAACTCTTAGTTAATGCTCTACTATTTATATGAACTAGACATACATGTGAAATATTTCCTATGTAAGATATGTTGCTTAGTTGTTTTATGGACATGGCTAGATGTGATCCTTGTCTTGGTAAGTTCTTAAGTGGGACAAGTTGAGCTTGGACATGAGTGTCCTAAGATGAGTTATAGGTAGTTCTTAGGTGAAAAAGGCACAATCTACTTTTAGTAGGTGCAATTGTCAAATTGTTGCGGTTGAAGCAAGATAATGTCACATGAACTGCAATAGCTAAGGACTTGATTGGGTTCCCAAGTCGTGAAAAAATGTAAGGCTAGTTGTGAGGGCATGAGTGCCAATGTGTACTAGGGAATGCTAACATGTGCTAGATAGTTCGAAGGCATGTCAAATATGCTAAGATGTGTCAAGTGTTAAGGCATGCCAAGATGTGCAAGGGTGTGACAATACATGCTAGGGACTAACAAGGAAACAAAAAGGTGAATAATAATAATAGTGAAATTACTAAATTTAACTATGAGAATAATAATAATAGAACACTCAGGTATATATATGATAATAATGATGACATAAATAATATTAATAATATTAATAATCTTATTAGTAATAATAATAATAATAATAATACTAATAATAATTATAATACCAATAATAATAATGATGGTGTTTCCAATTTTAAAAATAATATTAACCATCCTAATAATAAAGTAGTTAATTTATCCAGTTTTTCTTTTCCTCCTCCGGTCTTCAATCTTTTGGAGAGGGGATTGAATTTTTCCCTTGCTCCCAAAAAGATTCTGGTGGCTGATATTATGTGTGACATTGAATTTGGGATTAAAGGCTTACTAAATAATATTAAAGATATTATTTGACAAGACTGCACTGTTATTCTTAGAAAAGCAAAGCCCCCTAAGAATAACATCAGCAAAGATGAGTTCAAAGCCCTAAAATCCCTGAATAGGAACCAAGACATCGTTGTTTTAAAAGCTGACAAAGGTGGGGTTGTCGTTATCCTTGATAAGGAAGATTATCAGGAGAAGATGTTGGATCATCTGACCAATAGTGGAAGCTATAGAAAACTTGACAAGAATCCCTTGAAAAAGATATCTAAGATGGTCACTCTTGCTATTAAGTCCAGCAACATTGTTGGCTCCTTTATCCATAAGCTGATTGAGAGTAGCCCTATCACTCCTATTATCTATGGGCTTCCCAAAATTGATAAAGAAGGAGTCCCCCTTAGACCCATTTTCAACACCATTGGTGGGCCTACCTTCCTTTCAGCTAAATATTTAGCCATGAAGCTGAAGCCCATGGTGGGGTGGATGGAGTCCTTTGTTAAAGACTCCTCTTCTTTTCTTAGAGAGTTAAAGGATCTGAGATTTGAACCAGGTGACAATCTTGTCAGTGTTGATGTTGTTTCCCTGTACACTAGCATCCAAATTAAGGAAGCCCTAGATGTCATATTTCATCTTACTGATCTACCTCACCTCTACTTTTTTTTGTTTTCAAGGTGTGTTCTATGAAAAAACCTATGCGGTGGCCATGGGTTCCCCCCTGTCCCCTATCGTTGCTAACCTATTCATGGAAGATTTTTAATCCAAGGCTTTATCCTCAACTTTATTTAAACCTAAGCTTTGGAAAAGATTTGTTGATGACACCTGCACCATATCGCAGCACAAGCTTTATAAATTAGATCTCTTTTTCTAACATCTCAATAATCAATCTAATTCCATTAAATTTACGATGGAGCGTGAATTCGATGCTTGCGTTCCTTTTCTTGATGTCCTCAATTCTAGGAAAGTTGATGGATCTTTCTCCCATGAGGTGTATCAAAAAAAGACTCATACTAAGCAATATCTTCATGCCAATTCCCACCATTTCCCTTCTCAGAAGATTGGTCTTCTTAGCACGTTAGCCACTCGTACTCTAAGAATTTCTGATGACGACCACTTTTTTAAAGAAAAGTCCCATCTCCTTAAGGTTTTTGTCCAAAACGGTTATAGTAGGCAGCAGGGTATCAAAGCTTTCCTCAAAGCGAGTAAGGGTCCCTAGGTCAAGAAAGAACCAATTGATCGTAGTTCAGGGGTCCACCTCCCCTTCATCTAAGGGACGACAGACAAGATTGTGAGAATCCTAAAAAGGCATAATATTCCCTCGACCTTTAGACCCCTCAACACCATTAAAAGCTCCCTAAAATCTGTCAAAGACAAGGTGAACCCTATGGATATGAAAGGTGTTTATATCATTGTTGGGTCCCTATACTACTAGTGCAACCCCTTATTGTTATTATTACAAACCCATTATCATATTGTTATGCCCATGTAGTCCCCATATTCTTATTATTGTGCCCCATAGAAGCCCACTATTGTTATTATTGTGCCCTTAAATTATTATTGTTAAGTCGACTCTGATTATATTACAACCCCTTAGACTCCTACATATAGAAAGGAGGTCTTGACATTTGTATCATCCAATAATTGTTCATTTTTGTAATGTAAAGGAGGTTTTCCCCTCGAAGAGGTTGAATTCTAAGGCATTCATCTATCTTTTCTATCTTTTTGTGAGCTGGTTTCATAACATTTGGTATCAGAGCTTTGGATTCTAGGGTTTCGCTACTCCAAATAGGTCATCGTGGCATTTTCAATATAACTGTTTTTTTGCAATATTTCAGAAGCTTAAAAAATACCCATTTGATCTGAAATCACACTAAATCTCCCATCCAAATTTTAGAGCTTGCCTCATGGCGATATGATCTAAGGAAGTTGGGGTTTTTGCAAGCTCCAGAATTTCATCTAAAACAGGCCATCGTGGAAGTTTCGCTATAACATGTTTGCTACGAAGTTTCATAAGCTGGAAACAAACCTATTTTAGAAGAAAGCGGAGAGAACCTCAAGTCTGAATTTTATATCTTGTCTCACTATATTTTCATATATATGATCTGAGGAAGTTAGGGTGTTCTGAGACTCCCAAATTACATCTTAAACAAGTGACCTTGTGAAAATCGTCATAACTTTTGCTCTGGGCATCAGATTGAAATTTCGTAAGAAGTTACAGAAAGAGGACAGACTATAGTTTCCTATTTATATTTGTTAGATCCGAAGGTCAAATTAGTGACACGTGGCACTGCATACAAGTTCACTCTTTTGAAAAGGTATATAATCAGGTCATCTTGGGAGATTGTGCATAACTCTTTCTTGGAGAATCCAATTTCGATCACACTGGTGGCATTGGAAAGAGGACGTAGAGGGATACTGTAGGTTGTGATTTCAGAACTGGAGAATTCCAAATTACAGAGTTACAGTCGTTTTAATTTCGAGCTCCTAGAATCAAGAAAAGACAATATGAGGAAGTTTGATGGCAAGGATCCGGTAATTGGATACTACAGATGGAGCAATATTTTGATCTACATGAAGTGAAACTATTACAAAAGGTATGTATTGCATCTTCATATTTAGAATCGGATGAATTTTTATGGTATAAAGGGTTGTGTTCTCATAAAGCACTTGTCACTTGGCCAATTTTCACGGAAGAAATGATAGCACATTATGAGGATACAAAGAGTAACACCTTCTTTAGCCAATTGATCAATCTCAAAAAAAAGGGTTCAATGGCAGAGCACATTGAGGATTTCAAAAAATTGAATATAAGGGTAAATGATATTCCAGAGAAGAAAAGGATTGATGTCTTCATAGGGACTTTAAAGGATAGCATTCAACATGAGGTTCATCTTTGGGAACCTGATTCATTGGAGACGGCATTCAGGTTAGAAAGAAAAATTGAAAGTGAAATTATGGAAAAAAGGAATCCTACCACTCATGAATATTATTATGGAAGTGTTTTTTCTCCTAGCCTTCCACAACCTACAAGGTTTACACGACAAAAATTGGAAGAAAAAAGAGAAAAAGGGCTTTGTTACAATTGTGATAGAAAATACATTAAAGGCCATAAGTGTGCTGAGAAGAAATTATTTTACATAGATTATGAAGACGAGGAAGAAAAGGATCAAGAAACATCAAAAGAAGAGGATATACACTAGGAACCAACCCCAAAGAAAGAAGAAATGAATCCGACCATATCTTGTAAAACATTGGCAATAATTACCACTACTCAAACTCTCAAGATAGAAGGACATATCAAGAAGAAGAAGGTTCAAGATGTGAAAGATCACATCGAGAAAGAAGAAATGAATCTGAACATATATTTTAGTGCATTGGCCAGAATTAATACTCCTCAAACTATCGATATAGAAGGAAATATCAAGAAGAAAAATTTCAAGAAGTGAAAGATGACATCAAGCATCAAGAAATGAATCTGACCATATCTTATAATGCATTGGAAGAAATTACCACTCCTCAAACTATCAAGATAGAAGTGCATATCAAGAAGAAAAAGGTAATAATGTTGATTGATTCGGGCAGTACCCATAATTTTATTCATTGTAAGATAGCCAACGAATTGAATTGCTTCCTATATCTAGCACCAGAGTGTCAAGTGATGGTTTCAAGTGGAGGAACCATAAATTTCTCTGGAAAGTGCCATAATATCATGCTATCCATGGGAGAATATGTATTGAATATCCCAATGCTTTCCATTATAATGGGTGGTGTTGATGTTTTACTAGGAGTCCAATGGCTACAATCTTTGGGTACGATAGCTTTTAATTTTCAAGAACTTTTCTTGAAATTTTTTTGGGAAGGAAAGGAAGTTGAATTGAGGGGTATCAAAGGGAAACCGGGAAATATAATCAGCTCTAATAGCATGACAAATATTGTAAATGAAGAACAATGGGGTGTAATTACACAATTATGTTCACTAGAGGATCCCACATTTAAATCATGTATTTCTCTAGATCTCCAAAATGTTTTGGAAAATCATTCCAAGGTATTTGAGACTCCCAAAGGCCTCCCACCTATTTGTGATCATGATCATGATATTCATTTGATTCGAGGATGTTTTCCTCCAAACATCAGGCCTTATAGATATCAATATTCCCAAAAGAGTGGGAACTCATTCAAAAGTTGCAGAATATCCCAGTTCAAACAATATTGCAAGAACTTGACAAAGAATGAAAAGTCATATTGGAACCTGAAGTAGTTACAGAACAGAGAATCGACAGCTACGAAATAGATAAATTTCAGAGTATATCATCAAGTGGAAGAACTTACCTGTTGAAGATTCCACATGGGAGAAAAAGAATTTATACAGAAGCATCAAGAACTACTCAAGCGTTGAGGACAACACTTTTTGAAGGAGAGGAGCATGTTAGGTCCCTATACTACTAGTGTAACCCCTTATCGTTATTAGTACAACCCCATTATTATATTGTTATGCCCATGTAGTCCCCATATTGTTATTATTGTGCCCCATAGAGGCCCACTATTGTTATTGTTGTGCCCTTAGATTATTATTGTTATCTCGGCTCTGATTATATTATGACCCCTTAGACACCTATATATAGAAAGGAGGTCTTTTCATTTGTATCATCCAAGAATTGTTCATTTGTGTAATGTAAAGGAGGTTTCCCCCTCGAAGAGGCTTAATTCTAAGGCGTTCATCTATCTTTTCTATCTTTTTGTGAGTTGGTTTCATAACAATCATCCTATGTTCCTATGGAACCTCATACATTGGTGAAACTAGTCGTTCTATTAACCAGAGGATTAAGGAACATGCCGTTGATATCAAGCACGGGAAGACCAAATCTTTGTCTTTAGCCGAACATGCAGAGAAGACCAAGCATCATATATGCATTGAGGAGGCTAAGGTTATCGCTAAGATTCCTCATTTTCATCATCGTAAGTTTAGGGAAGCCATTGAAATTGAGAGGTCTTCCACTAATATTAATAGGGATGATAGTTGAAAAATTAGTAGCTACTGGATTCCCGCCCTCTCTTCTTAGTTTTTCTCCATCTGTGTCTAGACCCTTTGTCCTAATATTAGTTTTTTATATTAGTATTTTAATAATATTAATATAAATAATTAATATTATTATTAAGTATTATTAATAGTATTATTAATATTAATAATACTATTAATATTAATATTAATACTAAATATTAGTTTAATAATAATAAGATGAAGATTTGGTCATATTAATAATAGTATTAATATTAATATTAATACTAAATGTTAATATTAATATCAATAATACTAATAATACTAATAATAATACTTATTAATATTAGTATTAGTATTATGAATATTAGTATTATTAATATTAATATTAGTATTTAGTAATACAAAAATTTAATATCTATTATTAAAAAAAATAAAAAAATAGAGAGAGAGAGAGAGAGAGATTAATAAAATAATAATAATAGTCGCTTTATAAATTAAATAAATATTATTAATACAATCATTGAGATAATGAGATAATATATTAATAAGATAAATATAAATAGTTTCAAGTATAACCATTCTATTGATTTTAGTACCCAATGATTTGGAGTGAGCAAAGAACGAAGAGCGATCAGCTAGGGTTATAGAGAGTTGCAGAGTTCGTTTCTAATGGAGGGCGGCAGAGGAGGGAGATCTACTCCCTCCTACAAGGACGCCATAGCCAGTAGAGGTAAAACACCACTAGTGAATAGCAAAGGTTTTGCGGAGGAAAGGAAAAGGGAACAAGAGACACAAAACAAAAGGGACCTTGCAAACCAAAAGCAAAGATCACTCCTAGAGTAATATTAAATAATCCTCCTCTACAAGCGCACAGGAAACACATGGGGACTTACACTATCATCTATAAATTCATGGGATTATGGCCCACTAAAAAATATTTACAGATGTGGATCAAGTATCACAGGAAATCCAAAGGAAGCATTGACCTACATCTTAGGTCAAAGGGATTCTTCAAAGTGGTGTTCTCAAACATCGAAGATAAAGACAGAATATTCGAAGGAGGACCCTACTTTTATGCAGCAATTGGTCTCTATATGCGGCCTTGGTTGATGAACTTTGTTCCAGAGTGGGAGACTTTCACATCAGTACCAGTCTGGGTAAGGCTTTATTCTCTACCTCTTGATTATTGGCAAAATGAATCGCTAACTACCATTGGCAATAAACTAGATCGTTTTGTCAAAGTTTCTGAAGCCACAAGAAGAGGGAAATATACCTCCTTTGCAAGGATATGTGTGGAAATGGATCTATCAGGAGCTCTTCCAGATGAAGTTATCTTGGAAGTTTTTGATGAGGAGTGGGTGCAGACAGTGGACTATGAGCATATCCCATTCAGATGTCGTAGATGCCATGAACATGGACATTTGTTCAGAGACTGCCCTCTCAGTAAAGCAGACAACAAAAGTAAACCTAATACAATGAAGGACACAGAGAGCTTTCATAAAGTGGCAAGTAGAGGAAAAGGAGGAAAAAAAGGTCCAAAGCAACAACATAATGAGGGGCAGAAGGTCAGTCAGAACAAGTTTCAAGTGCTGGAAGAGAATGAAGAAATTATGAAAGGAAACCAATCTTAGGAGGAAGGTCCTAATGAAAAAGAGAAAGAAGAAGACAACAACCAAACACAAGATATTGTTTATCAGAAAGAGACGATGATGAGTGAAACAGAGCTGGAGATGGACCAACAAATGACCCAGAGCGAAATAGATTTGGAAGATCATGAACTACATGAAATTCTTGATAAGGAAAACTTAGATCTGGAAGGATTCTTGATGCATCGAACCACGGGAGGAATTGATTCATTACCTCAAGAAGAATGCAACAAAATACAACAGTTGTTTTTATGGAAAACTCAGGAAAGAGGGTTGGATAAAGGAAAAAACATTAACAAGCAGGATCACAAAGGTGTGAAAACTATGAAATCAACTCCAGGATTAGCTACTAGAAATCCAGGAAAGAAGTGGGGCTAGAAAAAGTAGAATGAGCTCTTGTTGGAGTGTGGAAAGCTAATGATAGATTCGGGTAAGATGAAAGACCTAACTAGTTACTCGTTATCAAATCTTTAATTATGAAGTTCATATCTTGGAATATCAGAGGTCTAGGTAGTAAAAGAAAACAAAGAATGCTTAGTAACAGAATGAAACTAGCAATGTTGGATATAATCTTCATCCAGGAAACGAAATGCTCCATTCAAAGATTAAAAAAAATCCATAGAAAATGGCTTAATAGATTTGAGTTTCTAGAAGTTAAAGTAGAGAACACAACGGGGGGCATTCTCACTCTTTGGAACCCCCAAAAATTTAGCATAATAGATGTGGAGGAATCAAGAAATTATTTATCAGTAATTGTTCAACCAATGGGGGTTTCAGATACCTTCCTGGTCACAAATGTTTATGGTCCTCAAAGAATAGATGATAAACTTAGATTTCTAGACTCCCTTGTGAATCTTAGGAGCAGACATGAAGGAATACCTTGGGTCATGGGAGGAGATTTTAACATGATTAAATCTCTTTTGGAAAAAAAAGGAGGTACTAGATTGCTAAGTAAAGACTCCTTAGTGTTCCAAACCTTCACAGATAATATGAAACTGGTTGACTCAGAAATGCACAATGGCCTTTTTACTTGGAACAACAAAAGAGGAGGTGAGGCACAGGTCGCCTCCAAGTTAGACAGATTTATGATCTCAGAGGAGCTTATGCTCATAGATAGAGAAATAATAGCTATAGTTCTCCCCTTTGGAGGCTCAGATCACTTGCCGATTCAATTAGAAATCAAGGGGATCGATTCTCCCAGGAATAGACCTTTCATATTTGAGAATATTTGGCTCTCCCACCCAGACTTCATCAGCAACATTGAGAAATGGTGGTCCGAAGATTTGCAGATTCAGGGCACAAATATGTTCCTCCTACATAAAAGACTAAAGCACATTAAACTTAGACTCAAAGAATGGAACAAGAAGGATTTTGGTAACATTTTTGTGGACAAAAAATCAGTGGAAACCAAATTACAGGAACTCAACCAGGCATTGATCACAGATGGTTTTGATAAATTCGAGAGTGAGCAAGTTGACAAACGCCATCAAGAATGGGAGAAATTATGCAAACAAGAAGAAATATTTTGGAGACAAAAGTCTAGAGTTCAATGGCTCAATGAAGGTGAATGTAATACTAGATTTTTCCATAGATCCACCATGGATAATAGAGCTCACAATAGAATCTCTTCAATATTGAATGAGGATGGGGAGCTTCAAATATCTAATAAGAATATCAAAGTTGTGTTGGTATATCATTTCAGAAGCATCACTAAGGAAAACAATTCAGACAGAGAGCAATTCATCAAGGAATTATAAGACATATCCCTAAGATGGTGTCTATAGAGGACAATTCTAACGTAAATAGACCAGCAGCCGAAGAGGAAGTCAATGAGGTTCTCAAAGATATGCAGAATGGCAAAGCTCCAAGACCGGATGGTTTCAATGTAGATTTTTTTAAGTTCTGCTGAAGTATTATCAAACAAGGTATTCTGAATGTTGTGGAGGATTCCAGAAGAAACAAGACTATTCTAAAAGCCCTCAACACCTCCTTCATTTCCCTGATCCCCAAACAGGATTTAGCGCTGACTATTGATAAGTATAGACCCATTGCTTTATGTAATGTGGTATACAAAATTATATCCAAGGTATTGGCTAGCAGACTCAAACCTCTACTTCCTTCTTTAATTTCAGAGGAACAATCTAGGTATGTGGAAGGTAGAGGAATCCTAAATAACATTATTCAAGCCCATGAAGTGGTTCACACACTAACGAGCAAGAGGCAGGCTAGACTAATCATGCAATTGGATATTGCCAAAGCGTATCACAAGGTGAATTGGATTTATATCAAGAAGGTCCTTACTACTTTTGGGTTCGATCACAACTAGGTCAAATGGGTTATGGCTCTGATAACTTCTTCCAGCTTTTTGATTTTGGTGAATGGCTCGCACTCAAAGATCTTTACTCCTTCTAGAGGCCTCATGAAGGGAGACCCACTCTCTCCCTTTCTCTTTATCCTTGTGATGGAAGGACTGGATAGGTCCATTAAACAGGCCAAGGTCTTGGGCAAGATTAAGGGCCTTCAATTAACAGAGAACGGTCAGGCACTGATTCACCAACAATTTGTGGATGACACCATGCTGCAAGGAATTCCCACAGTCAAAGAAGCTTTAGCTTACAAACAAATCCTGAATGAACAATGTAAAATTTGAAACGGAAACTGATATTGTTATCCGTTTCGTAGAGATAGCAAAAAAGTGACCTGATTTTGAAAATGGGTGATGTAGAACGCACATGTTTTTTTTAGAGCATAGTTTTTGGCACTTTAAATAACCGATACGATTACCCGTTTCGTAGAGGTAGTAAAAATGTGACCCGATTTTGAAAAGTGGTGATGCAGAATACAATACTTATTTTTAGGAGTATATTTTTGACAATTTAAATATTCTTATGTATCAAATATAAATATTTGTTTTTAAATTTTAGTGATTTTTATGCTGATTTTGAAACGTGTTGATGCAACCAGCTAACATTTTTTTTTAGAGGACTTATTTTTCACACTTTAAAATTTATTATGTCCATTTTTTTTTTAATTATGATTACTTAACGAATTTTTAAGTCGTTTTATTTTTATTTTTTTAAATGTTGATTACTTCAAGAAACTCATAAAAATATATATATAAAAAAAAGATCAAAAAAAAAATGTTAATAAAAAAAATTATCTTATAAACCATAAAAGAATTTGGAAAAAAAAAACAACATAATTTAATATATATATATATATATATATATATATATATATATATATAAGTCAAAATAGAAAAAATAAAAAAAACATTAACAAAAACAAGAAAAATAAATAAATAAAACAAACTAGATTAAAAAAAAAAATAGAAAATTAACAAAAATAAAAATAAAAAACTAGTAAAATTAACATTAAAAACATTTTAAAAAAACCAAAAAATATAGAAATTTTAAAAATATATCTCTTTTAAAATAAAAAAAATAAAATTAAAAAACATGTATTTAAAATTAAAAATTAAATTTTTAAAGAATCATATTCTTTTTTACTATAGATTTTTCGGCGTAAATCACATGGCATTTCATTTGTCGATGCGTTTCGAACCAACTAGTGTGGTTCATCGTCAGGACAAGTTGAATGAACAGATCTTGCTTTGCGTATTAAATAGATAAAGCAGAACCTCCAACGGGTAAATCCCATGACCAGGTAACGGCTAAACAAACAACGGTTAGATTTGCCCGATAAACGATTAGTTTGGACAGGAATAGGGGTAAAATTTATTTATTTATTTTTTTTAAATAAGTTAATTCTGCTAGTTATATTTTTAATAAAATCAAAGTAAATGGACCAATTTTATAAGTTTATAATTATAAATATATATTAAAATAAATTAATTAATTAATTTAAAATTAGTAGTAAGTTAACAAAGCTATTAAATATAAATATTAGAGTAATTGACAGTTAGTTGTAAACATTATTAAATAATTCAATAGCTAGTTAACTTTTTCTAAAATAAATAAATAATTAATTAATTATCAAATAAATTAATTATAAATTCATAGTTATTTATAAAATATGTTAAATATATAATTAATAGAGTAATATAAAGGTTGTAATGAATATTTTAATAAATAAAATTAATTCATAGTTTATTTAAGGCTTAAAAATAGTAAATAATGATAGATTAAATTCAAGATAGTATTTATAAAAGATATTAAACATATAATTAATAGAGTAATATAAAAAACAAAGTTGACTAAACTTATTTTTTTATTTAAAAAAAAAAAATTAAAAGTTTAAAATTTTTTTGAACATATTTTTTTTGTTTAAAAAAATATATATTAAAAAATTTAAAATAATTGTTAAGCAATTTTGTTTTCTTTATTATTTAAAAAAAATATATATATTAAAAAATGTTTATTTTTTTAAACAAGTTTTCTTTTTTTTTAAACAAAATTTTCTAAAGTTTTTTATTGAAAAAAAAAAAAAATTTGTTTTAAAACAAATTTTTTTAAATGATTTTATTTTAAACTATATATATATATATATATATATATATATATATATATATATATATATATATATATTTGCGCCCTCCCAGTCGTCCGCAGTGGCGGAGCCCCGGGCTGAGGCCTGCACAAAGGATCTCCGCCCGGGACCGCGCCACCGCGGGCGGCCGGGAGGGTGGAGGGGCGATTCTGGGAATTGCCCCTCCACCCTCCCGGCCACCCGCGGTGGTGCGGCCCCTCGCAAAGGCCTGCGCGTAGGACCTCCGCCCGAGGCCGGGCCACCGCGGGCGGCCAGGAGGGCGGAGGGGCGATTCGGGAATCACTCCTCCGCCCTCCCGGACGCCAGCGGTGGCCTGGCCCCGGGCGGAGGTCCTGCGGCGATTCCTGGAATTGCCCCTCCGCCCTACCGGCCGCCCACAGTGGCCCAACCCCGGGCGGAGGTCTTGCACGCAGGCCTTCGCCCATGGCCGCGGCACCGCGGGCAGCTGGGAGGGCACAATTTTTTTTTTTTTAAATAAAAAACTTTAAAAAAATTTGTTTAAAAAAAAAAACTTGTTTAAAAAAAAATAAACGTTTTGTAATAAGTATTTTTTTAAATAATTAAAAAAACAAAATTGTTTAACAATTATTTAAAAAAAAAATTATATATATATATATATATATATATAAACAAAAAAACAATTTGTTTAAAAAAAATTTTTTTTTTTTTTATTGTGTGTGTTTTAAATAAAAAAGGTAATTTTTTTTTTTTTGTTTTTTGAAAGGTAAGTTTAATTAATTTTGTTTTTTATTTTTTAAATAGAAAGATACATGTTTCTTTAAAAATTTTATTTATTTTTTAATTTTTTGGTTTTTTTTATTTGAAAAGACATGTATTTTTAAATTTTTTTGGTTTTTTTGTTTTAATTTCAGTTTATTTTTATTTTTTTAGTTTTTTTAAAATGTTTTTAATGCTAATTTTACTAGTTTTTTATTTTTACTTTTGTTATTTTTCTTCTCATTTTTTTTTAATCTAGTTTGCTTTTGATTTTTTTTATTAGTTTTTTTAATGTTTTTGTTTTTTTGTCTATTTTAATTTACTTAATTATATATATATGTTTAATTTTGTTTTTTTTCCTAATTCTCTTATGGTTTATATTAAAAAAAAAAAAAATAACATTTTTTTTTTAATTTTTTTTTGTCTTTTTTATATATATATTTTTTAAGTAATTAACATTTTAATCTTAATTTTAGTAGTTTTTAATTTTTTGTTAATTTTCTATTTTTTTATTAAATTTAGTTTGTTTTTAATTTTCTTTTCTTTTGGTTTAGTTTTTTTTTATAATGTTTTTTAAATTTTTCTATTTTTACTAAATTTTATAATTTTTTTTAATTTTTTTTTTCTTTTCCATATATATATATATATATATATATTCTTTTCTTTTGACAATTTTTTTTGTATGGTTTACAAGATTTTTTTTTCTTTTTTTCTTTTCCATTTTTTTTAAATATGTTTTTTTTACTATTTATTTATTTATAATTTTTATGTTTTTTTAGTTTTTTAATTTAGTTTTTTTTGACATTTTTTTATTGAGATATATATATATATATATATATATATATATATATATATATTTATAGTATATACTTTAATTTATGTTTTGTTAATTTTTAAACTTTTTTTGTTTTGTGTTTTTTCATTGTTTTATTTTTTTTATTTTTTATTTTATTTTATGTCTTTATTATTTGTTTGAAATTTTATTTTTTTTCAGGGTCATGATAAAATATTTTATGCTATTATTTCGAAATGTTGAAATATTACCCTTGAAAAAAAAATGGAAAAAAAAAAAGTCTTATCCCAACGTTAACACTTTTTGTTTTGAGGGTGTTTTTTGGACAATTTTTGCACAAAAAATTGGTTTTCACCGCCATTTTTAAAACATGTTCAAAATTTACCCTAGAAAAAAAAGGTGTTATTCCAGCATCAACACTTTTCGTTTTTAGCACTGTTTTTTATGTTTTTAAGGGGTTTTTTGGCTAGAGTTCCCGTTTTGAGTTTACAGTTCTCGTTTCAAAGTTTACATTGTTAATGACTTTGCCATGGATACAGGTATGGAAGTAAATATCTCTAAATAAAAAATATTCTTCTTAAATACTATCATTGCAATTCAGAGAAATATCTCCAGAATTGTGGGCTTTCCTAGGGATTTCCTCCCTTCAAAGTATTTGGGAATTCCCCTCATAGCCAGACCAATGCACAAAAGTATTTGGGAACCCGTGCTCAATAAGATGCAAGACAAAGTCAAAAAATGGACTATCAAATCCTTGAACCTAGCTGGCAGGTTGGTTCTGACAAAGGTTGTTCTTCAATCAATCCCTATTTTCATATTATCAACCCTCCCAGCTCCCAAAGGTGTCTTACAGCAATTCAGGAATATCAAGAGAGACTTCCTTTGGGGAAAAGAGGAAACAAGGAAGAAATGGGCCCTTGTTTCATGGGATAAAATCTGTAAACCCAAGAGCCACGACAGTCTAGTCTTAGATGATCAAGAGATTCTTAGTAAAGTTTTAGGAGCCAAGCTTTGGTGGCGATGGGTTAAAGATCCAGAAGCTCAATAGGCGAAGACCTGGAAAGAAAAATATGCAAGCTCCCAGGCAAACAAGTGATCTTATAAGAATGTCTGGAAACATATAGGGCTCTTACATCTAGAATAAAGCCTAGGAAAATAGAAGCCTAATACAACAAAACAGTTTCTGGGAAATCAGAGTAGGAAATCTACCTATCTTCTGGGAAGACAAATGGCAACAAGAACCAACGCTGTTAAGAGAGGACTTTATGAGACTCAAGCAGGAAAAAGACTCCCAAGGATTAAACAAAGTAAAGGATTTCTGGGATCTTCCTCATAACTCGGGAAAGTGGAGAATTTAGAGAAGCATAGACTGCAGAGATGACAGCCCCATAAAAATAAAAGCAAAGGCACTCATGAGCTTGTTAAAACAAAGGAAAATCTTGGTAACTAAGGGGTAGGATTAGTTAATATGGGGCCTCAATAAAGAAGGCAACTTAAATCTTAAGGAAGCAAAAAGAATTATCTTGGACCTAGATTCCTGGGTTTCAGATAAGTCCTGGAAACAACTTTGGAGTCATCAAAGGTGGATGAAGATCAAGCTTTTCATGTGGTTGGTACATCACAAGAAAATCTTGACTTGGGACAATATTAGGAAAAGGGGTGTTATGGGGCCTTCTAGATGTCAGCTATGTGAAGCTCAAGAGGAGACAATGGAGCATATTCTCAACAACTGCACTTACACCACCTGGTTGTGGGATTCTTTTGCCACCATTTTTCAACAGACAGACATAGATAAAGGAAGTATCATTAATACCCTAAACAAGTGGAGAAGAAACTTTGCGGAGAATGATCTCCTTAATTTGGCCTGGGCCTTTACGCCAAGATGAAAAAACTATTCCTCTTCACCTGTTGGATCTGATCTTGAAACAAATTAAGGAGACAGTCAGCACCATTGTTCGCAATTACCCCAAGAATCCCCTCACAAAGACTGAGTTGAGTACTCTCAGGCAACTAGGAATACAAGAGATCATTCCCCAAGGACTAAACAGGAAGGAAATAGTATTGGAAAGGGAAAAGGAGTTCTGGCATCCTCCACCGAAACGTTATCTGAAATGCAATATTGATGGTGCTTCAAAATGAAACCCCGAAATAGCTGGTTATGGAGGGGTGTTAAGAGATGAAGAAGGAAACATCATCTTCATCTTCCACTGCCATTTAGGTAAAGCCACCAACAATATGGCTGAATTAATGGCATTGGAACAATGTCTAGAGCTTCTGAAACTGGAACATGGCTCAAATGTCATTATAGAAGTAGACTCAGAGATCACCATAAACTCTATAAAGAGAATCAGTTGCGGAACAGCGCTGGAGAAAGTCTCAAAACACTGGAGACTAATCCAAGTTTACCAAAGAATTCAAAATCATCTCCAGAGTCTTCGAACTGTTAGTTTCAACCATGTTCGACGAAAAGCCAATAAACTAGCAGATATACTAGCCAACCAAGGAGTGACTAATTCAGAATGCAAGATTGAGATGAAGTGGCAGGAGACGCCTCAGAGCAGATTAAAAGATCTCTGCAATGAGCAAGCGGTAGAGGACAGAGAAACTTTTAGACACCGGGCCAGGGTGAAAGGCACAGAATGAAGTTATCTCAGCAAGTTAGATCACAGTATTCCTGTATGTACCTTGGAGAAGGGCAAGCAAAGATCAGTCACAAAACACCCCGGTGTAAGTTGACCAGTCTCCTCATTTTTTCAGACTGCAACACAGGGGTCAAATTTTAGTCGATCGTAGTCTCCGGTGCAAGTTCCGAAGTTAGCTTGCGTGGGAAGGGAGGTTGGATTTTTCCAGCGGCGGCAATTTACCTGCAATCCACTTGCGGAACGGAAAACCAGGCACAAAGCAGTTTCCAGGTGATCGCATGGCTCCTGAGCGGTAAGTGGTATTGGAGATTTGGAAGTGATTCCATTAGGCTTCCAACACGTGGCAGGGGGGTGGTAAGGAATACCACCCTCCATCGTGCACTAATGATCGGTCATCTTGGCAGTGCGATATTTCTCCGGGCCGTTGGATTTCACCGAACGAATCGACGATCAGAAATGACCGTGTTGTTTTGTGGGGCCATGTCTTTTATCCATGAGTCTTATCAAGGTGTTTTTTCCCTCATCCGTTGGTTGGCACGCGAAGTAAGGACGGTGGCGACTGTTGTAGCTTTTCGGGGCAGTGGCGTGGGGGAGTTAGCAGAGTTTTCCATTTGGTTGGAGAATCATATAGTCCAACTTAATGTATTATTTGAGAGGTTGGTATTGAATTTTGTAGGGGTGAGGGTCATGTCTATGGCAGAATACCCTTGGTATTTCCTGAGTCCATGAAGATGAAAGGTTTTTTGTATATGCTGTAACATTATTTTTGGTTTATTGAAATAGAAGGATCATCTCTTGCTTCAGCAAAAAAAAGTATAACCATTTTATTAATCTATTAATATTATTAAAACCCTAGTCAAATATAACCGTTGAGTTAATAAGTTAACAATCAATTTATATATATATATATATATAATAAAATAATTAAATTTATTTAAATAATATTAAATTTTTCCCTTTTCCTGCCCTAGTCAAATATAGCCATTTTCTTCTAGCTGTTAGGTTGACCTATCTCCCTATTTAACCTTCTTCCTAGATCTGTTTCTTCATCATGTCCTGAAGATGAACCACACTTCTTGGTTCGAAACGCATCGACCAAAATCTTCAATGTGACTTCTTCTAAAAAAATATTTTTTATATTTTAAGGAGAAACAAGTTACACTACAAGGAAATGAAGACATAAGAGGGTTAATAAGTCATCAATTTACCTTTTTGAAGAGGGGCATGCTAGGCACACCAACACTAGGTGTCAATAGGTGCCAAGTTCCAAGTTTTAGTGCATTCTAACTGATAAATATTCCTTTGTTACTTCTCATCAACTTTCCAATCATTGATCTGAAATAAATTTAATATTAAACCATGCCAAAGAATACCAAGGAATCTCAATGAATGTTAGACATGCTAATATTTGTCAAGCGCCATCACGTGCTAAGTGACAATGTGTGTTAGGGAGTGATAAACATTTTATGAAGTGGTAGGTCATGTTGAAGAGTGTTAAGGTGTGCCAAAGAGTGCTAATGCATGCTAAGGAATGTTATGGACTTCTAGGGAAATACAAGGGAGCACTAGATCAAAATGCATGGAAGTGAATGAATATTAGCGTGTTTCATGGAGTGTTAATGAGTGTTATCTAGAATTCCAAGGAGGAAGTGACAAGTTATGTTAAGCACTAGTAAGGAATGTTAGGGAATGTCAGGGCATGCCAAGAAGTGCCAAAGTGTGATATGGAGTTCCAGTGTGTGTTAACATGTGCCAAATAGTGCTAAGGCATGCCAAGACATGCCACATGCTAAGGCATGGCAAAACATGCCAGATGCTAAGGCATGATAGGATGTGCAGGGTGTCAGGGTATGCATGTGTCCAAGTGTTTCAAAGCAACAAAAGGAATAACCACACTAAAATGCAAGTAAATGAACACATAAGAGGGTTAATAAGCCATGAATTTATCCTTTTCAAAATGGGCATGCTAGGTATACTAATAATAGGTTCCAATACATGAGAAGTTCCAATGTGTGCCAAGTGATAATGTATGTTAATGCATGCCAAAGTGTTCCAGGGCATTATAGTGACTACAGGGCATGCTAACACATGCTAGAGAGTTTTATGTTATTTTAGGGCCTTCCAACATGTGCTTGGGTGTCCTAGTCATGGAAATGTGTTCTAGGTATAAAGAGGTTCCAAGGTATGCGAGATGCCAAGGAATGTTAGTGTGTTCCAAAGCATGTTAAGGTGTGTCAAGAGTGTAGAGGAATGTTAGGTATATCTCATTAACATAATTTACAAATATTTATTATGTATTAGATAATACAGTTCCTACACACACTAGTGGAACTTTATCTAAAGGGAATTTCTTAGATAATAAACCTAATAGAGATGAATAATGTATTGACTCATAGGAAAATTATATTCTAATTACTTGAGGGACATGATACACACTAATTAATTCCTAACAAATTGACTAACTCTAACCACTATGGCATTGTACGCATTATGAAAAAACTCCACAACAATGGTTTTGAATCGTTATCTTTTGACAAAAAATATAGCAACATGCACATAGCATCATCAAAAACTCATGGGAATGATGAATGATGACGAACATTTTTTGGTCGTTACTAAAAGTAACCAAAAAGAGCATTGTTGAGGGTTAATAAAATATCGTCACTAGAAGTGTCACCAAAGAGAGAATTAGTGACGGGCCTTTAACAAACCTCACCAAAAGTGTTCTAAAAATGGATTTGGTGACAAACCTGTAAGGACCATCACTATATTCACTTACAGTAATGTTTTTTTAAGGACCGTCACCATATGTGACATTGGTGATGGACCTTAAGGTTTATCACAGGCATGACCCTCACTAACGACTTTTTTTATAGTAGTGTTTGTTTCTACCTTAAAGCCCAAATGGGAATTATATTGCTATACAAGTCCTTAAGAGGGCACTACGCTAACTTGAAATGATAATATTTCAAAGGAAAACTAAAAATAAATCCCTTTATTATAGTTGTAGTGTTAATTTGAGGCCCGATGGGTTCTATAGTGCTAGATAGAGGTTGAGGGTGCTATATAAAGATGGGAAGTCTATACAGTGAGTTACAAGTCTAACTATTAGTATGTGGTGTTGAACTAAGGATTAGTGGGTTGATATAACACTCCACTAAGGCTCAATGGAGTGACATACCATCTTTAAAAAACTAGAAATTTTAGGAAAGCTCAAGTTGAAGCTTTTCCCTTGGTGTCAATTCACTAGGTTAAGGTGTTGTAGGGTCCCTCTATATTGATAAACTAAGGCTTATTTCTCCCCTATACTATAAAATTGGATAACACTTCTTAGTTAGGATTATCAATCTTCTTCCAGGGACTTCAAACGTCAAACTATTGTTCTCACCTAAGTAAGGACTAGCAAATATTGGCAAGGTGACCTTTGAATTGATTTGACTAGGTGGCCCCTTAATTTCCTCCAAGAATCACTAGGAGGAATTGAGAATAACATCTAAACACACACACACACACACATAGATATATATTTGTGTGTGTGTGTGTGTGTGTTTCTTTTTTTCTTCAAGAGAACATTCAAACTTATGATTTACATAAGAAATTAGTAAGCTATTATAATAAAGAATAAATCAATTTAAATATAATTGATATGAATTTATATTATTTAATGTGAATATTGAAATATTTTATTTATATTTTAAATTAAAAAAAAAAAAAAAAAAAAAAATTTAAATACTATGGTTCAACTGCATGTTAAATAGAAAAGAAACTACATGTCTCTTTTATTTTATTTTTTAATTGAAGTGTAGACAACATCTTTGAACACAACAACCCTATAGTAAAACCGAAAGTTGAACTCAACCTTTTATTTTTTTGACCAAATTATTTAACAACCAAATATAATTAACCCAAACCCTGTTAAAAGAGAATTTTACAAGAAATATTTTTATATTTATTACATGATTATGAAATGTTAGGAAAATATTTGGAATGGTCCGTAATATGTAACTAGTATACCTACCTCTAGAAATGAAAATAGTTTGTTATGCAACGAAATTGAATTGTCATACCTACCATTCATGTTGATTAAGTGAACAAGAGATTGCAATCATTTAAATACCAAGACCAAAATTAGACATATGCTACATGGATGAATTGAATAATCACCCTCTAAGGTATCGAGAAGTTTTGAAATGAGCTATTAAGTTGCAAATAGAAATTTCATATTACATGGATATTATTGGCCAAAATTAAAGAGGGAACCAATCTTGTCAAATTATAATCTCTCCTCTTAACCAAAGTACTTGGATAGTTATTTTTGATTCAAAGTTATTTTTAGAGAGATGTTTTTAGACATTATTAGTACATATTTTTTTATAAAATCCTTGATATATCTATAAGTAGTTAATCTTAGACAAATTTAGAAAATTCATAACATATGTAAAATCTATTTAGTGATGATAAGGGCATGCAATTCCTGATGTGTTTCTAGTTGGTTTCATTCGTATGTTTTTCCATATATTTAACATGGTATCAAAATAGGTGTAAGATTCTTCAAATATTGGTTGGAGAGTAGATCATGAATATTCTGAACGAAGATATCTAAGTTTATAGGTGTGAAGTCTCCATGAAAGAGTTGATTTTTTTATGTGTGTGAGAGTACAGCCACTACCACTATGCTATAATAAAACTACAACTTTCACAACCTTGAGCCACCATTGATTTGTCTACAGTTGCACTAAGTGTGAGGTGTTGTTCACATTGGAATATAATTGGAACCTTGAAGGATTCATGCTGGGTCAGGACCACCGTGGTTGCCCTCATCATGAGCTGAACTCAGGCACATTGTTCTCAAATGAGCCATATGGATGGAAAATTTTAAGGTTGAATCTCATTGCAAAGGACCTCTGAAGAAATTTACTAATGATTGGATTTATTTTTTAAAGTAGGTCTTATGAAACCTTTATTGAATAAGAAAAAAAATTACTAGTCATTCTTTTACTTTGCTTAATATATTTGGTTTTTTAAAATGGATTAATGAATTATAAAAAATGGCATGATTACAAGGATATTAAAGAGATAAAAAAAAATATATTAGCATTATGATATTTTTGTGGCTTCTACAAGTAATTTAAAGTAGACACATGGACTAGTTATTAATGGAAAGAACTACGAGTTCTTGTTTATGAGAATGAAAACCTTCTTATAAGTGGAGAAAAGTTTAGAAGAAATGGGAATGGCTTCACATAGATATATCCAAAAAACCCATATGCCATGTATACTACCCAGAAAAGTCCACTTGGAAAATTGAGGAAGAAGGAGAAAAAGTGAAAGTTTTTTATTGTGAGTCCAACAGATAACTCAATTTTTCCCAAGATAATGGGAGCATCTAGAGAAAAGTGATCCTAATATATATTGTAATTAGTTTATTAGAGTAATGACAAAGTGAAGCCTGTGAAGTTTGAAACCCTTTGGAAAGAGTTTGAAACATAGTGGGTGGAGGAGGTAGAGAACATTCACTAGTTTGTGACTAGAGTGATGGGATTTATAAATCAACTCAAGACTCATGGAGAGATGATTGAAGATCATAAAGTTGTAGAAAATAATCTCAGGATTCTACCTAAAATGTTTGAAATTCTTGTAATTTCCATATAGGTTTGCAAGGATATGTCCAAAGTGACATTAGAGAAATTTATGGGTTGTCTTTTGTCCCGTGAATCAAGAATTATCATGGAAGGTGAGTCCTTAGAACATGTATTCAAAAATTAGACATCCATTAATGGAAGAAAAGGAAGAGTTCAAAGGGGTTTTGTAGCGGCTACAACAACCCTCCAAAATTTTGCCTACTCTTCGTTTTGGAGCCTCCCTCCTAAAATCCCAACAACTTATCTCGCACTGACCTAGGTACTTGCACTTTCATTGAGCTTTATATTTTGCTTTATAACTTGTGTTTTCTTACTCACTTCAATGTCTAACCACAAGCTAACCTCCTCACTTGGTTACAATATGGTTCTAACACTGCCTTGTTGATTTGCACAATCCTAGAGGGCAACCAACCTTGCTCTCAGGGAATGCACAGTTCAAGCCCACAGTGAGCTTCGACTCCATAATTACATAGACCTAGCTAGCACCCTCTCTTCAGCTACAAACTATACAAAGCATGAGATGCATCCAAAGCCACTCAACCAAGGAATTGCGTATAAGCATTCCCTTAGCAACGGCTCGATGCATGTGCCGGTGAGTTGCCCAGTTCTCCCTGGAACTGTGCAATTTCTCTGTGCATGCATGGTAGTCTTTCTATGTACACTTGAGTTATTTTTGGAAATTCCTACCATTGGTTGCTTTTTCCTAGATTTTTGGACTTCACTTCATAAACCCTAAATCAATCAAATATATCTAATGGACGTCGTCGGAGCTCATTTTCACATTCAATCTTGGAGTTTTGGCATTCCTGAGGAGTTCTAGGAACCTTCGGAAAATTTAGGACAACTTTTCTGGGTAAGTCTTGCTTTTCTAGTCTTTTACTATTTTTTCCATCACTTTTAGTTCCTTGGCTTATGAGAGTGTTGTTTTTCCCATTTTGTTAAATACCTACCAATTTTTTATTTGCTTTAGCTTATATAAGTGTTGTTTTGATTTTTGCATTGCCTTTCCTAAGCTTCGTATGCATAACCCAATTTTGTCACTAAAAGTTGTCGTTTCAATGACTCTGTCCCTAAGCTTCATTGTTCTTTTGTTTAATTGATTCCTAAATTTGTTCTGATTGCATGCATCATCATTCACTCGAATTTGCACTAAACATCAGTCACATTTTTATATCTTCTCATCTTCATGTTTCCCTTTGGGCAAATCTAGGCTTCCTTAGCCTGGATCTAGCTCTTCTCGGCATGCACTACGCATTTCTCAATCTCAAGGCTCACCCTTGGCTCTAGAAATTGCATAGAGGCTACCAGTGACTAGCTCCAACTATGCACTTCGCAATTCCTGGAGCCAGTCCCGGAGACATGACCACTAGGATTACGCAATGCGTAGTCCGAGCCAGCACAAGCCAGACTAAACTCCGCATTGCGCAGTTCTAGTCAGCATCACCTCCCCACTAGCAGATGGGACTATGAAACGCGTAGATCTAGTTGACAATCCCTCACCTCTGAAACCCAGAAGTGTGCAATATTGCCCACAAGTTTTCCAGTTTGTTGCTTGGTCTGTCTTGAAGTTATTTCGGTCTCAAGCTAACATTTTCATGCCATGAGTGTCCTCTCTGTCTCCAGGTACAAAATGTTTTGAGAAACTCTTCAGCAGTACAGGTAATATGGCTTCCAAGAGAGCTACATCAAAGGATATTATTAAGAGCAGCATGGGGATGTAGTTGAATGGGTGCCAATGAACTTGTTAGTCTATGCAAAAACAAAATTGTTCATAGAGAAGGACATGAAGATAATATGGTTGAAAATCAAGGATATCTTTGCGGGAAACTTCAAGGAAGATCTAGAAGATCGGCAAGTCTATGTAAAGATCCACAAGTCAGGCTTTTATAAGGTTACGTGAAGGTATCTCGCTTTCCCATGTCTACACATCATTCACTGGATTATCTCAAATACTGATCCTGTGACTATGACATTGAGAAGTTCCATTGGAACATAGCTTTCTACCTTCCGAACGGAAAACTATCATCAGATGTATCACTTACCACAGCTAATGAACCGCATCGATGCAATTTTTTATACCCCCAATAGTAATGTGAACACTACAGACATCATGAAATGTTGAGTGAAAGAGTCACCGAAGCTCAAGTCGACACCCAATCATGTCTACAAGACTAAGTCAAGCAGAAAGGCCTACCAACTCTTGATCATATTTGCATGTTTCTTGTATGGTCAAGAGAGCACGGAGACCTTTCTGCAAAATTGGGTAGTTGTGTTGAACGAGTTGGTGAATGAAGGAAGGAGATTCAACTTGTCATATATGTTGGCTCTTCAACCAACATATATGTGCATGTGACTAATTTCCAAAATCAACCCAAGGATGAGCAATCGATATTCTATATGTCCGCATACCTACTTGATGCAATTTGTGCCCAACATCAGTTTCCTCACATGGGTTATACATGGACACCATCAGAGAATGTTGTGAACATTTATTGCAAGTTGCTTTCTAAGTGCAGCTACCGAGGATTCATGGAAATAATATCTAACAATTTCATCAACTGGGTTTACAAGTTGATATTTGAGAAGGATCCACCCTGCATGTCCCAAGAAGTGATGCAGGCATTACTTAACATGTGAGATTGGTATGCCTCACCCGGTGGAACCTTCATCAGGATGTTTGGTAGAGAGAAGCCTCTGCATGTGCTACCAAGGTTTCCCATGGATATAAGTTGATCGTGCAAAAGGTTTCATATCACATCTCTGCAGGGTTATCAGCAGGACTGCATATGAGGAAGAAGGCACCATGTCCTTCTCTTCCTTTGCAGATTGTATCTTACAAGATCCGGAGCTTGAAAGATGTGGATGTCAAGGCCAAAGACTTATAAAAGTTTGAGTTCATCACCAAGGACTACAATCTGTATGATCCCCACTGCATATGTAACAACCACTATGAGAAGGTGTATTATCCATGGATCCGTGGGAAATTCATTGGGCAGAGGAAGATCCTTGGAGGAACTATTACAACTCCTCTAGGCTCAATGAACCATCCATCATGGATATAGAATTGAAATTTTCTCTATAGATAGTACCACCACCATATGCAACAACAAAAGAAACAATGAGTAGTAAACTTGTGCAGGACAAAGGCAAGAGGAAGGTTGTTAAGAACCCAGAGGCTGAGAAAATGTACAAGTTTAGAGAATATCATCTTGTTGAGAAAGTAGCTTTGGTAATGGATGCAAAGAGGCAACAATGCATCAAGAGAGTAGAATGGAGGAAGAGAGAGAAGCAAAGGTTGGAGGATGGAGAAAGGATGTTGGGGGAAATAGAGAAGAAGCTAAAAGAACAACAGGAGCTAACAAGGAGAGATAGGGAAGAGAAGTAGAAATAAGAATAGGAAGAAGGGCAAGGCGCGATGATAGAAAAAAATGAGCCTATACAAGTTAAGGAGTCCGAACATCCAGCAGATGAAGAAGAGGGTGAACAGGTGAAGGTTTGGGAACTTTCTCAGTAGATTGAGAAAATGGTTTAAGAAATGAACATGGCGTTGGAATAGGAGCCACGTGAGCAAGATATCAACCTCATGCTGAGAACATCTGAGGTCGCCCCATGGTCTCCACAACCTCCAGAATCAAAACTAGTCCCAAGTGAGAAAGGAGAGGTTGTTCCCCTTGATGATGATCTAGTGACAAATGTGTATAATCTGTCATTTGATGAGTCACAAAAAAGGATTATACATGTGCAGAGAAATCATTTCCCAAATGATCACGTGTCACTTGCACATATGGAGGAAAGGGTGAATATATAAAATGTTATAAAACATCTAGTTGCCATGGCTGATGCCTCTAGGGCTTAGGCAAAAGCCATGAGATCAAGTGTCAAGTTCTTGATAGTGGAAAATGATTGGATGGCGAAGGACTTGCGAGAGTCTAGGTAGAGGGCAGAACAATCCACAAGATCTACTATGGTAGAGATGAGAAAAGTGATACTTGTTGAACTATCGACTCTAGAGACCAGCATGTGAAACTTTATGATGGATTTGTCACCTTACACAAGGAAATTGTCCATCTATATGGCTTTTAGCATCGGTGCATGAATATTTCCCAAACTCTCAAAGACATACATGCTTTTATTGCACACATACAGGAACGCACAATGAGATACAAAGGAGCCCCACTTTACTTGGACAAGATAATGAAGTCATAGGCAGAGCTAGAGAAAGCACGAATCCAGATGTTGATCCAAAACTATGAGAAAATCCCTCTGCTTATCACTAGAATTGAGGCTTCCTATGCATGGGTGTTCAAGAGTCTGGATGTCATGGTGAGGACACATAGGATCCCTTCAATTGGTTCCCTCACTGAAGCCATTAAGAAGAACCAAGTCTGGCTAGAGGTTGATAGGTATATGGAGTAGTTGATGCGAGAGCCACCAATGATGACTTGCACCTAAGCGTAAAAAACATGCATAGGTACATTGGTGGTCCATCCACACTCAGGACAATGTTACGCATGCTTCAAGATGAGTTGGACAAAGGTTCCAGGACCATATACTCATAATTCATGGAGGCAAGAGTCCGTTTCCAGAAAGACATCACCAAACAGTATGGGGACACCATAACGCAATACCAAGCTTGGTATCAATTCTTCCCTGAAGACGATCAAGAGGATGTTTCCAAGTTGATATTTTCCTAAGGTTTTGAGTCATAGTGTTTGTCTTGTTAGGCTGACCCAAGCCTATTTTGTCCCACATGGGTATATGTGGAAACTGTATATTATTTTTAAATATATTGTATGTGAAATTCCAAGTGTCATTAGTGGAATATGAACATACACTATGTAATGTAAAGAGTTATTTGTAAAGGAGTTGAAGGGTCATGAGGGTATTCAAAGAGTCAAATGGGAATTTCAAGGATCACCCTACCCTTTGTTATATATAGAACCTCATAACTCATAGTAATGGCTTTTGGGAGCCAAGCTTTGGGCTAGGCTTTGGCTTAGAAGGCTTGGAGAGTATTGCGACAAGCCTTGGCTTCTCCACAATGTAGAGCAAGTATACTTCTTTGGAGGAGCAGGAGGTGTTCGCTGTAATGTTCCACTATTGGGGCTAGTGGTTGTCAATGGTGTATGTACAGATGGAACTTTCACTTAATAATATAACTGAGCCAACACGTTTTCATGCATATGTTGTTATTTTGGTTGGACTATTCTGGTTTCTTTAGCAATGTATGTTATTTAACTTACGTATTTTCTTATGAACTATTTTGTATGAAATTATAAGAATCTAGTTGAAGGCGTGTTGTTGGATTAACCTGTCACTTTGGTTTGTGGACTATTCTGCTTTCCAGCTTGTGATTTCATTCCACTCGTGTGTTCCTTTCAAGCTGCGTACTATTATAGGCTTCTAAGGGAAACACTTCATTTTACCCTCCGTGTGTTAGAACCCCCATGCATCTCACTTGACTTGTTACAAGGACACACACTTTATTCCGACCAAATTAATAATACATATTTCTTCACGTTGCCACGGTCAAGGAACTACATCACCACCCACTGTTGGGACTCCTGCTCCAAATAGCCTAAGGTCTATTTGGGACTTCTTAGCGGGCAGATCCCCTTGAATGTTGGTCTGTCCAACACTGTCAACATTTTGGGCACTAGAAGGAGGGATAGGTGAGAAATTGAGCACTCAAAGTTTGTTTTAAATCTCTACACATCATTCATGACTTACTGTTGGCTTAAGTTCTGCTGACCCAGGTTCAAATTTTATTACACACCAACAAAACCCTCAATCACTAGCCCTTTCAACAACAACCTACAAGTAAGTCACGGTGTCACCCAAAGTGACTATTGGAGGTTGCAAAACTAGGTTTCTGCAGCCTAAGGGATCTTGCGATGTGGAACTTTTTATTTTCTTTTTCTTTAATACTTATAAACCACTTCACATACATCAACTACTTCACACTTATATATTATTTCCCAGAATTATTAATCACTTAAACATAGCATAAACATCCATAAACTTCATAGTATTGAAATAAAGTACATATAAGAAGAAAATCAACACATGAAACATAGATTTTATAGTGGTTCATTCCAATATGGGGCTACGTCCACGAGAATTGTTGCTTATACTATAGAATTGGTACAACAAACAGTTCTTTCATGCACACACAACTACAGGTTATCTGTGCACTAAGTTGCAGACAATCTGCGCACTAAGTTGTAGATGGTTTGCGCACTAAGATACAAACCTAGGCCTCCGCACAATCAGCTGCAGAGCCTCACCCCTTTCTCCCAAGTACAGATCACAAAAATATCACCATAAACATAGATCTGGATCAATTCAATGTATTTCTTCTTTATTATTCATCCCTATATACATTATTACATTAGGGATTACATCGCTATATTACCATGGACTTGATACCATGCTTTCCAAAATACAAGGGACTATGGTCCAAAACCATTCCACTTTTACAATATTATATTGTTTAAAAAAAGGTGAGGGGCTTTGCCACAAATCCCCTATACTACATGGTGAGTTTGCTATGCGGTATTCATTGTGCTTTGCTACTCTGTTGCATGGTCCACTTTGCACTCCGTGGCATCCGTTTTACTGCGTGCTCGACAAAATCTGGCTGCCCAAAATCTAGACAAGTTGGTTTGTGCCCAACAGGCCCCCAACACTCACATGTGACTCATCTCGAGTCACTCAACTACTTTGCCTCTAATTTTTTCTGCAATGTTGTTGTATGCCTTGTTAAATTCTTGCATAATCTCTACCAGTTGTTTTTCCTCGCTACGCACTTCTTCTAATAGTGCTTTAGTGACATGCTTTGCAACCCTCTTTATCAATTTTTTCTCCAATGTCGAATCTACTGAAGCTTTTCATCAACTTCCTGTGATAGCTAAAGGGCCTCATCTTGGCAAGGCTAAGTCCTTTGTATCAATCTCTACTCCTTCTTCTTCATCTCTTCGATTTTATTTTGCAAATCCTTAGACTCACTAATTTTTCTCAGCCTCTATGAGATTGGCAAAGTCTTATCAGTTGCTTGAATTTCTTACATGTTGCATCTCCTCCTATAGTTTTTGAAAATTTGGATCTTCCTATAGCAAAGTCCAAATTTGCATGCTCACATCTAGCAATTTTCCACAGTCTGCCAAATGTTGCAGAGATGCTTCGCATCCCACTCTTTAAGTTAGTCTCCCTTTATTCATGTACTTCCGGTGGCATAGTTAGCTAAAACTTTAACTACAACTCATTGATCTTTACCCCATACTCAAATGGCACATCTGCAATTTTCTTCTTGGATTCCTTGACTATAAGGCCAAGCTTTGCGACGTTATCTTCTGTGGGTTCCTCCTTACAGGCATCCATGTTCAACACTTCCCTACAAGTTTCTTCGACCACTTCTTTCAACCTCTTCTGATGTAGCTATTCCTTCTCTTTTTACTTGATGGCCTGGTCCAGTTGTTTCTTTAGTGCAACACGCTCTTGCTCTACATGAATGTTTGACTGTGTTGTGTGTTTTTATCTCTTTTTTAGCTCATTTGTTATGCCCTGGTGTAAGTGATGCAATATCAGAATGGGCAGGGCTTCCATGTTCAAATTGACATGATGCAAACCTTTTATCTACTGCTTTACTTCGGCAGAGTCGAACTCCATAGCTCCAACCGGTATATACATTATCATCATCCCGAATGTTGTCTCTATAATCATTTATGGGTTAAGTGCTTCGCCTATCTGCATTTTTGGTCTGGATTCTTGTGCCAAGATCTTCAGCTCTGCAATACTCTACTACACACCTGTGATAAGCTTTCCATAGAAATCTTCCACCCTATTCCAAGATTCCATTATTATCTCCTGAATCTTGTCTCCAATTTGGTTCAGGTCACCTTTACTTAGAACCATCGGTGTGATTTGTTTTGATTTATCCACCTTATGATTCTTTCTTCTCTTAATGGAAGCTTTGCCTTCATTCTTTCTCTTCTCCACAACAATTTTCTTTTTTTTTTTTTGTCTTTTCTTGCTCCTTAGTCGTATCCATAACTCCTTGAGGATCCTCCTCATGGTCTTATTCATGGAGCTCTTCTTCATAGTTTTCTTCCTCCTCTTCATCTTCCTCTACTTCCTTCTCCATGTATTTTCCACTGCCTTCACCATGGTGTGAAGTGTCTGACTCTTCTTCTTTTGTTGCGTTGTCTCTTGCTTCCTTTAGCGGAGTCATCCATTCTGCAAGCCATGTATGTATTACTTCTACCAGATCATCTTCTTTGACCATATATGGAAATTCATGTCATTCCTTCTTCGTATCTTTGTGCACCTATATGTACAATTTATGGAAATCCACCTTAAACGTCACCACAAGGTTGTACTGTTTGTGAAAACTTAGCGAAAGGCGCGGATGTTGGTTTACTAACATGTGTAGATCCATTTGACATAACACAAAAAATATGCTATCCTTTCGCGCTCGTTATGGTTGAGTGGTATGCCACAACGAAGCATACCTCACGGCCTCACATACATCTTCTTCTATTGGAGGAAATTGTGTATCCTTTAGCTCCTTCCATGCCAACATAGAAATGATCAATATTAATGAGGCATAGTGGAAATATATACCTTTTTCCTTGATCTCACGATAGTCGTCCAAGAATTCCTTGCATAAATATCCAACCCAGTTATACTGGACTACATTTTCGCACTTCACAGCTAAAGACAACAATGACACAAGAACTTCAGTTGTGTGGCACTTCCTCATGGTCTTTCCCACCTAAATATGCACAACGAAGTAGACGACTTGATCATTGTGTTAGGGTCAATAGGTTTACACTTGTAAAATGTATTTGAAATACTTAATGGTTAGTTTGAATAAATTGAACTTAATGGCATTTTCGTTGTCTTAAGTTTGAATGTCACTATCCAAAATATTGCCATGGGTGTGGTCATCAAGAGGTTAGGTCAAATTCATGAAGTTGTCGTGAGTTATTGGGAAACATTGTTAAAATCTTGAGTAATTGAGTCATGGGTTATGTGTCAATAGTGGGTTTTTCATGAGGTTTAAATGAATCAGAGACAGTTGAAAATTCCATTGCTCAAAGAAAGATAGTTGTTGAAAACATCACTTTTTCTTTTCCCCTCCTAGTTTATTCATTTTTTCCCAAACATTATAACCTACATCCTACATTTTCCCATTTCCCATTATTCATGTATTAAATCCCCTACCCTATCCCCCTATGCATTTAATCATTCCTCACTCATAAACATATAATTATCACAACTCCCTTTCCATTTTCCCCCTCAAAAGCTATGATTGCATATTAGATATGGCACTACACATATAATCCTCCCACTACTCCAAATCCTATGCTAAACCAAGCCTTCTAATGATTTTAATACCCAAAACATCATATTTTTCAAAGAAGGCGCCTTGTGACATCACACTACAGGAAAAAATAGTAACAAATTCAAAAGGTGGAGAGACCGCCATTTTTCTTCACACAGTTGCTTGCATTGTTGATTTCTAGTGTAATTTGATTGAATGAAGTTTCATTTGCAGACTATTTAGGCAAGGAAATTGAAAGGAGTTAGGTACACAAAGGTTTAATTTGCAGAATTTGATTGCTACGCAAAGGTTCTATGCATTCGGGTGGTGCACACAGAGCGCTACACAATTGTCGCGCAACTTTCTCCCAAAGTCATCTAGCATCAAAAAAACTTGTTTTTGGCTTTTCAGAGGTAGGGTCATGCCACTCATCTTTTAGAACCCTTTTACTGCATGTTTCAAATCTGGAAAAGTTGTGATTAGTTGTTAATGTAAAATTGTTGCGTATACTTTGTTGCCATGCAGACTTTGTTTTCCTTTTAAGAAAAATATGAGTCAGGGGTTATAAGTAAATGATAATTGATGTTGAGCATTGAGCTGGTCTAGGGTTGAAGTTTGTGGAGTCGTGAAACTAACCAATCACCTTTGACGTTGTCAACATAACATGTCTTCACTCTGCAGTGTGTTTTTCATATAGACTTATGTTTATTGCTATCCAAAGGTGTGTCTGTCATTGTTGCTACAGCCCACATGGTCTCCCAAAAAGTCTATAAGTGTACTCTATGTACAAAAGTGACCAATGGCTCCTACTGCAAATCAAAGGGGGGGGGTAATTGTTCATATATAACCTAAAAAATTGGCGCTCGTAAACTCTAGTCCAACGATTAGGGTTTCTTTTGATAATGTTAGGCGCGTACATTTATATGACAAGATTCAAATAATGGTTCATCATGTACAGTTAAACAACCTTTTTTCTTTGAGTTTCAAGGATTGAAAGGTCAGGTTGGGAGATTTGGAAATGGTCATTATAGAGAAACTCATTTCTGATGCCACAAGCATTCCTTCAGATGGAGAAAAGTGGTTCAAAGGGGATGATATTAATGCTTCATTCTTCAAGTAATTTTTTAAACCACAATTTAGAAATAATTTTGACACACCCTTCCCAAGCACATACCTCCAAGGTCATCATAGCCAACTGCTTAAAGTCATACAAAGGTATTTTACTTGTGAGGGTAGGTTCAGTTGAGTTTATCAGTATCACCTCAAACTCCTAGTGCATTTTACAACTAAGAAGACCATGAACCTACCTTATTATTTTCTTAAGAGTTTGGGAAGGATGGCAGAGAAATTCCAGCTTAAGAGAGACAATCACATGTCAAGCTTGTTTCATTTTTCCTTGATAAAAATCCTGGTTATGTTTGAACTTGAGAAAATAAAAGTTTCTTGGTCTAGTTTTTTGTCAAATCTTAGTTTATTGCCTCAAGTAGATTCCTCACCAATGGAGTTGTGTGAAGAAAAAGAAGAACCACATGATGAACCAGTGACCGAGACAGTGGAAAAGGTAAGTGAAGATGAGCAGCTAAGTGAGAAAACAAGAAAGAAATCTAACAAAGGGTTAAGCAAGAAGCAAAGTGAAAAAGGAAAGAAGAACTAGGTCAAAGGTGAAGAAGAATATTGAGGAGTCAATTCCTCAGACAGTTGATGTTACCCCAGAGAACAAGCAAGAAGAGAATGTGAAACAAACTAAAATAGCTCAGGGAGAGGAAGAGAATCCAAATATAACTAAAATGAAAGACGAATTTTCTATGTCACAATTATAAATAGCATTTTTGAAAAGACAAAATCAAGAGCTTAGAGAGGCAGCTATACAACATGCTCAGCAAAACCCAAAACCTATTGTACAGGCTAAGGGTAAGTAGGTGCTTGAGGAGTCATTTATAAAACCAAGTGATGAGAATAAACAAGAAAAGGAAGATAATAAGTGTTATCAACCCGTCTGGTGGGGTTTGGGCTGTGTCAACCTTTCAACCTGGTGTAACTATTTCAAACCATCTTTTAATTAGAAGTTAGCCCTTCCAGTCTGAGAGGGCTCTCTCAATATTTTTTGAGAATGCAGACGGCTAACTCTGGTTTTCTATTTGACTTTTCAGGTGAAAGAGTGTGAAGGAAGCCACCATTTGGCATGGAGTCATTCAAAGAAAAAAAATAAACAACATTGTTTCACGGAAACTGAGGCATCTTTGGTTTACTAAGGTGGATAAGGACATTCACAATAATCACCGAATATTGAAGGAATTTGGAGCTATTTGAAAGATTTCCAAGTAATCAACAAACTGTGAAAACTAATAACAACAAAGAAAAACAATGTAAACATTGAAATGGGAATTGTAAACTCAAAACAGGAACTCTGGCCAAAAAACCCAAAAAAAACATGAAAAACAGTGCTCAAAACGAAAAGTGTGTATAATGGAACGATGGTTCTTTTTTTTAGGGTCAATTTTCAACATGTTTTAAAAATGGCAGTGAAAACCAATTTTTTGTGCAAAAATTGTGCCAAAAAAACCCTGAAAACAACAAGTGTTGATACTGGAACGATGGTTTTTTTTTTAGGGTCAATTTTCAACATTTTAAAAAAATGGCAGTAAAACCAAATTTTTATGTGCAAAAAACAATTGTTTTTTGAGGGAAAAAATACACTAATTTGTTTGGTAGAAGAACATTTTTCTTTCCTAAGTATAATTTCAACATGTTTTAGTAATGATGATAAATATAAAATAATGAGATCTGAAACACATTAAAATTCTTTTAGTTTTTGTCCATGTTGTTAAACATATAATAAAATGACACTAAAGATCACTAAAATTCTAATTTTTTTCAACCATAACATTAAAGATACAAAAAAAAAAGAAAAAAAAAAAAAATCAACCATAAAAATAAAAGAAACATGACATTATGAACAAATTACATGACTAAATTAATCAAAATGTCATTATTTATAAATTGAGTGAAACATACATTATATCTCTAAGTTATTGTTGCATTGTAGATATTCTAGACAATAAAATTCATCATAATTAAAACATGTAATCCAAGAAACATAAAAATGACTCATAACTTTTGATTTAACACCATATGGAAATCAAAATTTTTAATTCAAGATACGACGCAAACATCAATCATATAAACTATCTTAGACAATTATTCAAAACCACTCATATTTTCTTGCACACCATCAGAATTCACATCTTCAAATGAATGACTTGATGCAGATGAAGATGTTCCATATTCTTCTCTTTCATCAACTACTGCCCCATCTGAGTCCACTTGCATTCCAACCATTTAAGGTTTCAAAATTCTTCTGGATCTACGACTGGTTTCAGCAGACTCCCATCTCAACATTGTTCCTTCTGGTAACAACCTTTTCATAATCTCTATCGTATTGAAGCGAAGAGTTCCTCTCTTTGTTAAATTGAATTCATAAACAAGTATTTCAATATCCTCCAATTTTAAGAGGTCTGTGCGGAAAAAATTTATATTTGTACCCTTTATTTTTCTCTTTCCGCCAATTTTTTTATCAACTACCATCTCTAGCTTATACACACCATTGAATGGGTGTGTATTTGTGACATACCAATGTACTTCAAAACCTGTAACATATTCATTTTTTGTAATGACCTTTATAACCTTAGCAACTCAGAATGAATAGCCATTGGGATTTCCAACTGCTAGCACTGTGATCATGCAACCCTCCTTAATATTTTGTATTAAACCCCTGTAAAGGTCTTCCATGGCTTCACATTGTGCATGAGATCTTCTGGAACCAATATACATCTCTCGTTCCTCTTCCTGTGAAGAATTAATAATACCTTGAGATCGTTATTGTTCAACGATGTTTCTTCCTCATGTTCATTTGGCACATTCTGTGGCCAAATAAATGGATTTTTCAAATGTATATCTTCATTTGTTGTTCTTGAAATGATATCATTTTGATTATTGAAAAAAGACTCCCACCAAACTGAATCAACAATATCAAAGTACTCATATGTATATCTAATACATTTTTTAATTTCTTCTAGGAAATCAGAATAATTTATATCTCTATTATTTCTGCATGCATTAAGAACCTCAGCAACTGATTGTAATAACAATATATTTGATGCAAATATTAGATGATCTGGAATGAACTTCAAAAATTCCAAACATGATGATGGTGCCCATTCCGCTATAGTTGAATACGTTTTGCCCCATATTAGTGTTTTCCCATCAATCTTTTTGTTACGAAATTGATGTTGGAAGCTAATGTAATTAATTTGTTCAATGCATTTCTCCTCACTAAGTGATCCCAGAATAAACCTTCGAATGTCAACAGTTTCTTCCAACACATCAAAAGTAGGCTATGGCATGTATGATTTTTTAATACATTCAATTAATGATGGAAAGCTCCCAACTTCCTTCCTCCTCAATGTAACTGAAAAATGACTGAACATCTGATTAATATGGTCATGAGTGTGCCCAACAAGAAGGAAACCAACCTTTACCTTCTAAAAAATTCTGAATTCAACAAGCATGTTTAGATATCCAAAAAGAATCTAATTTTTGTTTTCATGGCAAGTGTTGTCCAACTGTAGATACAAAACTTCAGGAAGATTACGAGACCAATGAGAAAGCACATCATGAATTATGGTTATTGTCATATTTTCATCATTATGAATATTTGGAGTTGTGAAGTACACCTTTGGCAACATTTTCCCATTGAAGACCATACAACCGACCAAGTGATACTGAATAAAATTTTCCTCCTATAAATTTTTGGGTGTGCGAACAAGGTGTGGTAAAAGTGTTTTATTTTGGTCCATAACATCAATTATCAAACCCAAATATTTATTCGGATTATCATAACACTTCTTTTGATGCTTGCAAAACTTTTTCCTTTCACTTGTTTATTGTTCGCGATGCTCCTGAAGTTCTTTGACAATGGAATCTACACAACATAAAAGAAAGTCATTAAGAAATATGTTTTCATAGTTGACGACTATACAATTTTAAAAGTTAAAGTTATGACTGCATACTACTTTCTGACCCTTCACATGTATCCCTTTTTTATTTAAGAGAAGCACATGTATTGCAAATCCCCATCCTTGTCTTCTGAGGAATACGAACATTGTTGAATTCTTTCTTCCATGCCTTCACAAAATATTGATATGTAATAAATCGACCATGTCGCTCAGCACCTTTTGCATATTATTTGTATAAGTTGTAGATTTATCGTCTTGAGAAATTATCTGGAATATGTATTGTCTCTCTATTTGGCATACACTCTCCATACTTTGAAAATAAATCTTTCATCCATGACATTGCAGTATTTGATAATGGCCCAAACCGTTGTTTATGATGTACTTCTGAATAAAATGTGGAATCCTTTTCCAAATTTTCTTGGATTCTTGACAAACAAAAATTACCCATTGAATGAAACATTTTGAAAGCCTATCTACAGATAAATAAACACCCAATCTGATAATCATAACTTGATAATGTAGATTGCATGCACCCCACTAAATATGAATTTTGCATGCTTTTATTCATTGACAAATATCTCTTCCTTTTCTCTAATGCAAACTTGAAATCCATATGTTTCAAGAAATCATTTTGACAACATTCACTTGGAATGAGAGCGCTGATAGAACTTCTTCTCGTCATATATTCTGCTCTACCCCTTGTATAACTAGAACATCTTGGATTGATATGAAAAGGTTTGCTCCTACTCCTCAATACAATATTTCCTGGAAACATCTCCATCATTGGATCATCATTTGTATAAGCATTTTCATCATCATTCTAAGGAATGTTATCCTCACTATGATCATATGTTCTTTTGAAATACTGACTTGGAGGATATTCTTCATCTTCCCCTTCTTCAGTGCTACTCTCATAGTCCTTAGAATTAGGACTAGATGGAAAATTTGACTTGATGTTTATTGGCTATTATTCATCATGTCCATTCTCAATGCCTCTCTCATAGTCCATAGGATTAGGACAACATCGAAAATATGACTCTTTACTTACTGAAAATTCTTCATCCTGCCCTTCGTCACTGCTGCTCTGATAGTCCTTAGGATTAGGACTAAGTGCTTCATCCTGTCATCCGTAACTATTGTTCTCATAGTCCTTAAGATTAGGACTAATTTTAAACTGCGACTCTTTATTTATTTGGAAATATTCATCATGCTCTTCATCACTACATCACTCATAGTCTATAAGTGGACATCGTGACACTCTATTCATTTGAAATGATTCATCATTTTCTTCATGATTGTTGCTCTCATAGTCCGTAGGATTAGGACTAAGTGGACACTGTGACACTCTCTTCATTTGAAATTCTTCATCATTTTCTTCATCACTACTTCTCTCATAGTCCATAGGATTAGGACTAAGTGGACACTGTGACACTCTATTCATTTGAAATTCTTAATCATGCTCTTCATCACTGCTGCTCTCATAGTCCTTAGGATTAGGAATAAGTGGACACTGTAACACTCCATTCTTTTGAAATTCTTCATTGTGCTCTTCGTCACTGTTGCTCTCATAGTCCATAGGATTAGGGTTAAGTGGACACCGTGACACTCCATTCTTTTGAAATTCTTCATCATGCTCTTCATCACTGCTACTCTCATAGTCCATAGGATTAGGATTAAGTGGGCATCATCACTCTATTCATTTGAAATTATTCATCATTCTTTTCATCACTGCTGCTCTCATATTCCATACGAATAGGACTAAGTGGAAACCATGACTCTTTATTTATTTGAAAATCGTCATCATGCTCTTCATCACTGCTACTCTCATAGTCCACAAGATTAGGACTAAGTGGAAATCGTGACTCTTTATTTATTTGAAATTCTTCATCTTGTCTTTCATCATTGCTGCTCTCATAGTCCTTAGGATTAGGACTAAGTGGAAGATTTGACTCTCTATTCATAGTGGAAGAATTTCAGTCATATTCATCAATATGAATAGAGTTGTTACGTGACGAAGATGTTGATGCTTCACAAAGTGAAACTTCACTATCGGAAGAATCCATGCCTTTAAAATAGAAGAGGTTGAATGATACAAATTCACTCTCTCCTAATGATAATATATAGATTAAGGAATGAAAATTTCCCTCCAAAGTTTCCCTCCAAAAATTTTCGCCAAAAATTTGTTTCATGTATTTCCATCCATAATTTTTTTCTACAATTTATTAAAAAAATTTAACTAAAAGTTTCTTATGAGATAAATCTTTTAAATTAAATATGTAAATTAAAATTTTATACTAAATTTAAAAAACTTACTTAAACTATATAGTATTTACTAAACAACTGAATGTTTTTTTAAATTTTTATTATATCTTCTAAAACAAATTAATCCCACATTCACCATGTTGTAAAACAATTCTGTAATGTTTGGTATATCGTAGTTTATTATATCACCATAACAAGAATTATATGTTAAAGTATTTATAAAAACAAATTAATCCCACATTCACCATGTGGTAAAACAATCTCGTAATATTCGTTTTATCATAGTTCCTTATATCACCATAACAAAATTTACATGTTAATTTTTTTATAAAAACAAATTAGTCCCGCATTAACTGTGCGGTAAAACAATTTTGTAATTTCCGCTATAACATAAATCTCATTATCACTATTCCTCACATCACATCAAGGTATTTCGAGGTTCGTTAAAAGGCTTGGAGCGAATTTGTGGAGCAGATACATTGCTATCAACAACATATTCAATGGAATATTATCACATCTGAAAGGTTAATTTTTCTTTTGTAGTGTGGAAGTTTTAAATTCAATACATTTAATGAAATTTTAAATTTTTTTTTTAGAAATTAAAAATTTAAATGATTCAAATTTACCCACTACGTCCACAATGGGTGTGGTGTTCTGACTCATTCTCCCCTGCAACCCAACGGGCCCGTGGGGTAGGGGTGGGAGGGTGGCCGCCCAGCTCCCACACCCCACCCATGCGGCCCAACGGTCCACCACCTAAGCTGGCCTTTGGGCCGTCGGGGTGATGTGGGGTGGGGTGGAGGGCCGGTAGCTAGCCCTAGTGGCGGGCCAATTTTCCGGGGTTGGGCAGCATGGAGCTTTATTTTTTTAATTCCTTATTGAAAAAAAAAAAATGTTATGTGTTACAAAATTAATTATTATTTATCATTTTATTTATTAATTTAAGCTATTATTTTTTTGTAATTTACTAATTTATATATGTGTATTTTTTTGCAGGAAAATGGCATCAAAGAAGATTTATGTGAATCTTTCTAAACCAATGACTGCTAAAATTAAAGGTGTTTCCTCAAAAAGAACTATTGAATGAATCAAACCCGAGCTGATAACTACAAATCTTTCAAGTGCCTCAAACGATAAGAATACACTTTCATACTAGAAGAAATCAAAAGAAATGATACTTCCAGAAAATATATGGTATGTGAAAGAAAGAGAAGGCAAAGATGTGCAAATATATCTATATGTTGATATCCCAAACAATAGTGGAATTTATGAGGTGATTGGAAAGGCCATAGACATGTGTTTGGTACCGGACACTGAAGTTGTTTATATACTTAAAAAACTGCCCAAGTCACATGATAGGATTAAATATCAGTTATTGTATGACATGAGAGAGGTATCTACAAAGTTGTGTAAACAAATCGTAAATGAGATTACGAAAGATATCGTAAGTATTGTTATATTTTTTTGTGTTTTGTGTTATTTTAACTGTCTCATTATTTTTTTATAACTTAGCTTTTATTGACATATGATATTTTGTTTGACAGAATTTTGTTGAAAGTCTTTCAATTATGTTGGGAGGCATTCATTTTATAGAGCAAGATGTTATGAATATTGTCAACAATTTCTACTCAGGGTGAGAAGAAGATATGGCAAACAAGCAAAAAGTAGTAATTCATGATGCTACAAAACTACATCCAAAGGATAAGAAAAAAATGCCTCTAGTGGATAAATATAGGAAAGGTAGACAGGTTACTTTTGAAGATGAGGAAGTTGAAACTGACAATGAAGAATATGTTGCCATTACTGAGGATGACATTGGAACTAATGTTAGAAATGAGAAGAGCCATAAAATAACAAAGGTAACAATGCTCGGGAATATCTTTGTTCTAGTTAATGATGAGAATGTTAGGCAAAATAAAAGTAAAGTTGAACATTCTCAAGTAGTCATTACCAACAGTGAAGATCATACTAAAACTTCGAAAGAAAGCAGGAAAATCATTACACCAGGAGCTGATTTAGAAGATGGCATTATTAAAACAAAACAAAATGCCATTCGATAGAACTTGACAAAGAGAAACTTAATTGAGGGTGGTCATACATTTCAGCTTAATGTGAGACAAATCTATAAGGAAAGTGAAGGACAATGTAAATATTAAATCAGAAAGCGACACCACCTGCATGTTCACAACTTGAAGACATTGATGAGGTACAATCATATGCTCATGTGGTTAATTATGTGCTTCTTGTTGATCCAGTTCAAGTTCCAAACAAAGAAGCATTTGATAAGTCAAATTGTTTTGAATATAATTATTATGTGCTTGGGGGGGAACCATTCTGTAGAAGCTCAAAGACAATTGATGGAGGAATATTCCAATAACCCACATTTTGAAACAATGAAATGTATCATTTATGTTGGTTTATCAGATATAGAAGCAAAGTTAGTGGCATGGGATTATAATTCAGACAATGAGTATATGATGTCTATGACTTTCATCAAAAGGGTTAGATTTATTCATAGTGAATTTGAAGAAAAATGTGGTGTAGATAAGATAAATGTTACTATATATTTCCGAAAGGAATATTGTATGGAAATATGCTATCAAATTGAGGAGAAAATCAATTTAAAAGGTGGCAGAGAGATTACTAACATGTTCAGAGGTATTGATAACATTTTCCAGTTGGCATTTAGAACTAGAGAGATATGAGAATTGATTAATGATATTTTTAGCATGTGGGAAAACATTGGCATTAAAAAATAGAAGGCCAAAAGGTCAAAATCATTGATATATAGCAACAGTAAATCAGGTCTTAAAATGAAGCAGCTTCCAGAAGATATGACTATCACGCATTGGAGAGCACTGCAAGGTGTGGAAGATGAAAAAAATTCAAAGCAATATTATCTCGTGTGAGGTTAGGGGAATTATCATTACAGGAAATATCTGATGAATTTCAAAAGTAAGTTTGTTGAATTATTTATACTTATTTCAAGATTATAATTTTCTTTTAAATATAACATATTGTTTTTGGTATTATTTGTTATACATATCATTATATTAACTTTTTTAATTTATCTATTCAGTCACAAAGTTTACATGAAAATACAAGAACAAATGGTTAAACTGTTGAATGAAGATAGTTGGAATGATGTTGTAAGCAACTACCCAGATTCAAGTTCTATATCAACACTAAAAACAATTATCTTGCATTTAAAAATGTATGTTGATTTATACATTCATTTTTATTCATCTGTATACTATTTTTATTTTATAACTTATATATTCGTTTGTTTTACTAAAGATGAGGAAGGATGAAAATGGAGCACAAGATAGTTTCAGAACCTTTATTGAAAAATTAAGATCGAAATATTGAAGAAGAAACATCTTAGGAATGTTGAACTTGATCCAACTCTTACTCATTTCATTTGGAATGGGCTTGACACTATTCAATATCAAGTAATAAAATGCGACTATGAATACACTGCTAAACTCATACCTAAAAGGGATTATGCCCTAGTTATTGCAGATATTCCCCATGGTTTCAATATCCCAAACATTAACTATGATAGTGACCCTTATACTTATCAAGCTCTTAGTAAAGTGCTTATAGGATTTGTAGAAGTCACATAATCACCATTATGGAGATTTGTGACATTTCATTCAAACACAATTGGCAATGTTATTTTCAAGCTTCAAGGGGAAAACAAACTCAAGGATGCAGCTTACATGGTAAGACATTGAAAATGTATGTTTGTTTAATGCTAAAAAATTCATGTATGTACAAGTTAATTGAACTTTTACTATTTCGTGTTACAAAAAAAAGTCAAATCTTCTTAACCATGAATATCAACCATTTATAAATGATTGTGATTCCATCCATATTGATAGTTAGGAAAAAGATGATAGCTATATGTCTACTCTTTTTAATCGGGTAAATGGAAAGAGTCATAGCCAAGTACTCGCTTATGATACTGTTGTGAAAAATCTAACATATGAAGACAAAGAAACAAAAGGAGAGATAGTTAAAATTTATCAAAAACCATAGTTATTAATTAACTATATTATAGGCATATGTTCAAATGAAGGAGATTGGGTTCTGGATTTATTTTCTGGATCAAGTAAGTTTTATTATATGGAATTGAATTTCAATATATTCTTTCTTAATTTATATGTCACTATACTAATTTACTTCATTATTTCTTTTGTTCTTGATAATTAGGTACAACACTATCATGTTGCCTACAAAAAGGAAGAAATTGCATTACCATTGAAAAGATTCAATATAGTGCAATTTTATTCAGCAAAGAATTAATTCTCTTCAATTTCTTCGAGATGCAATGTAAAAAATTGGGTTGAAGAAAGGGGATTTTAGTGAATCATGTGTGGCAAAAAAGGCAAAGGAACCTCAACCACCATTACATGGAATGAATGGAAAGGCATGCATTGGGATATTCACAAATATCAAAGATCCATTAGAAGAGGAAAATGAGAAAAATGACGCAGAAAATATTGTGGAAGAAGACAATAATGAAACTTTAGAGGATGAAAAGTTTGGATTACGTGATATTGTTGATTAAATTTAAGTTATGCTTGGAAATCAAGCTTATTTTTGGTAACTATTAATTAGTTATACGTGTAATGTTTTGACTTTGACATTTTATGAAAAGAATAAGCATTCAATTAATGTTGTTATGTGTTCAATATTTGTATTATGTGATTTTTACATTAATTTTTATTTTAGTCATTATTTTTTGAAAAAACAGTAATTATTATTATTTTTTGACCTGAAATTCATAAAAGAAACTATTATTTAACCACTTTTTGTTAAATGTTTCCTATAAAAATTATGATTTTGACATGTCATTTCTAGCAAAAAATGATCAAAATGTGTAATTGTTTAGTTATATTTATGTTGAAAATGGTTATTTTTATGTCAATTGTTAAAAATTATTGTTTTTTACAGACAATTATATGATGTGCATTGATAAATTAATTAATCATATATAAATATGTAGAATACCGAAACTTTAAAATATCGACCTTATTCTTCAAATATGGAAAACAATAAAAACCTCACTACCAAAAAAAAATATATATATATATGAAGAAGAAGACCACTTAAAAAATTGTTAAATTTAGCAAATAATTATTCACATTTCATACATTAGAAAATTTGAAGTCAAAAAATAGGTCTTTTAAAAAAAGGGCCTGATGCAGAATCAACACTTTTTAAAATCAACATGCAAATCACTAACATTCTAAAAAGTAATGTATATAAAAAAAAATAAAGTGCCAAAAACTATGCTAAAAAAATATGTGTATTCTGCATCGCCACTTTTCAAAATTCGGGTCACTTTTTTGCTACCTTTACAAAAAGGGTAATCGTATCAGTTCCTGTTTCAAAGTTTACATTATTGGAACAAGACCAGATGGGACTGAAACTGGAATGAATCTCAGGTTAAAACAAAATTGCTGCAAACTGTATTTTCTATTAATTGAAAACAATACAACAGTGGTTCTCACATCATTGATCCCCTGTGCAGAGTAAAAAATCTACATATTTATAGGGAAGAGATCCCTTTACATAATTTTCCACCTAAGCTAGATTCAATCGACAACTATGAGATCTAATCCTATTTGATTAATAAAAATTTGAGCCTTCATAGGAATTTCTGTGACAACAGAGTTTGAATAGAAATGGAAGTTGTATGGATAGTTACAATAATTTAAAGTGTAACACTGTATTAGTGGAAACTCGAACATCAAGCAGAAAATGCCTTGCTATCTTATTTTCCTTTGTTGCATCTATTGTTATTTTAGTTTAATAATTTTTCCCTTTTACATTAATTTATCCATTTATAGACTATTGGAAAATTTGGGGAAATAATCATAATATATTCGTAGCAAAGTGGTCGATTCTTTTGGAAATATCATTGTGATCTGCATTTACGGAGGAAAGTAGGAGGGCCAGTTCTCTCATAATCGTTCATGCAGGATGGACCATGTGGCAGCTAGGAATTGAGGGAAAAGAATACAATCGGGATAGTGATTTATAATCGGGATAATGATTTATAACAGTTGCGTGAATGGAGGCCGGGACAATGGAATGGTAAGCGGGAGCGGGATCAGGCGGGAACAACAAAAAGCACTTTCGAAGGGGGGTAGTAGTGGTATACTATAGTGAGAAGGGGGGTGATAAATGTCGCAGTGGTGACACGTAGGGGTGGGATCGGCGGAGAGGAAATCGTTTTTCGTACCCCCCCCCCCCCCCCCCCCTCGTCAATAAAGGGAAAGATGGTTTCGGGGGGGGGGGGGGGGGGCAAAAAGACCTGGGAGCCATCAATCTGGGTGGAATCAATCTGGGTCATCCAAAGATGGGGGGTGTTTAATTAATACACGGCCTTTGAAAAGGGAAGGACCTGACAACCCTATTAATCCCTTGTATAAAATATCACATCCATCGGCTTTGATCACATCGCAAATGGAGAGGGGCATGTGTATTACATGGGGGGGAGGGGGACTATAGGATAGACGGACCCGAAAAGTTTAAAATATAGTGTAAAATAATTTCCGATCCGTTGCAATTGTAATGGCAGGTTTATTACAATCGGTGGAGAGTTTTTATTGGTGGGGACTTATCAGCGGTCAGGACATGCGATATCACAATCGGCGGGGGGAGGGTTATGCGATATCACAATCAGTGAGGATAAAGTGGGGTATTGTCAGAAGAAATACTTTGTCTTTTGCAATATCGCAATCGCAAGTGGATGAGGGATACGACATATATGGTTTTTCATAAGGGAAAATGCCCATTGTGATATAAACTAAAACTACCAGCCTTTAAAAAGTCTTGTGGCATATTTTATGAAGGCTTTCAAAGAAGAATGGATCACGTCTAGAGCTTGGAAATGGATTAATGCAGCTAGAGTTTGAAAGTAGGAAATTCAGCTAGAGTAGGAATACGTTAAATGGGATGAGAATATGGGAATATGGGAATTTCACCAAAACAAATAGAATGAACCTATTCTTCCTCCTTAATCTCCAAATATAAATCACAACAACATCTTTAAAAAAAACAACAGATAGATGAAAAGATCATTGGTGGAAAACCTTAACTTATAGAACTAAAATTTATTTTATTAAGTTATCATGAATAACATTGGCTCCAATGGGGATGTTGCACCCCTGTGGTGCAGAAAAGAACAAGCAGACCAATTTTCTAACCATTGGGTTGATCCCAATCTGAAGACTACAGTAAACTCACTTCACTAAACTGAAAAGAAAACTCAAACATGTAATCTAAGCTTGAATGAAATGCTTGCCTAGAAAGCTTATTTATGTCCTACTCTAACATCTGAAAATCCAGCTACTTAATTCAAGCAATATAAAATCTCCAATATAACCAGACAAAGAGTTGATCCAACACCTGGGCTTCTTGACTATGCTTGAACAAAATTAGTAGTGGATCATATATGGGCAACTCAGAATAAAAACTAAATCCATCACTTGAGCTTATAAATAAAAGAAACTTCACCTTCATTGATTACTGGAATAGACTTGCGGTAGAACTCATCTTGAAAATCTTCAAGCTATTGATCTGCATGCAGTGGAGTCACCATGAAACTTCGATCTTCAGTATTCTTTAAGAGTGGATTCGCCAAGTTAATATCACTGTAATGTCCCCTAATAATAATAAAAATAATATAACATAATATAAAATATAAGAAAATAAATGATAAATAGTAAAGAAAGGATAATAATAGTAAATAAATAAAAAAATAATGAAAAAAATATAATAATAATAAATAAATAACAATACTAGAGTTCTAAATAAATATGAATAAAAATAAACTATAAAAATAGTAAAAATAAATAAAGTTAACAAAAAGTACAATAAAATAAGAAAGAGTTAAATTAAGAGAACTATAAAAATAGTAAAAATAAGTAAAGTTATCAAAAAGTAAAAAAGAATAAAATAAGAAAGAATTATATTAAGAAAATTACTAAATTAAGTTAAACTTAAAATAAAGAAATAAAAGTTACATGTAGACACATGGAGTGTGTGCATGCGGTTCCTCTTCCAATGTTTGCTCTATTTGATAGATGGTGAAGAAGATGAGAGATCATTCCATGATTCCATCATCCATTCTCTTAAGAGAAAAGTGTTGTGAGACAAAGGATTCCCTAGCAGTGGTACGTTGATTGAGGGCTCGGGGGTGGCCAGTTGTAGAAATATTTTGTACAATTGAGCCTATAGTTGGGTGGAGAGTCGTCCTCAAAACTTTGTTGCGGTTAGCAGGATTCAAATAGTGTTCAACTCTGAAATCACAAGTAAGGAATATCATCGCCACAGGTAAGTTGTCTCTGCTCATATTCCCAAAATTTGATATTAAATCGTTAATAAATTGTGTGTTGATTATAAATCACATAATTAATCTAATTAGTTGCATGTTTTGATTTCAGGATTGTTACATATGGTATCAGAGCAAGTTTCAACTCTGTGTGACCTCTAGATAAAAACACATAAATCTATTCATAATTTTGTTTGTGGTGAAATCAAGATCAACCCAATTTCGACTTTTGACAATTGCCTATCCATGAAAATAATATTACTAGTTATATTGTTTGTTAATCTTATTTTAATAACCTAAACAAAACAAAGCAAAAAAATGTTTGAAAAAAATACAAGTTCATCATAAATACTCTAAAATATTATGTTTTATTTTTTTTAAAGTAATGATTCTAATCCATACTCCCATATTCATCTAAATATTTGTGAGAATATTGAGCTTTATTTAATAAATAAATAAAATAATATCAAATTAATGATTTAAAAATTCCAACTCTTAGATTGATAAGACTAATTACACATACTGAAATTTGCAATTAACTATCTCGATGTCTTGCATTGTTCTCTACAAAAGTCTTCTCTTTCTATTTGAAAAACCTTAACCTTCCCATAATTTTATTTTATTTATATGTGTAACTAAAAATGACTAACAATGAGTATAATTAAATCCCATAATTATTTTTGTGTTAACTTCCCTCCTTTTCTTTTTCGAACTAATAGTTAAAATTAGATAACTCCTCTCTACTGTGGCAACACCCAAGTTTCGACGCATAAACCAAGTTCTTTAACTATTATGGCGAAATTTAAAATGATTTTGCATTAGTATTGCTTGTATTTTTATCGGAATGTTAAGTAATCACTTAATTGTAAGTGGAAAATCTTAATTAATTTTTTTTTAAGTGATTTTTTACGAACAAGTTTCTTAATTATCGTAAAAGTTTCTATGATCTTAATTATCATAAAAGTTTCTATGAATTAGTACGATGTGTTATAAGGACAAAGCGATGTGTTTTATATATCATAAACTTTTAAACTTGCAAATAATTACCATTAAGCTTTTGTCTTTCCTGTGGCTGTAAATGCTATGTATTTTTACGTGAATCGTTTTTTTTTTTAATCTGTATTTTGCCCAACGTCACCCTGGACGTTAAATATCTTTAGAATTAGGATCTTAAAATGTGGACAAGTGAGTGCGAGAGGGCATTTAATGAGCTAAAAATACGGTTTACACGGTTCCAACCTTAACGAGCCACACTATTCTAAAATTTCCATAGGTATTTTGTGGATGCCTGCTCCAATTGGTGCGAACAAAAAAAAACATATTCTTGGCTTTGATGTATAAATAGTTCGATATCAGCATCTCGGACCGAACTGCTCCTCCTTTTTCAAAAATGCAATCTCTCGCTCCACAGCTTCCCCACCAGGGATTCCAATCTCCAATGCAAAGTCCATTTTTGGTAATGTGAGGCCATACATAGTCTTGCTCAGGTGTTGTATTTTGGGCTCCTGCCCCCTCCTCGCCACCTCCTCCATTGGAAGCTCATTCCATTTAAGAAAAACGGTAGTTGTATCTTCACTTTTTCCTATAAAAAATAAAAAATAAATAAAACCACATATTTTTTTCTTGTTAACGTGGTTTAATAAATTTTAGGTTCATCTAAAAATAACCAAAGATCCGGTTATGTAATGCACACACTTGTCTTGCCTAGTTGTCCAGAACATTGGCATTTACGTTTATCATATTTGGGATGATAATTGTCTTCCCACAGTTTACCAATTTTTTTATTATTATTCACTTTTAGATATTTAATTGGAAATGCATTAGGTTTTTATTAAAAATTAAAATATTAAATTTGAATTAATAATCGTTTAAAGTGAAAAAGGTTTAGCAATTTGTATGCAGTTAGATTTCAAATTCTTTAATCATATGAGAGTAAAAGTTATTAATTAATATAATATGGAAAATGCAATATATCATATTATTGTAATATGAAATATTATTTATTGTTATATAAACATAAATAATGGTGAAGGTATATTTTTTTTTTTTAAGATATGATGTATAGTTATATTTTAATAAGAGAAGATGATGTTTGTGATGCATTTTGTAAATTTATAAATATATTAATAGAAATAAGTAGATTCAATTTAATATTTTGAAAAGATTCTCACTTGCATTTGTTATGGATATATTAAATTATAATGATAATAGAAAATACCTATTTTGGTAGGGGTGTTTATTTAATATTTTATATTGCAATGGTGAATATGAGAATATAACATGTATTAATTGTTAGGACAACTAACATTAGTAATCAAATATCGATTATGATGGTTTTTGGATAGAATTATAGTTAACAAGTCCATTTGCATAATTGCTCTAAGGTAGTTTTAGACACATAACATAATAACAAGAAAAAGTCATTGCGTGTTCACATGTTTTAAAGTTTAAAAATGTCCTACTTATGAATATAGAAAATTATATAGTTATCTCATGGAGTTGGATTAACCAAAAATGCCTATTGGAAGAAGAACATGAGTTGCATCTTTCAATGTTCTATAATAGTATGGTCGTTTAGGCAAGGTGATATGTTGGATATAAAACATGATATAGTATCTTGATGGATTAATGATGATTATGGGAAATATTGTTAGTTTGATGATTGATCTTGCTTCGAGGACATAACCTCTTGAAGAGGGGGAGAATGGATGGTTTCAATGCTTAAGAGAAAATTCCAAAAATAGAAATAATGATTTCAAAACATATGATAAGTGTAGGAAAGAAGCAAGTTATGTCATAGAAAAGAAGCATATGAATTCATATTTGGGAATAACCATGAAAGATATTGAAGCAACTTATAATTAGTATAACTAGTGAGATATCGCCCTTGATACATTCATTATATCAAATATGAAGATAATGATGTTATGTTGAGGGCATGTATTTGTGTGAAAGGACTCAAGATGTAAGAAGCATATGAATTCATATTTGGGAATAACCATGAAAGATATTGAAGCAACTTATAATTAGTATAACTAGTGAGATATCACCCTTGATACATTCATTATATCAAATATGAAGATAATGATGTTATGTTGAGGGCATGTATTTGTGTGAAAGGACTCAAGATGTATCTCAAGTGTTTATTGAGGTTTGATGAAAAAGACCAAACTATGGACATTAAAAAGATACTATATAATATGAAATAACATACTAAAGTGATAATATGCTAAACTAGTCAACATTCAATGGGACCAATATAGCCCTTAGGCCAGCTACCTATGAGAACAAAGATGTTATTCATCATGATTTTCCTTATCTTTCTAATTTATGGTGAACCAAATAGGATTGCATAACTTAGCTTAGATAGATACTTTTGTGAAGCGTCTAAATTACGTCATATTGCTTAAGTTTCATTGATGCATCTAAATCATACACTATGCTTTTAGTTATGGTTTTAGTCAATTGTTATGTCAAAATAGGGTTGTTAAGTATAATGTTGGGATGAGGTTCATGATATGAGGAGATGAATATAAATGAGTAATGGATAAACACTTAAAAATGAGTGGATGAAGTTTCATGATTGAATGTAAATAATCAACAAGAGGAACCAGCCTACCCTAGAGCAGAATGGGAAGGAATAATCGTGAGGTGTCACTTGGTGGAAAATAGTCATGAAGTTACATAAGTATTTTATATAAGAGCATGATAAGGATCACTATGAAGTCTAAATGAGAATGATGCCTACTAAGAAGAAAATATTGCAAATCAATGGATGAAGTTAGTTGATCATGATATTGATAAAAGTCAAAGTATGGTGATGTTAGAGATGGGAAGTAGTATCAACATTCCCAATTTTCAAACAACTTTGTGAAAATAAGAGAGAAGAGAAAGAAACCACCTTCACTAGGGGTAATAATTCAATGTTAATATGATAATAAGTACACTAAATTCAAAAGAGTGATGAACTTCGAACTATGAAGTTAGTAGATATAGAATTTTAAGAATTTGAAACTACTATAGGAAGAATTTTTTATTCTCTAGTATGAGAAAGCGAAGGACTGACAAGCTTCCTCAATGATTTTGATAAATGGATTAGATAGCGTGAATGATGAATAACAATGAATATTGAAGGTCATATGAATATTCCCTTTAATTTTAAGGTTAAAGATAAGGAATGGTGAACTAAAAACACTCACAATTAGCTAAAGAAAGAAAAAGGAAATTGTTTACAGGTTATGTTATCAATATAACGATGAGGAAATAAACCATATGAAGTAACGATATTAAGTAGTATTGAGATGGGAATTGGATGAAATAAGGAAATATTTTGAGGACAAACAAGGATAATTACCCAACATGAATAAATCACTAAGGACTGATTGACCATATGTGCAGGTGAAATAAGCATGATAGAAAATTAAACCATGATGACATAGTGTACAACATACTTGGAACGAGTAATATAAGGGTGTAAATTGATGTTAAACCAAAGGATATTAAATTTGATATTAACAATTTAAGGAGTGATTGTACCACTATTAATACCTTAATGGTGAATTTCACTAAATTCCATTGGGGAAGGAAGAATACATGACTAGAGATTAACACTCGAGATGACGAGGACCATTTGAATTGTAACGATGTGTAATCGTTAGTTCCTAGTTGAATGAATAGGGAATGATTATTGAAAAGCAATTGGTATCTTAATGAAAACATGACATAATAGTAATTATGAAGATTAGTATTTTCTATGACTCAAATCAAGCTCAAACCCTTAGATCTAGCAGGTACTCATTTTGCAAAAGGTATGGTATAAAAATGAATGATATAATGACTATTAATAGTATTCATGAGATAACCTAGATCCTAGATGGATGTTGAATAATCTTACTTTATAGTTGGTATTCATTGTTTATACAAGCAAATGAAATTGTTTTTTTCTAATGAATCATGATAAGGATGCTTATAATGTATTATTGGTTTATATCTGATAAGTATTGAGATGATTATCATATTAATGATGTCTCATGATGTGATGGTATGTAGTAAATAGAGGTTAATGATGCATATGTGGTGTATATTTATTTATTTTGTTATGATAATGATGTTGTATGCTCATGATGGATATGATATGCATAATGTGGCATAAGACTTATGATGTTATGATATGAGGTATATTGACATGTGATTCATTTATTATGTGATGTCATGATATGTCTTTCATGAAAATATGTTGATGTTATAACTTATGATGGTATTTCATGAGGTGAAGCATGAGATAGTTTCATGCAAATTTATGACATGCATGAGCATGCAGTTTGTTATTATTCATAATGTTGTGATTAACAATGATGTATGTTCTCATGATGACATGCAAGACTTGGCATGTGGATTATTTTCTATGATACTATGATGGTATAGCTAATGCATTGGTTGCATGTTGAGGTGTGATGACTGAGATGACTCCACAAATGGGCCAAGAGGACTGGTTTATTTGATGATCTCATTGGAGCCCATACTCACAAGGGAGAATAAGTAACACCATATGAGCTGGGGACATACTCAATCAACACTACATATGTTCCTTTGTCTTGTATAGCTCTTGAGGGGCTATGGGACCATCTTGAGGAGGCCAAGTGCTTGATATTGTAGGCTAGGTGCCTAGTATTGGATTGGGATGTCGAAGTCTGGTGGGGGTGTAAGGACTTCGATGCCTGGGGTTGTGCACCTTAGTAGCTGTGGAGGGAGTGGGCCAACCTTAAGAGATGCCCTGAGTCATTGAGTACCGTACCGGATGCCTGCCTTGGGGTAGATGAGATCTGAGTCGGGTGCAAGCCTTGGGGCCAGCCTTGGACTAAGATACAGACTGGGGAGGCTTATGCCTGGTTCCAAAAGTGGGAAAAAGGACAAAGAGTCCTTGATATTTTCGGGGTGTTGTGAAAACATTCAATGCCTGCTGGTTATACTAGTTCAACAGAGGGTGTAGGGCCAACATGAAGTAATAAATAACTAAATAAATAAAATGTTAAATAATTCAACTTAACTTCGGGACAAAGTTCTTTAAAGAGGGGGAGTATGTAATGTCCCCTAATAATAATAAAAATAATATAACATAATATAAAATATAAGAAAATAAATTATAAATAGTAAAGAAAAGATAATAATAGTAAATAAATAATAAATAATGAAGAAAATATAATAATAATAAATAAATAAAATAGTAAATAACAATACTAGAGTTCTAAATAAATAAAAATAAAAATAAATTATAAAAATAGTAAAAATAAGTAAGTTATCAAAAAGTAAAAAGGAATAAAATAAGAAAGAATTATATTAAGAGAATTACTAAATTAAGTTAAACTTAAAATAAAGAAATAAAAGTTGAATGTTGACTCATGGAGTGTGTGCATGCAGTTCCCCTTCCAATGTTTGCTGTATTTAATAGACGGTGAGGAAGATGAGACATCATTCCATGATTCCATCATCCATTCTCTTGGGAGAAAAGTGTTGTGAGACAAAGGATTCCATGGCAGTAGTACGTTGATTGAGAGCTCAAGGGTGGCCAGTGGTAGAAAGATTTTGTGCAACTAAGCCTACAGTTGGGTGGAGAGTCGTCCCCAAAAAATTTTTGTGGTTAGCAGGATTCAAATAGTGTTCAACTCTGAAATCACAAGTAAGGAATATCGTCGCCAAAGGTAAGTTGTCTCTGCTCATATTCCCGAAATTCGATGTTAAATCGTTGATAAATTGTGTGTTGATTATAAATCACATAATTAATCTAATTAGTTGCATGTTTTGATTTCGGGGTTGTTACAATCACAACCTTCAGAACTTCTGATTTCCTTTTACCCTTAGGAATCAAAAAGAAGAGACTCAAAGAGAATCCCGGAGAAAATAGTTTTTTGGCTCCCGGTAGACGCACCAAAATGTTATCACCTTAGATGATGGGGGTCGGGTTGTGCCAACCTTTCAACCTGGTGTAACTATTTCAAACAAGATTTTAATTAGAAGTTAGCCCTTCCAATCTGAGAGGGCTCTCTCAATATTTTTTAAGAATTCAGATGGCTAACTCTGGTTTTCTATTTGATTTTTCAGGTGAAAGAGTGTGAAGGCAGCCACCATTACGCATGGAGTCAGTCAAAAAAAAAAAAAACAATAAACAACAATGGTTTATGGAAACTGAGGCATCTTTGGTTTACTAAGGTGGATAAGGACATTCGCAGTCATCACAAAAAATTGAAGGAAGTTGGAGTTGTTTGACATATTTCCAAGTAATCAACAAACTATGAAAACTAATAACAACAAAGGAACACGACAGGATGGGACTGAAACCATAATGAATCTGAGGTTAAAAAGAATTGTTGCAAACTGTATTTTCTATTAATTGAAAACAATACAATAGTGGTTATCACATCATCAATCCCCTGTGCAGAGTCGAAAATCTACATATTTATGCGGAAGAGAACCCTTTGCATAATCTGTCACCTAGGCTAGATTCAATTGACAACTATGATATCTAACCCTATCTGATTAATAAAACTTCGAGCCTTCATAAGAATTTATGTTACAATAGAGTTTGGATACAAATGGGAGTCGTATGGACTATTACAATAATTTAAAGTGTGGCATTGTATTGGTGGAAACTTGAACATCTGGCTCTTCGAATCTACTGTGTTATTTGTTGTTGAAACGTGCTAGAAAAGCCTTGCTACCTTCTTTTCCTTTGCTTCTTCTGTTGTTATTTTAGTTTAATCATTTTCCCCTTTTGCATTAATTTATCCATTTATAGAATATTGGGAAATTTGAGGAAATAATCATAATATATCTATAACAAAGGTTTCGATTCTTTTGGAAATCTCATTGTGATCTGCATTTACGAAGAAAAGTAGGAGGGCCACTTCTCTCAGAACCATGCATGCAGGATGGGTCACATGGTAGCTGGGGATTGGGGGAAAATAATACAATTAGGACAGTGAGTTATAACAGGTGCGTGAATGGAGGTCGGGAGAATGGAATGGTAAGCGGGAGTGGGATCAGGCGAGAATAGTGAAAAACCTCTTTCGGAGGGGGGTAAGAGTGGTATATGGTATTGAGAGGGGGAATGAAAAATGCCACAATGGTGACACGTAGGGGTGGGACCGACGGGGAGGAAACTACTTTTCAGACCCCCCGCCGATAAAGCATAACATGATAGGGGGCCGAAAAAGCCTAGGATCTACCGATCTGGGTGGAATCAATATGGGTCGTCCAAATATGGGGGGTGTTTAATTAATATGCAGCCTTTGAAAAGGGACAGAACCGACAGCCCTTTAAATCCCTTGTATAAAATATTGCATCCACTCGCTTTGATTGCATCGCAAACGAAGAGGGGCTTATGTATTACATGGAGGGGGTATAGGACAGACAGACCTAAAAAAGTTAAAATATAGCATAAAATCCTTTCGGATCCGTCGCAATGGCAATGGAGATGTTATCACAATCGGCAAAGAGTTTTTATTGGCGGGGACTTATTGGCGGCCAGGACATGTGATATGCGATATCGGAGGAAGACATGTGATATCACAATCGGCAGGGGGAGGGTTATGCGATATCGCAATCGGCGACAAGAAGTGCGATATCGATGGAAGAAATACTTTGTGTTTTGTGATATCGCAATCGCATGTGGATGAGGGATATGAGAGATATTGTTTTGCATAAGGGAAAAGGCCGATTGCAATATAAACTATGGGTCACAACCTTTAAAAATGATTGCGATATATTTTATGAAGGTTTTCAAGGAGAATGGGTCATGGCTAGAGTTTGGAAATGGATTAATGTGGCTAGAGTTTGAAAGTAGGAAATGTGGCTAGAGTAGGAATGGGAAATACAACTAGAGTAGGAATGGGTGAAATGGTATTAGAATATGGGAATATGGGAATTTCGCCAAAACAAATAGAATGGACTTGTTCTTCCTCCTTAATCTCCAAATATAAAGCACAACAACCTCTTTCATAAAAATAGTAGATAGATGAAAATATGAGTGGTGGAAACCTTAACTAATAAAACTAAAATTTATTTTAGTGAGTTATCATGGATAACACTAAGCTTATGTCAAGACCTAGAATCAGGTTAAAAGCCAAACAAGGTATTAAGAAAGCAGTTGAAGGTATATTTGAAGTTGATGATGTCTCAAAAAACAAACAAGAACAAGATGTTAAGGAAGAAATAGATGCCCGTATGAAAGAGGTATATGATGAGGTTAATAGGTTGAAGGATGCCCTCACAAAAGTGCAGTTGAAGATGATTGTTCTAAAGAAGCAAGATAAAGAGTTTCAAGATATTGTTGCATAGGAAAATCAAGTAAAAGAAGAACCAAAGACACCTCTCAAGCCTACTGCATTGGATAAAGGAAAACAAGTGATTGATGTAGAGAAAGAGGAGGAACCCAAGTTAAATCCTAGAAGACCCTTTACCAGAGCATCAAAAATCAAGCAAGGATGGGTGCAACAAATGAAAAAAATAGCTCAATCTCCTAATAAATCAGATTTTGATCAATGGAGAGAATATCACAGGTACCTAGAAGAGCTTGAGGAATGCCAGATGTAGGTGTTGAAAATTTCATAGGACAATGAAGACTTCAAGATGGCTATTAATCAATTGATTCTGGATGTTGACAAAGAAGTGCTACAAGCTAGTAAAGCACTTTATAGAGCAAAATATTTTGTTAAGTGGACTATTCCAGTGAGAAAGCAAGTCAAACAGTATTACATAAGAAATTTGGTTATGAAGTGAAGGGTGAGGATAATGAAGAAAAAGTTATCAAAGGCATGGAGATTGATTAAAAAATACAAGGAAGCTTCTGGAGTACCTCCACCTGGCAATGTGCCTAGGCCAAGGACTAAATCTCAACCGTATTCAAAGCCTTCTCAACTAGTATCTGTTGAAGAAAAATATCCTTCACTTAAAGGCACTGGATTCAAAGCATCCACCAACAAACTTTCATCCAAAAAAAGAAAGAGGAGGTAACATGTTGCTTTTTAGGTTTTGAAATTTTGATGATGGTTGAAGATTGCTCGTGTTGCACAATAGAAATTCTTTTTTCCTTGCAGAAGCCATAAATATCATTTTTTTGGCATTCTAAGGTGATATTGGGTATTTTGAAAGTGTTGGTATGCAACCATTTTGTTTTATAAAGTTTTGATGGCAGGAAAGAGGCACAATAATGAATTTGAAAGCCATATTACACCAATGTTGTGCAGCTATTGCGCACATGCTACGTACAAGTCTACATGTGTTTTTCTGATTCCATTGGTTAGGAGGAGCGTGGTTCAACATGTTTCTTATTCAGAGGATGAATCATCATTGAGTCATCAGGAAGGTGTTCAAATGTGTGGAAAAGCATGCAAACAGGGCATGCTACCTAGCAGCTATGCAATGCTGATCTGAATTCTTTATTGTTGTTTTTTTTATATATATTAGAAAGTATGGTTCGATTTTTTAGAGGGCTATTAGGACTTTGGATAAATTTTATGATAAGATAATATAACAAGATTTTGTCAAGTTTTTTTTTTTTTTTTTTTTTTTTTTTTTCTATTAAACAAAAAGATTGCAAAGTATGTTAAAGTTTCCTCTTTTTTGTTTAATGCAATCCACTTCATGGATAAGAGATGCAGTGTATTTAGACATGTTATTCTAAATGTTGTATGCCTATTTAACGCTAAAGTTTTGAATAAAGAAAGGGTTGGATAGTATTGCAAACTGGTTTTCAGAAACTTGTGTATTGTGGTCTAGTTTTTCATGAATAAAGGTGTCTTGTACTCAGTGTTACAGTGGATATTCACAGAGATACTTGTGGTATTGTGCTTCAGATTTGTTCCCTTATTTTGATAGCTATATTATTATATTTCTTTTACACTCTTTTGGTTTATGGGTATATTGATTTATGTTAGATTTTAAGCTTATGTGGTTGTTCCTTGGAGTAGCATGATCCGGATTATCCATAGTATCATGTTCATTATGTCGACATTTCAAACCCCAAAGGGGGTCCATCATCAGGACTAATTTTTAGAATATGATTGATAGTTCCTTGAGAGAAGAATCTTATGACCAGAGTATAAATAAACCTAAATCTTGATAAATTTTATAAAGAAGTCGACCCTCATATATACATATGAATATTATAATAATTTTAGTTTAATTAATTAATTTTTATTTTTATTTTTATTTTAATTGTTTTACTTAATTGATTTTAATATGTAGATTATTAATCCTTTTTATTCCCTTGATTATAGGTTAGTTTTATTGTCCTTTCTATTAATTTTCTTATTTTTATTTTTATTTTTATTTTATTTAACCTAAGAATCTAAAAAATATCTTTTAATTAATATAATTAATTCATAAATTATTTTAATTAATCAATTAATCAATTATGATTCTATCTATTGTTTTTATTATTATTTTTATTTTAGTTAACTAATCCTAAGTAACAAATAATGAAACATTCTTGTTTAATTAATTCAATTAATTAGTTAATTAATTTTATTTTATTTTATTTGATTAATTAATTTAATTCATAATTTTTTTTATTTCATTATTATCATTTTCCAAATTTTTCATTGTTAATTTTATTTAACCCTAATTGTTTAATTGATAAATAAGTAAATTTTCAATTTTTAATTTATTTTATTTTATCAAATGTTAATTTTTATTCAACTTTCAGTTTTAATTTTTATTTTTGTTTAAAATTAATTTAATTAATTCAAATTAATTTAATTTAATCGTTGTATTGAGGCTTCTGTGATCCGTATTAAGTTAATGAGAGATTTTTCGGCGTAAATCACAAGATGTTCCATTTGTCGACGCGTTTCGAACCAACTAGTGTGGTTCATCGTCAGGACAAGTTGAATGCGCAGATCAAGCTTTTCATGTTAAATAGATAGAGCAGATACTCCAACAGCTGAATTCTTAGACCAAGTAACGGCTACATAAATAATGGCTAGACTTGGTATGACCATTATATAATTAAAAATATAACCTCGGTAAGTTAGATTCTTATTAAAATAAGAGTAAATGGATACTTTTTAACCAATTAAAAGTATGAATATATGCTTTTAAAAATAAATTATAACCGAAAATAGTTGGGGTTAATAGTTAGTTATAAAAAAATTTATTATTAATTATATAAATATGCATAAATATACATATGTAATATTACTCACTTATAAGTCAAAGGGATTATCCCACAAACTAGTAGTATTAATAATCTATTAAATTAATTTAAATTTTAAATAATAGTTATTTAAATAAGTTAGAGTAACTAGAGTAATATAATTATAATTATCATATTAGAAATATGTAAATAAAATTATAAAATAAATCAATTTAAATTAAAGGTAAGTTATCCAAGTTGTTAAATTTCAATATTAGAAAAGTTAGTTAAAAGTAATAAATGCTAGGGCTTAATTATAATTATGATAATAGAAATAAATAAATAAATTATAAAATGAATCAATTAAAATAAAAATAAGTTATCCAAGTTGCTAATTTCAATAATAGAAAAGTTAGCATATATTCATAATTTTAATTGGTTAAAAAGTATCCATTTACTCTTATTTTAATAAGAATCTAACTTACCCAGGTTATATTTTTAATTATATAATGGCCATACCAAGTCTAGCCATTATCTATGTAGCCATTACTTGGTCTAAGAATTCAGCCGTTGGAGTATCTGCTCTATCTATTTAACATGAAAAGCCTGATTTGCTCATTCAACTTGTCCTAACAATGAACCACACTAGTTGGTTCGAAACGCGTCGACAAATGAAATATATTGTGATTTGTGCCGAAAAATCGCTCATTAAATTAATTTAATTAATTAAAACAAATTTTTTTTAATTAATTAATTTTAATTAATTTAACTATTTTAATTGATTAATGTAATTTAATTAGTTGTGTTAGAATTTATTCTCGCATTGCTTTAATTAAGATGTGTCAACTATTTCAGTTGCAAATGGAATATATTATACCCTTATCTTCTATCTTCTCTTCTTAATAATTAGTCTCAAATATGCAACACCAGAGCCTAATTTGTTTATGTTATGTGTGAATGAGTATTATTTATGTTCATCTCCCACTATACTATAATTTATTTCCTTTATTTGAAGTATGTGCCATACAAGCCTATGTGTGTGTTATTGGTTGTTAAATGCATAAACAACATTAGCCAGTAGTTTTTTAATCATATATTTTTACTTCCCAGTAATCTTTGTTTACTTTCAAAAAGTATTTTTTCACAAAATCCTTTCATATCTGGTCTCTATCTCATATGTGCTTTCAAAGTCTCGATTTTTAGGTTTTTCTGAGTGAGGGAAACCCCTCTAGCTAGAAAAGACCAGTTTCTAGCCAAAAGCGGTATGTGGTTACCTCTGTGGTCCTTTTCCTTCAACCTAAAAGGATTCATAGAGTGCTAGCACATTTATCAAGTTTATGGCATAGTGCCTATTGCCTTTGACCAACCCATACTTCTTCTTCATATTATCTACCACATTGTGGTCCTGATCCTTTCCCATAAACTCTTTCACGAGGTTCTACCCTTGATAAGGTAATCTAGTGATCCTCCATATCAACATTTGGTCTATGGGGATCTTATTCCCCATCCACAGGTGTCCATCATGTATCAATACCAATAATTGGCACACACACGTTGTGTTTGTTGAGCTTTTGTCGAAGTGTGGCACATTTAACATGTTGAGAAGTCCTGACTCTGCCAATCCATTTTCCCATCGTTGTGGTTCTAATCTTGTCACTATGCTATCTAGGTAGTGAACCTACTACAAGCATCAGTCTGGTGTGAATTATGGGTACTTAATCTAGTCATTAACATCATTGTCTATAAATTTTAGTTGCATAATTATTCTTAAAATCTCCCCTTCAAATGGAACATCTTATGTCACTAATGGTGTGAATGTCCCATACTTTATGTCCTTGGAATCCTTTACTAGTTTGGAATTTGGCTTCCTTGATGGGATGTATGAGGGCAGAGGTGATATGAACGTTGCACCACCTTCCCCCGTCTCTATTTCCTCCACTTCTTCTTCAATATCGACCTACTGAGGTTTCACAAGTTTGGCAGACTTCATGTCCTGCTTTTTCTTAGTTCTTTCTCCTTGGTTTGCTTCTTTCTTGGTCATCTCTGTGGCTTCTGTGGCTGCGGTGTTGCTACTATGGGTGTTTCAACTATTTCCACAGACATATTTGTGGCTTCCATGACTTGAAACAATCCCTGCTCATGCAAATTCGGCACAATCTCCTCCCAAGATCACTCAGTCGACATACACAACAAAGTGTCCTGCAACTTCTTTGCACTATTAATCACTTGAGCCCTCAACTCAACAAAGTTCTTAATCCAAGTGGAATTCAGCTATTTATAACAATTTTAGCCTTCTAACCTCATCATTAGATTTAATTTTAACCTAATTTTGTTCAAATTTCGTCATTAAATGCGTATCTCTCCTTAAATTCTACCAACCTGGCGTCTTAAATGTAACTTTGTGTGTGTCTTTTCCCTGTTAATGGTCCTATTTCTACTCTTCTGGTAAATTATGACAAGTCCCCTATTGTAGCACACCTTTGTCTTATGTCGCAACCTTGTGAGAACTTCGACATATTCCTGACTGTAGGGAAGTACGTTCTTAGTCGAAGCTCTTTCTGTAGTGTAGTTTATAGTCCAATGTCCACTTTCAACTGCATGTGACACTAAGAATTTCCTTCTTTCTTCTTTAGGGTGAAGTTGTAGGGGCAGGGTTGTCCCTGTACAACTTCAACCTACTACCATTTACGTTTCCCTAAATTAATTCTCCATTTAAATTTGCTAACTGCATTGTGCCTCCATCAGTAATATTCTTAATAACACATAGGCCTAACCAATGTGTTTTGAATTTCCCTGGAAATTTCACAAACTTACTGTTGTAGAGGAGAACAAGTTCCCTTATCTGAAACCTTTTTTTCTTAATGTGCCTGTCATGCCAAGCCTTTTCTCTTGCCTTTTGTACTTGTTGATGAAATCCTACTATAAAATTATCTTCTTCCAGAGAAAGTAACTGATACATCCTCTCTTCCCTTACATTGGGGTTTTCCATATTTGTAAAAGTTGCAATTCTTATTCTAGGGATAATGTATTTCATGGGCATCACAACTTCTTTCCCATAAACCAACCTAAAGGGTGTCTCACATGTCAACTTTTTTCATATAGTCCTATAAGCCCATAATACAACAGGGATCCTAAGATCCCAATCACTCATGTTTGCATTGCATACCTTGTTTAGTGAATTCTCCGAAATTTTATTGAATGCTTCCATAGTTCCATTTGCTTGAGGATGATAGGGAGTGCACTTTTGGTGGTAAACCTAAAATTCTTCGGTTAATGCCTCAATCGCCTTATTCAAAAAATGTGATCCTTGATTGCTCATCAATATATTTGGACACCCAAGTTTGGACAATATGTATTCAAAGATGAACGTCGTAACATTTTTTGCACTGCATTCCTTCACTGGTCGTGCTTCAGCCCATCTTGTCAAATAATCAATCGCAGTGATTATATACCTCGCACTAGTCCTTTTCCCCGGTGGATTGATAGGTCCAACAAAATCAATAGCCCGTTTATCAAAAGCCTATAATGTTGCTTGTGACACTAGTGGAATTTCATCTCTTCTTGAAGGTTTTCCTATTCTTTGGCAAATATCAAAAGCTCGACAATACTACTTTGCATATTTGTGTATTGTAGGCCACCAAAACTCTTCTCTTAAAATTTTCAGTGTAGTGACTTTTCCCGCATAATGTTCCCCAACTGCTCCACTATGAGCTTCTAGTAAAATTATCTATCTTTCATGCTCAGGAACATACCTACGCAATATTTCATTTGGGCCCTTCTTATAAAAATGTCCAACTATTAGTGAATTTTTTTTCCCTTAACCACCAATTATTTCTTCTAATGCATAATGTATTTTGAAGGGGTCATCCCTATGGTTAAGGATTGAATAATATCAGCAAAGTGATCATCTACAATCTTGATTGCAAACAACTTCCCATCAAGAAGATTATCCTCTATATTCATTGGCTCTTCTCCTATTTCCAACCTTGATAAATGATCGGGTTCGGCATTTAGTCTTCCTGGCTTAACAACAACTTGAAATCCATACTCCTAAAATAATAATAGCCATCTGCAAATCTTTCCTCCTAAAATGGGTTTATTGACCAAGCACTTTAGTGCAGAGTGATCTATGAACATCTTGAAATGTGATCCCAAAAAATAATTTCTAAACTTCTGTAAAGCATATACCATAGCCAATCTTTCCGTTTATGTAGTTGTATGGTTCTTATCTGATTTATACAGCTTCCTGCTTGCAAAAGCTATAGGGTGATCAATTTCTCCTACACCAGGTTGTGGCAAAACCACTCCTAAATCTATGCATGAAGCATCCACATGAATATGAAATTCCTTATTCCAATCTGGGAATACCAGTATAGGAATAGTTACCATCTTTTCTTTTAGTGTGTTGAGCCTATTTTGGCATTCTTCATTCCATAAGAATGTTACATCTTTCTTCAACATTTTTTTTATAAGCGTAGTGATCTGTGCAATCCTTCGATAAATTTTTGGTAATATAATGTATGTCCTTATGTGCTACAAAGTTGTCCTAAAGTATTTGGTGGAGGTAAATTCACAATAATAGCAATATTCATAGGATCCACCATCAATCCTTGTTTACAAACAATATTTCCTAGTAATATACCAAAAGGTACACAAAATATGCACTTTTTGATATTTAGAGAAATCTAGTACTGCCTGCATGTGTCAAACATCAGTCTTAAGTTCACAACATGTTTCTTAAATAACCCAAATAATGTCCAATCATTGAAGTATACTTCTAAAAACTTGTTAATATATTCTTTGAAAGTTGCAACCACCACTCTTTAAAATATGGCAGGGCCATTCTTCAGTCCAAAAGGCATCACTATATACTGATATGAACCCCATTTTGTAGCGAAGGTGGTCTTATGTTGATCATCTGGTGAAATTATAATGGGATGGTATCCTAAAAATCCATTCTTAAATGAATAGGCTTCCTGACCTCCTACATTGTCCAATACTTCATCAGTGAAAGGAGTAGGGAATGGTTCATGTTGACATGCATCATTTAACTTCCTTAAATCAACACAAATCTTGATTTCTCCTTGTGTTTTATTTTCTTGTACCACCATAGGACTTACCCACTCTAATTCTTCCAGATGTTCAATGATTCAGCTGATATCATTTTGTTAAGTTATTTGCTTACTTTTTCTTTGTACTTTGGATTCAGTCTATAAGGCCTTTACTTAACTTGGTTCGCATCAGGCTTTAGAGGAATCTTCATAACTCCTAAATCTCCTACTATGCCCTTCATATCTGAAAACTTAGTCGGAAATAACTCCCAGTATTCATGCAGAAGATCTGTTATTTTTCTTACTATTTCTACATCCCAATAATCTCATATCATTGCAAACTTTGGCTCTCTTCTGGTCCTATATTCACCTTTCTTGTCTTCAATGGCTTTGTTATATCAGGAATTTCTAACTCAGGTCCATTCACTTCGTGGTAGCCTTCAGATTCTGCTATGTCAATATTGTGAGGGTCTTCATCTTCTTTTGCAGTGATGTTGTAGCATTCTAGTACATTCTGTAGTTGCGCAGCCCAATCAGGCTGCCAAGTGAGTGGAATTTCATTCTAAAAAATCTTTTTTTTAAACTATCTCAAGGACTGAATCTATACATGGGCAATCATATTCAAAGCTAAATGTCAATATAAACCCATCAACCTATTGACACTGCGAATTTTTGTGTGCCAACAAAGGGGAACCAACCCGATCACAAACCCCGATTAGATGTGCTTTCGTTTGGAATGGCTAGTTCCGACAGGTTTTAAAGGATATCGTAAACTATTATAGGTGTTGAAAGATTGCTCCCCAGAGGAAGGCTTCCATTAAATTAACAAAATAAACAACTAACCTATATGTATCAAATCCTATCTATACTAATTCTACATACTCATGCTAGTCCTAACTATTATAATATATCCTACATGAGTGTAATAAAAGAAATTAAACATAATATATGGATTCCAAGTCCAAATGAATCAATTAATGAATTCACCGATGAACAAGACTGTATTTAAGCTTGATTGCAATCTAATTATTCATACAAGAATACACATTCCTATTCCTACAAATGAAAATTGCAACTGATGTTTAATATAGTTTCGAATTGGAGACCGCTCATGAGTTAACCATGATAAAAAATTATATTTGAATAACCAAGACTAATCATAAGATATCTATTATCACCATGCACAAAAACAAAACATATATATCCTCATGCCAGTCACAATACCCTGATTCCAAACATGAAAGAAAAAGGGAAATGAATCTGGAAAAGGGCTTCTTCTTGATCGAAGCAATCTTCTTTATTAGCATAATAAAATAAACCCCTCTTCTGCCAAAAAAAAGTCTTCCTCCCCTTTCAATATACAAATCAAAATATAAAGACGTAGAACGGTCAGTGAAACCGCTGACACGTCGAGGCCACATTTGTTGGAGTGTTCTATTTCCTGGGGGGAATGAATGGATGCCGATGGAAAGGAAAATGACTATGTGTCATCTCCTCATGATGAAACTTGGGACAACATCATTTTCGGAATGCACAGGGAACACATGGAAACACGACCATGAATGCCTAAAGCCAGATCTTAAATAGAGTACACCTACATATATATATTCTTCGGATCCGCTTATGCATCTTTTACCCGAAGCCATTCTTGATGCTTACGCATTTGCTCTTCGACCTCGCTTACCTTCTCTTGGTCCTCGCCTGTAGAAATAATCAACATTAGCTATGCTTATAAAAATATGATAGAAATTCCTAAGAACACAAATCTTACTCTCAATAAAACTTTTGTAAAATTGAAAGCAACAAGTGTGAAAGAATTGGCCCCTGGTTTAGCCATGGTTGTGATGCGATCAAGTCGCAATCACACATCACAGCGGATAGTCATATGCAACATCACTCGTGGCCCGCTGATTACAATTTGCGATTGGCCAGACCCAAAAATATATGTGTTGCGTTTAATAATCTCAGCGGGTCCGCCATATTGCATCGCGCTTTATGTATAAACGTCAGGTTTTGCTGATTGCGCTTTGTGATTGGGGAGCGGTCCCAAGATCATATGTGTTATGCTTAATAGTCTCATCAGTTCCACTTTATCACATCGCGCCTTATGTATAAGCTTTGAATTCTGCTAATTGTGATTTTCGATGGACTTCGAACCCGAAATCATATGTGTTGCACTTAATAATCTCGGCGGGTCTGCCATATCGCGGAATGCCTTATGTATGGGCCTTGGGTTCCGCCGATTGCGATTTGTGATGGAGGAGCAGACAAGCGATTGTGATAAGTGATGTAACGGCGGACCCGAAAGGATATGGGCATGGTTAATTGCATTTGAAGTCTGGAAGGTCCTCGCTTATCAGATGAAAAAGAGGAAGGTGCAGTGTCACCACGGAAATTGAGAGATTGCAATAGCGATAAAGGCAGGCATCAAGAAATGTATAAAGACCGAAAACACGTGGAAAGGGTAAGTTAAATATGCTTGCAAAGTATTTCTATTACACAAGTGTTATAATAGAAATAAAGGTGCCATAGAAGGTTTTGTGGGTTGAGTCCACATACAACCATAGTAAAGAGTGGGGGTTGGTTATATGTGTAGGCATAGAGCACCATGAAGTTTTATGAGAATTGAAAAAGTCCTGATGAAAGATATGAATGAAGGGCTAGACTAGGTTATAAATGAATCATGCTGCAAAGATTTATTCAGGGGGGTCTTAACCATTAAGATTTGAAGATTTGACTCGGCAGAGAGTTAAAATCCCTAGGATAAAAACAGATCATTCAGAGAGTTATCATTCAGAGAAATGAAAGATCAAACTTCTAGGGGACCCATTCAAATTTGCCACCAGAGAAGGTTTTAATAGGGTGGTGGTTCTGGCCACAACAAATGGCGAACCACTGGGCAAACTAGTTATCTCTGTTACCAAATAAAATTTTATCCTTAGAACATCAGGGTGTTAAGATAAACTTGAAATGTAAACTGTATAGACAAATAGGCATGGGTTCCACTTCAGCATTAATTTCTTTAGGCGGGATAAAGACAAATAGCTTTTACTTACTGATATGGTTTTGACAGGCATTCTCCAATGGTCGTATTATGGGATTCATTGACCCTCCTTTACCTATTTTCTACTTTCAAAATCCTTTCAGGGCCATCACTAGTTTGTCAATACTTGTTTAGGTGTGTACCTCAACTCTTTATTATGCATCAAGCTTGATGAATATATGTAGATATGCTTATCTGCACTTTATGTAAGAAATTTTAGTGCTATACTTTCGTATGATCGAATGGGGCGCAGTCATGGATCATGCCATATTTTTAAACTGCTTAAGCAAGGTTGGGCTTGCTGTGTCAACCGGTACTCTAAGCCCAGCAACAATCCCTACTCCAACCGGCTTCCCAAACAACCTATCCTTCCACATTGGCACAAGGACTTGACATTTCATTTTCTTTTAAATAAGTCCTTCCAATTTCAGGCACAAGGACTAGAGCACAATTGGATTTGCCACAGGATAAATGACAGTGAGCTTAGCCCATGAAAGGAGGTTGGATTGTAGATGACAGATATTGGAAATTTTAGTGTGGTGGATGGAACCAATGGAGAATAACTGCAAACCTCATAGGCAAGTATAGGCTAGGTCTAGGTGGGATTTTGAAAATGCAGCATTCCGCCATGCCAATCCAATCCGTAGTTACACATTTTTCATTTTATAAAGATGTCCCTACATGCTTTGGGTATCTAGATCATCAACAGAGCCTTCCTAGTTCCCAGCATGTGCTAATGAGTGGCTTCGACTAGAATTTCACCGCTGATTTCGCAAGTTCTCATAGGCTCATCGAAGGATCACTTGATTTGCAAGGTAATAATGAATTTAGGATCTGTACAATCATTAGCGGGTTAATGAGGGAATCAAAAAGCTGAAAGTAGTGAATGAGGGCAATCGGAAGAGGGTTATAAAAGGTGAAAATGAGACTTGAAAGACCAAAATCAATTGAATGAAAAGGACTGAAATTCAAAACAGCAGGAAGATAAACTTTGTGTAAAACAAGAACAGACGGGATGAAAATATAACTAAGCTAATAGCAAAAAATAAAATGAATCCTAACCTACTCAGGAGGTAACCACCATGTGGTGGCTACTGGAAGTACCTCTTAAGATGTTGGCCATTAACAGGGATTTTTTCGGTTTCTCCCTGTAAATTTTTCAATATGTAGGTTCCTTGACCAATTTTTTCCTCAACTTGGAACGGGCCCAGACATAAGTGTTGGAATTTTGTGTGCTTACCTTTTGGCTCACTCAACTTGTCCCATTTCAAGACAAGCTCTCTGACTTGGTAATATTTATCTCCTGCCAGATGGTGATCAAACCATCTCTTCACGATCATCTGGTGATTCCTGAACTTGTTTTTGGCATTATCTCTCAATTCCTCCAACCTCACCAATTGGTTGATCCTTTTTTAAAATAAGTCTGAAGGGGTCTTGGTGAGATCCAGTATTGCAACAATGATGTTGCAACTCCTGGGACTACCTACTTTAATTTTATCAACCCAGTAGTCCGTAAAAAACTTGGAAGTGACGGTGCTATATGCACAAGTACTAGCTCTTACTACACGCTGTCACTTGATCAACTGGCACAAATCCACTAGGAGCTCAATCCAACTTCTATGAGTTCTCAGAAGAAGTTTTTAACTATGATGGAAGGAAGCTAACTCAAAATAGGCCAATCTACTTGCAGAAAGAAGATGAAAGCTCAAAGGAAACGCAAACCCTAGCAAACCCTAGTTTTACCGACTAACCCTACATGTGCTAGAAAAGAGATGTAAACTACTGAAATGGATGCCATTGACTATTGAAAAGGTAAAATGCATGTGTTTAAGCTACTTCTGAAGAAAAATATGGAAAAATCATCCTTTTGTATTTTTGATCAATTTTATGCAGAATTATTATGCTTGTGTTTTAACTATTTGTGACTGTGCAGAGGTTTATTGGTGAAAGGAAATGGAGTGGGAGTTTGCAGGAGGTTGGGAAGGTGTGGAGAGGACCTAAGGAGTCCATAGCACCCTTCTGGAGATTTCCACCACGATCAGACTTTGAAAAATCACTCACATGAACTTCTATAGGAGGTTGCAAGGGATCTACAGGAAATTCTACACGAAGTTCTATAGGAACAGGCCGAAAGTGGTTTTTAGAGGGTTGATGGTGAAAAAACGGTGGGAAAGTGGAAATTAAGGATGGATTGGGATGTTAAATGGTCTAGGATCTAGTAAATGAAACTCAAGACTGATGAAGATGGTTGGATTTGTTCAAAGATGAAGAAAGCAATGTTGCACAAAAATGTAAAAATTAGGGCAAGTTGGGAAAGTGTGGTGAATGAGGGATAGAAATCTTGAGCAGGGGACTAGAACAGGTTGTATGATGGAGGAAGGATAGGCTGGAGTGTCTTACAAGTGTTCTGCACATTACTTTCCAAAATTGATCCAAGCAAAGACTAAAAAACAGAGATTTATCTATTTTGACCTAATCTGGCCTAAAAACCAGAAACGTGATGAACAGAAGTTTATAGATAGGAAATCATGCAAGAAAGCTATGGAAACTAAGAAAGAACAGATCTAAGCATGAAAAAACAACTGATATCAACTTTTCCAACTCAAAATCTAACACTAGCGATTGCATTGGAAGGCAAAAACAGTGTTTTTGTGGCAGCAAGTGTGCCTTGGCCTCAATTCATGGTCCCAAGGAGGGAGAAAGGAGATCAAGGACTACTTGGTAGCCTTTTTGTGGATCTTTTCTGTTATCAAACTATCAAATCAACCTGAAGCATGAAAAACTAACTTAATCATTAAAAACAACCTAAGTAATGAAGCAAGATTTTAACCTAAATTACACAAATTATTCTATGAATGCAAGAAAAACACATAAAATTACACGAAGGAGGTATTGGCATTTGGGTTGGGCCCAACCCCAAGAGCTATAGCCTCCTAAGAAAGATCTGAGCTGGTGCAAAGCTGGATTCATCTTCACTAATCAAAAAATAATAGTTACATCCCAAAAATTGTTTACAAGAAGAAGCTCGAAAATGTGCTAATACAGGGCTGCACTAAAGTGCGAAAATAGACTAACAAATGACTAAAATATAACTAAAATCTGACTAACAAAACTGAGGCCCTAAGCCTTCTTATTTATACAAATGGAGACTCCCAACAGTCCTCCTAAAATTAAGGAACTTGGCTTCCTAGAACTGAAGATAACAACAGTCCTACTTGACTTGCTTGGTTGCTCCTTGGAAAGTGGACCTTTGTGCTCCGAGTTCTATTGGAGAATTCAAGGTAAGGGCTCATAAATGAAGGGAACACCCTCCTACAAATCCTCTCCCTTGTTCTTCCATGAATTTGGCTACCAAATGTTCATTAAACCTTTGATTTTGTCTCAAAATTGACCAAAAATCTACATAAAGCACACATTAGACTTTTTGGCATAATGACTAACCCAATTCACTCTATTAGAATAAATATGATTAAAAACATGCAATAAACTAATGAGAATGGTGGATTAAGTTGAATTAGGAGGCTAAATGAGCCCATATAATTACCCATTTCTGGGGCTCATCATCACCCCCCTACTGAAGGTGTTGCTCATCCTCTGAGCAACTAGTCTATCTCCTCATCTTTGATAGCCCTGGTGGCCTCCCTATCATCCCAAGATTCTGATCTGGTCTACTGATGTGTGCCATAAAATTCTGCCTTCTTGTCTATGTCCTTCCACTGCTCCTCCTATTCTGCTTGTTTGAATTCTTGTGCTTTTCCTGGCCTTGAAATGCATGGAGGCCTGCCTTTTTCTCTTCTCTATTTTTCCTTCTGCTTGAATGTCTGGTGCTTCCTCATTACTATTCTTCTCAATTCCTTCGGTTTGCTCCTCCTCTTCACTGATGGTTTGCTTCTACGTTGCAAGGCTTCTATTGCCCAACTGGTCATGCAGGCCATTTTGGCTTCTTTTTCTTATAACTGCTATTTTAAAATATGCACTTTCCTTGTCTGTTGGAGGACTTTCTTGCTACTACTACCCTGCCAAAATGGACAACCTATGTCCCTTATGAACTTCCTGTAGCTGTAATATTTTACCACTTTCTATGTGCCTTACCATGGTCAACTCTCCTCTTAATTCCTTTAGCCTATCCTCCATGTGGTGTTGAGTGCTTCTTTTTGTGTTTTAACCAAAAAAAAAAAAAAATGCTCAGGTGAGAAAAGCAGGCAAAGCTGAAACAGAGGATAGCTTAATTCTATCTTTTCCTGAAACCAGATAAGGGATTTCCCTTGTGCTTCCCCTTACAACATCAAATGGCAATAATTCCCCTATTTTAAACTGTTGTCATCCTGAATTTGATTGTCTGTTTATGAAAATTTTTTTTTTTTTTTTTTACAGAATAGAGCATAAAGACACATGTTCTTTTCTCAGCACATAAATAGATATCCAAATTGGGTTTTTCTTCACCCACATACAGGTTGGCCTCTACTACTGCATGTATCTTCCTTACAGGAGAAATTGAAAAATGATAAGGAGATTTCGGATGCAGAGAAAGAAAGAAACTGTGTAGAATTAGTGAAATATGCAGGCAGACTTTCACTTTTTTTCAATGTACAGGCAGACTTTTACTCTCTTTGTCAATCTAATGCCGTGTTCAATTCACCACCTTACTTCAAACAAATCATGCACAGAGAATTTTTCCCGAGCCTACCTCGTTTTGAGCTTGAAATTCGATGAAAATCCTGGGTTTTCTTTTTGCAGGGTTGTTCTCTGCCTTTCCTGTAGAAGCCTTCTTGTAGAAGTCACCCGGCTCCTGTAGAATGAAACTGTGCTTCTTGTAGAGCCCGATATGCGGGAGATTTTTGAAAAATGGCAAAGAACGACTAGTTCGCTGCTGTGGAGGTGGTATAAAGCTTGCTGCAGCTACGGAGACGGTGGTAAAATGGAAACAAAGGTGGTGATAGTATTTCAAAGAGGAGTTCTTACGGCTGTTTATGGAGACTTCCGTTGATGGAGGGTGAGCTGGCCAAGTGTACGTTGGCCCCATGCAGACCGTTGGTCTCCACTACAGTTCTATTATGAAACTGTAGGTTTTCTGCCTGTTAATCACTTGACTTCATTGGCGCTTGAGTTCAAAACATCTGCCACTGCCTGTTTTTTTAATTTCTCGTGAGTTGACTAGACACGTGTGTTGTATGATCTCCGGCTAAGTGTTGTAGAACTGGCTGAGGGTGTCTAGTTAACTGGCCACCTTTCTGGCTTAATCCAACCATTTCACTCGTTTATGAAGTTTCGAATCATACAGATGCAAATAGAGGAACTGGTTTAGACACTTACTCGTAAGTCGAATGTGTTTACTATGAGATGATGTGTTGCTGCATGCTAATATTCAATTACTCCATGCCTATATCCCTTCTGCTATATGATTTTTGTTGTCTGATGTGTGTCTATTTTTCTTGTGCATGTATCCTCTAGCTGGATCTAAACTGCAGAAGTCTGTTTCAACCTTCATATTTTCACCCTCATGCTGCTGATGCTAGATTTTTGCAGGACGACTTGTTTTGTCCATAGCTCCCAAACGATAGCCTGTATTGACCTGAAACTTTTTGAGCATATTTCTATCATCATTATCCACCTCCCATAGAAAAACTGTGGTCAATGGATGCACGGATTTTGAGAAAAACTGAAAATGGCTAAAGGTGACACAGGTCAATTTCTTGGAAACCGTGCACTAGAATTGGCTGAAATTGCTTGGGCAGGTTACTATCACGCATATGCATCTCCCCATGAAACAGGTTTTTAAATGGATAGACGGATATGAGGAAAATGCAAAAATGGCTGAAAGTGATGAAGGATAATTTCTTGGAAACCATGCACTGGAATTGGCTGAAATTGCTTACGCATGTTGCCATCATCCCTATACAACTCCCAATGAAACAGTTTTTTAAATGGATGCACTGTTTTCAAGTTATGGAAAAAACAAATTTTTGTTCTATGTATTTTTGTATCAGAGCATTCTGCAGTTTTTGAAAAAATGATCTTGGGTTGTAATGCAAACTTGGAATTGATGGAAGAGGGGTTTGAAGACTGTAGGAGGATTTATAAACCCTTTATGAAGCTTCCCTGTTCCTCAAACTGATTTTGAAGTCCATTTCTAGCTCTCTGTAATTTCTACAGGATCCTCTTGTAGAAAACACAGTTTTCATAAAAGAAGCACAATGAGGTGGAAAGGATGTCAAGAATGATGGAGAAGGGTGAGGGAAGGTAGGATAGGTGCTGTTATTGATTTCAGAGTTTTCTTGGCACTTACTGCTGCTTCCTGAAGTTCTCCTGCAGACCTCCAATACAACTAAAAATTCATTTTTCATTTTTCTTTTTTTTCAGTTTTTTTTTTGAAAACAACTAGGGTGCCTCAAGGAGGTTTTCACCCTAATTGTCTGCCCTGGGTGCCTCCAAGGGAGGTTTTCACCCAAGGATCTTATTCCCTTTTTATTTTCTCTTATTTCTAGCCCATTGACTACCTCATGGAGGTTTTCAATCAATGAGCCAATCTTAGGCGCCTCCGAGGAGTTTTTCACCTTAGATTTTTATTTTTCTCTTATTTTTCATTTTTTCCCCTTTTTTTTCTACCCTACTCTACTTGAAAAACAAAATCATTTTCAAGTATAAGAATATTTCCAATGGAGCCATCTTCACATCGAGATGATAGACAAAATGATGTGGAGGCTTGAAATGCATGCTTTGATAGGTATCCGGATTTCAGAGACCAAGTGATTTGACTTTGAAGGGATCAAGCATAGTTGAGGAAGAGAGGGATGCTGCACCTTAGTGACCATCTGGAACCATATCTCAATATGGCTGTGATGTCCTTGGCCTTTCTACTGATCTAGATCATTCTTCATGTCTTCTTCTACCATGACCTTCATATCTTCCTCTTTTTTCTGATTTTTCTCTTGAATACATGGAGGATTTGATGGTAACCATGAGGGAGCTCTCTCGATCTCTAATTTTGATGTCTTCTCTTCATCAAGTGCAGCCCATGGTCCTTTGATCTCCTCTTTTGAATCTTCTTTTTCTGGATGTGGTCCTTCAATTCTTGCAATACTCTTCCTGAGCTATGGTGAATATCATTGAGCTCAAGAGGAGTCATTTGGACATGTTGTGCCTCAGCGTTGTAATTGGGTTGAGCTACTCCAATGTGTGGGTTTTACAATGGTGGTACGAGTAGTTGAGTGGGGGTGTATATTTGAGACGGATGTGGATGGGGTTGTGGTTAGGTAGGTGGTTTCCCATTATATACTTGCAGAGCCTGCTTGTTATTTGGGTTCGGGTTCGGCTGAGTAGGTATTTAGGGTTGCCTTGGTGGAGCAGAAGGCAATGGTTGCGGTTGAGCAGGTGGTGGAGGCAAAGGAGCGGGAGGAGAGTTGTACTGGGACCTCCACCCCTGATGAGGTGCATTCCACTGAGGTTGTGGCTGAGCATAGGAGTGAAATGGATTAGCAGTTGGTTGGGCATAATATGGAGATGTGAAGGACCAAGGAGGAGGTGTGGACCAGGAAGGATGAGCAGGGGGACCCCAAGAAGGCATGGAAGTGGCTTGATTGGGGTTGTAATAAGTCTGGTATGTCCCTTGCATTCCCTACTGGTAAGTTCTGGGTCCATGTGGCCTCCTTTGGTTCATGAAATAGAGTGGTTCAGTGGCCTCTTTGGCCCTCTGATATGCAGCTTTAATTCCGATCAAGGAAGGGCACTGATTTGTAGGATGGTCTTCTTCACAGACAAAACACACTTCTACGGAGTGCAATGGACATTCGTTCCTAGGACGCTTTCTAATGCACCTGGGACAAAAGATAGCCAAAGCCCTCTTGGATTCCTCTTGCTTCCTTTAGATCCACAAGGTATCCATTTGCATGGCAATAGTCTGTCTCATCTCGCTCTTGAAATCTTCCCACATGTTTCCAATTTCACCTTCAATGGATGAGTTGGAAGAAAAGGTACTGCTCCCAACATTTATGTTTTCAGCCATTTGCTCTAGAGGAATGTTTTCTTCTTCTTCTCCCTTATAGGTTCTTCAATTATGTCTTGTTGTCCACCTAAGGGTTCTTCTTAATCATAGCCATTGAAGAAGAGAGAAGACTGGCTGTGCGAAGCAGTGGAGGTGTTGTGCAAACATTTTTCTGAATTATCTCTACTCCTGCAAGGCATGAAAGGAAATCTTTTTGGTTGATTTTTGTTTTTTTTTTCTCTGCTTGTACCTGCAAAACTGAAATTGATTGAACTGCAACTAACTAAAATCTATCTTGCTGAAATAAAAATGTAGAAATGAAATGAAAGCAGGAAAGGACTAATCTATTTTGCTGAAATGAAATTGTTGAATTGAAACGAAAGCAGGAAAGAACTAATCTATCTTACTGAAATGAAATTATTGAATTGAAATGAAAGCAGGAAATACTAATCTACACTTGTTGAAATGAAATTGTGGAATTGAAATGAAAGCAGGAAATGGTCTAATCTACTTTTGCAGAATTGAAATGAAACAACTACTCTACTCTTGCTGAAATAAACTACTTTAGCAGAAGGTTGTAGTGGAAAATAGAAGAAAAGCAATAATCACAAAATACTCTGACGCTTCCCCGGAAACGATGCCAAAAATATGGTGAGTTCTAGTATTGCAACAACAATACTGCAACTCCTGGGACTCCCTACTTTACTTTTATCAACCCGGTAGTTCATAACAAACTTGGAAGCGACGGTGCTATATGCACAAGTACTAGCTCTTACTGCAGGCCGTCACTTGCTCAACTGGCACAAGTCTGCTAGGAGATCAAGCAAACTTCTATGAGTTCTCAGAAGAATATTTTGGCTGTGATGGAAGGAAACTAACTCAAAAGTGGCTAGTCTACTTACAGAAAGAAGATGAAAGCTCAAAGGAAGCACAAACCCTAGCAAACCCTAGTTTTACCGACTAACCCTATATGTGCTAGAAAAGAGATGTAAACTAATGAAATGGATGCCATTGACTATTGAAAATGGAAAATGCATGTGTTTAAGCTACTTCTGAAGAAAAATATTGAAAAATCAGCTTTTTGTATTTTTGAGCAATTTTATGCAGAATTATTATGCTTGTGTTTTAACTATTTATGACTGTGCAGAGGTTTATTGGTGAAATGAAATGGAGTGGGAATTTACAGGAGGTTGGGAAGGTGTGAAGAGGACCTAAGGAGTCCTTATCACCCTTCTGGAGATTTCCACCGCGATCAGACTTTGAAAAATCGCTCGCATGAACTTCTACAGGAGGTTGCAAGGGATCTACAGGAAATTCTACAGGAACAGGCCGAAAGTGGTTTTTAGAGGGTTGATGGTGGAAAAATGGTGGGAAAGTGGAAATGAAGTATGGATAGGGATGTTAAGGGGTCTAGGATCTGGTAAACGAAGCTCAGGAGTGATGAAGATGGTTGGATTTGTTCAAAGATGAAGAAAGCAATGTTGCACAAAAATGTAGAAATTAGGGCAAGCTGGGAAAGTGTGGCGAATAAGGGAAAGAAATCTTGAGCGGGGGACTAGAGCATGTTGTATGATGGAGGAAGGATAGGTTGGAGTGTCTTACAGGTGTTCTGACATTACTTTCCAAAACTGATCCAAGCAAAGACTAAAAAAAAACAGAGATTTATCTATTTTGACCTAATCTGACCTAAAAACCAGAAACATGATGAACAGAAGTTTATAGACGGGAAATCATAAAAAAAAACTATGGAAACTAAGCAAAAATATATCTAAGCATGAAAACACAACTGATATCAACTTTTCTAACTCAAAATCTAACACTATCAATTGCATTGGAAGGCAAAAACAGTGTTTTTGTGGCAGCAAGTATGCCTTGGTCTCAATTAATGGTCCCAAGGAGGGAGAAAGGAGATCAAAGAATTCTTGGTAGCCTTTTTGTGGATCTTTTCTATTATCAAACTATCAAATCAACGTGCAGCATGAACAACTATCTTAATCATAAAAAACAATCTAAGTAGTGAAGCAAGATTTTAACCTAAATAACACAAATTATTCTATGAATGCAAGAAAAACACATGAAAGTACACGAAGGAGGTACTAGCACTTGGGTTGGGCCCAACCCCAAGAGTTACAGCCTCCTAAGAAAGATCAGATCTAGTGCAAAGCTAGATTCATCTTCATTAATCAAAAAATAATAGTTACATCCCAAAAACTGTCTACAAGAAGAAGCTCGAAAATGTGTTGATACAGGGCTACACTAAAGTGCGAAAATAGACTAACAAATGAATAAAATCTAATTAAAATCTGAATAAAAAAATTGAGGCCCTAAGCCTTCTTATTTATAAAATGGAGACTCCCAACAGTCCTCCTAAAATTAAGGAACTCGGCTTCCTAGAACTGATGATAACAACAATCCTACTTGACTTGCTCAGCTGCCCCTTGGAAAGTGGACCTTTGTGCTTTGATTTCTGATGGAGAATTTGAGGTAAGGGCTCATAAATGAAGGGGAAACCCTCCTACAAATCCTCTCCCTTTTTCTTCCACAAATTTGGCTACCAAATGCTCATTAAACCTTTGATTTTGTCTCAAAATTGACCAAAAATCTGCATAAAGCACACATTAGACTTTTTGGTATAATGACTAACCCAGTTCACTCTATTAGCATAAATATGATTAAAAACATGCAATAAACTAATGAGAATGGTGGATTAAGTCGAATTAGGAGGCCAAATAAGCCCATATAATTACCCATTTATGGGGCTCATTAGGTCCCTCTCAAGGCTTGGGAGAGCTGTAACGAGGGAAGTGTAATGTTGGGAGGCAAGATGACTTCCTGTCCATAGACGAGGAAGTATGGGGAGTTTCCTAATGCTACATTTGGGGTGACCCTATCAGCCCAAGGGGCTTTTTCTAGGGCGTGGTGTCATTTCTTCTGGTTGTCAGCGACAGATTTACGGATTATGTGGATGAGATTTTTATTTGAGAACTCTGCAACTCCATTTCCCTGGGGGTAATAGTTTGATGCATGACTTATGGGAATTGATTTATTGGTAGAAAATTCAATCAATTTTAGTGATGAAAAGTAAGAAGCATTATCAAATATGAGAGTGTCAGGGATGCCAAACCTATTGATAATAAACTTCTCAATAAAAGATATTACCTCATCTTTGTTAACCTTCCGAAGTGGGATGGCCTTGGTCCATCTGGTGAAGTAGTCAGTTGCCATGAGTATATACTTATGTTGTTGTGAAGATTTTGGAGTGATCTCACCTATGACATCTAGGCCCCATTGCTGGAACGGGCAATAGATCATAACGGGCCTGAGGGGAACGACTGGCTTTCTTTCTCGCCCTACAGCAATTTGACACACCCTGCATTTTCGAGCATAGGCATGTGAGTCTCTGAACACTGTGGGCCAATAATACCTAGCTATTAATATTTTGTGAGCAGTGGTCTCTTTGCCATAATGACCACCTGCTGCGTCATCGTGCATTTCTTTCAAAACATGATCAGCATCATCCTTTTCCAAACACCTTAGCCAAAATCCATCATAATTTTTTTCTGTATAATATGTCATTGGCCAAGTGATACTGATTAGATTTTAATATGAGTGCTCTCCTTCGTGATGAATCCATGTGCTTAGGGCATGATCCTCATGTTAGATAAAAGCGTATGTCATAATACCACGACTCAGGGACCAAAGGGACTTCCAACATTTCGCACTCACACATCAGCATTTTGTTAGTGCATCCGGGTTCCTCCCTGAATTCTACTTGTGCATCCCATGTGCTCTGTGCTTCTGGTTCTTCCGATGCCCCTTTTTTATCCGCTAATGATTTTATCATGAGCTTACACAATCCCTGCCCTCGAACTATCTTTGCTGGCTTAATCTCGAGGTTGTATTCTTGAAGAGCGGTTATCCAATTCCCTCTCCATTCCCCCATCTCCCTCTGCACAAAGAGGGATCTTACAGCAGGGTGGGGGACGATTACTTTAGTCCTGGCCTTTAATAAATAAGGGCGGAAATGTTTCACAGCTTTAAAAACTACAAAACCTTGTTTCTCCACATCTGGGTAGTTCAGTTCTGCTCCCTGAAGATTAGAGCTCATATAAGAAATAGGGACTTCATCGTCGTTGTCATTTTTTTGGGTGAGGATTGCGGCATATGAAACATCTGAAGCGAAAGTGTACAGGAGGAATTCCTTGTCAAAATTGGGGCTAACCAATGTAGGAGCTTCTGCAATGGCCTCCTTAATTCACTAAAATGATCTCTTAGCTTCATCACTCCACCTATACACAGCGTCTTTCTTCATCATTAGCTGAATGGGATGCATTATTTCTACGAAACCTGAAACAAATTTTATAATGAAATTAAGTTTCCCGTAAAAGGATTGCATTTCCCTTTTACTTGGGGGGTCATATTCTCATGATGGTCTCTATCTTTCAGGATCAATAATAACCCCTTCTTTAGAGAGGAGATGACCCAGTAGTTTCCCTTCTGTAACTGCGAAAATGCTCTTCTTGGGATTCAACGATATTTCGTACCTTCAGCATCTTTCAAAAATCTGTTTCAAGTGATAAACATGATCCCTTTTGTGATATGAATACATAGTAATGTCATCCATGTAAACAACTACTGATATGTTAATCAATCCTCAGATTGCTATGTCCATAGCTCTCTAAAATGTGGCGCCCGCATTAATAAGTCCAAACGGCATCTTGCAATATGCGTAAGTGCCTCATTTAGTGTTGAAGGTTGTCTTAAGCTGATCTCCATTCGCCACCAACACTTTATTATATCCCGAAAACCCATCCAATAGGGACAACATTTCAGACCCAGAAACACGTTGAAGAATGTGTTCCATAGAAGGGACATGATAGTTATCTTTCTACGATTCTTTGTTCAAGTTTCTGAAATCGATACACAACCCAATGTCCCCATTTTTCTTTCTTATTGGCATGAGATTGGCTACCGAGTGGGTGTGCCTAACAGGAAAAATGGCTTTTCCGTCTAGCATTTTGTTTAATTCTTTCTTCACCAATAGTTCCAAGCTTGGATGCATTTTGTGAAGCTTTTGTTGGTAGGACTTGACATCCTTTTCCAAAGGAATTACATGCTACATAACACTGGTATCGAAGGTTTTTAAGTCGCCATATATCCATGCAAAGACATCCTTGTACCCTTTAAACAGCTTAACAAATGAATCCTTTTCTTGTGGAGAGCATCCCAAGCCCAAATTAACATTTTTTGGGTCTTCCTCGGTTCCAAGGTTGACTAACTCATACTTCATGGATGAGCTATGCATTTTTCAGTTAGTTGGCTTCTTAAATTTATCATGCAGGTCATGAAAGTGCTCCATCTTGACAACTGACTTGGCGATTATATTGGGCTGATCATTTTCCTCATCTTCACTCCCGCTCATAAGTTTGTCATGCTCTATTTCATCAATGACTGCATTTTTGAATGTTTTTTCGCAATGTAGGAACTCAAGCATTTGCTCATCATCTTCGAACACCTGCCAATTCGAGATGTTATCAGGCACGGATGGTTTGAAAATCAATTCAATATAATATTTATTCTTGTTTAATATAAGATCAAGCACAAGTTTCGCAGCCATACCAGCCATCAGATCAGCGTCTCGGTTTTGCCCTCGAGGTATGTATGTGATATTGAAAGAATCAAAACTGTCAATTAAGCTCCATACCTCATGTTGGTATCTTACCAGGTGTGGCGAATTGCAATGTATCATTTTCCTTACCTTGTCCACAATTAGTTGTGAGTCACCAAAAACTTTAAGATTTTTTACCTTCATATCAATGACATTTTTCAGGCCCTGCAGCAAGCCTTCATATTCTGTCGTGTTGTTGGTGCACGTGAACTCCAATCGGTTGGCCATCAAATGTTGGTTCCCTTGCAAGTCAATGAGAATGCTCCCAGCACTTGCACCTTCAAGGCAGTTAGAGCCATCAAATTAGAGTGTCCAAAATATAGAATCTATTGTTACATCAAATGACCTGCTTCCTATGAAATTAGTTCTATCATCTACTATATTACAGGGTGGCTCATTAGTTGGACTACGGGGGAGAGCTTCCAACTGTGTGTTTATTTCAGTTTCTTCAATTGTCTCTTCATGGAATTCTCCAAAACAGGTTTCTGTGGCACAAACGTCGAAACTATAATTCCCAAGGATAGAGTTGGTAAACATTACAAGTTCATTCGCGTCATTTAATTCTGTCACTATGTACTTCATGTATCTTTCTCAATCAACTCTCAGCATATCACCTTTTCCCTTCTGAGGCAATAAGAGATGGGACCAATCAGTTCAGAAATGCCCATTCAGATTTGCTGACCAGTCCCTACTAAGCAGCATTCCATATGCCTCAGGTATGTTGACTATCACTATGTCAATGACTGGTGTGTATTGTGGTTTGGTAGCCATCTGAATCAGCACATCTTTCAATTCTCCAATTACTTTCAGGTTCGTTCTGTCCAGTTGCATAATTCGAGTTCCAGTTTTCTTGGGCATTGCATGCAATATTTTAGCAACAACGTACGGCATAATAGTGGACAAGGCACCGGAATCTACCAGGAAATTGTATACATTCATGTTGAAGATTTCAAATGTGATAAGCAAAGGTGGAGTCATGGATTTTGATTTCCTTCCTATCATGGTTGCACTAACATCTGTTTGATTCATTTTTGACAGAGTGGCTTCCATGGCTGATGGCGTTTGGGTTGTGCTGGGGTATTAATAGGTCTAGATGCTGACTTCTTGGTTTGGCTACTCGGATTGGTGGGAGATTTGCAATTTTGTTCATTCATAGCTTTCAAAAGAAGATCTCTTTGTTGTGTTAACTTTAAAAAATCGATGTGATATTAGCTTGAGATTTCTTAAGATCATCCACAATGTTGTAATCAATGTTATAAATAGGGTAGGGCAAAGTAAACATACCTGTTTTTCCATTCTTAGGTGGGATTTTACCATTCCAAGTCACCTTCGTTGCATTTGGAGATGTATTATCTTTCTGTGGACAATTCAAAACTGGAGTACTCTTGGAATCACCACTAGGTCTACCCTTCTCAACAGGAAGTTTGGGAGTGGATGCCTTCAAAGAAAGAACATGTTTCTTTGCCTGGTCTACAGGCTTCATCATGCCCGCAAGTGGCCCTTTACTTTGTGTGTGGATTTCATTAGTGTGGATTTCTGTTGTACTATCTCCTTCGTCGTCATTGTTCTCATTTGTATAGAAATCCCATAGTACATTGATTTGAGATTCCTCATCCAAGGGATCTTCTACTTGGTACTTTTCCTCATTTTCTTGTTCTGGCTCCAGCTCCACTATAGGTTCTTCTTTGGTAAGGAGCGATCCGATAAGAGCCAACTCTTCCATATTTAAATTCCCTTCGTTAGGTGGAGTAGGCAACGCAAGTTGGCCATGACCACCTTCTATCTTCTTACGATAGAAAGGTTTGAATGATTTTCTGTTGTTATAATCTCCTCCATTCCCATTTGTACTCCCTCCATAATTCATTTTCATATCGATGACTGTGTTCGTCAATTTCTTAATGATCCGATGCAAACCTTCCACATATGTGGTATCCTTTTCTTTGACCTCAGCGACTTTGTTATCACTCCCATTATTCTTCTTAGATGACTGAGAGGCTTTCTTTTGTTCGGTTGTATGATGACATGTTGTGAGACTGATCATTTCATTCTTGACTTTTACTGCTTCATTGATAGCACCTTGTAAGGTTTGTGCGTTACTCCTCTTGACCCACATCGTAGTAGGGACAGGGAGAGAAATGATGTAGAATTCCATGAGCACCTCATCAGTAGGTCTAGCGTTAGCCGGGATTCTGTTGAGCAAAGTGTTGAATCGGATGTTAAAATCCTTGACCTTTTCTTTGGCTTGCATTTTTAAATGGGATAGTTCTAAAACTAAGGCCACAGGCATCTTATCATCGCTAAACTTGTCTAAGAAGGCCTGCTGAAAGGCACCCCATGAGGTGATCGATCCTATTCTCAAGCTAAAGTACCATGTGGAGGCCGCACCAATCAGGGTAAAAGGGAATAAGCGACACACTACATCTTCATCTGCTACCCCCAACATGTGCACGGCTAGGAAGAAAGAGTGAATATGGTTATCAACAATATCTCCCCGCTCAGGGTCAAATTTAGGCAATACTCTTTTTGCATTCTTGGGTAAGGCATGCTGCTGCCCAGGTACCGCTACAACATCCTGTGCAAGCCAGGGAGGGAATGCTCCCGGAGGAGGTGGGGGTTGATTCCCACATGGACGAGGCAGTAGAGGCAGATTCCCACCCGGAGGGGGCGGTGGAGGTAGATTCCCACCTGGAGGGGGAATGTTATCCATATTATGGATAGGGAGGTTCTGGTTGAAGGTTTCTTTGAGGCGTTATTTGTTAGGATTTTCCAAATCAGGCCAGGGATTACCTTTAGAGGGGGAATCCTTAAGAATTTCCTCCCAAGGAGTGTCAATACTTTGCAAAGACTCTAGCACAATATCTTCAAGAGAAGGGGTTGCAGATGTCTCTTCACTTATGGGAAAGACCCTTGGCTTTCTTTTAGTTGTCAGAGGTAAAGAGTGAAAGATGGGGAGCTGAGAGAGGGAACAAGCATAAGCCCGAGTAAGTACTCTGACTAGTTATTCCTGAGTGATAAGATACTCCCACAGTCTCTCTTCTTTGGGTGACCCAAAAACAGGACTTAGAGGGATCTCTGCTTCTTCGAAATGAGGCTCTTCTAAAGGGGCAGAATTATCTTCTCGACCTTTACGATCCATACATTAATCTTTTCGAATCCATGCACAACATTTATAGATGAAATCATGAAAATCTGTGGATGGTGGTTCAGGCTTTCCTTCTAGTGCCAATTTTGTTGACACTACGAATTTTCGTGTGCTAACAAAGGGGAACCAACCCAATCACAAACCCCGATTAGATCTGCTTTTGTTTGGAATGGCTAGTTCCGACGGGTTTTAAAGGATCCCGTAAACTGTTATAGGTGATGAAAGATTGCTCCCCGTAGAAGGCTTCCATTAAATCAATAAAAGAAACAACTAACCTATATGTATCAAATCCTATCTATACTGATTCTACATACTCATGCTAGCCCTAACTCTTCTAATCTATTCTGCAGGAGCATAATAAAAGAGATTAAACATCATATATGGATTCCAAGTCCAAATGAATCAATTAATGAATTCACCAATGAACAAGACTGTATTTAAGCTTGATTGCAATCTAACTACTCATACAAGAATACACATTCTTGTTCCTACAAACGATAATTGCAACTGATGTTTAATATAGCTTCGAATCGGAGACCCCCCATGAGTTAACCATGATAATGAATTATATTTGAATAACCAAGACTAATCATAAGCTATCTGTTATCACCGTGCACAAAAACAAAACTTATATACCTCATGCTAGTCACAACACCTTGATTCCAAACATGAAAGAAAAAGGGAAATGAATCTGAAAACGGGCTTCTTCTTGACTGAAACAGTCTTGTTTATTAGCATAATAAAATTGACCCCTTTCTGCCAAAGAAATTCCTCCTCCCATCTCTGGAGGTAATATTTATGCAAAAAAAGATTGGCCCTCTGTCTCCCCCCCCGAATTTCCACCTTCCTCCCCTTTTAAATATACAAATTAAAATATACAGACGTAGAATGGTTTATGAAACTGCTGACACATCAAGGTCACATTTGCTAGAGCATTCTATTTCCTGGGGGGAATGAATGGATGCCGATGGAAAGGAAAATGACTACGTGTCATCTCCTCATGATGAAACTTGGGACAACATCATTTTGGAATACACAGGTAACGCATGGAAACCCGACCGTGAACGCCTAAGGCCAGATCTTAAATAGAGTACACCTGCATATATATATTCTTCGGATCCGCTTATGCATCTTTTACCCGGAGCCATTCTTGATGCTTATGCATCCACTCTTTGACCTTGCTTGCCTTCTCTTGGTCCTCGCCTGCAGAAATAATCAACATCAGCTATGCTTATGAAAATATGATAGAAATGCCTAAAAACACAAATCTTTCTCTCAATAAAACTTTTATAAAATCAAAAGGAACAAGTGTGAAAGAATCGGCCCTTGGTTTAGCCAAGGTTGCGATACGATCAAGTCGCAATCACACATCGCAACAGGCAGTCATATGAAACATCACATCTGGTCCCGCTGATTGTGATCTGCGATTGGTCAGACCCGAAAATATATGTGTTGCATTTAATAATCTCGGTGGGTCTGCCATATCGCATCACGCTTTATGCATAAACGCTGGGTTTCGCTAATTGTGATTTGTGATTGGGGAGCAAACCCGAAATCATATGTGTTATGCTTAATAGTCCCGTCGAGTCCGTTGTATCGCATTGTGCCTTATTTATAAGCTTTGAATTCTGCCGATTGCAATTTGTGATGGAATTTGGACCCGAAATCATATGTGTTGCGCTTAATAATCTCGGTGGGTCTGCCATATCGCGGAACGCCTTATGTATGGGCCTTGGGTTCCACCGATTGCAATTTGCAATGGAGGAGTAGACAAGCGATTGCAATAAACGATGTAATGGCGGACCCGAAAGGATATGGGTGTGGTTAATTGAATTTAAAGTCTGGAAGGTCCTCGCTTATTGGATGCAAAAGAGGAAGGCGCAGTATGACTGCAGAAATTGAGAGATTGTGATAGAGATAAAGGCAAGCATCGAGAAATGTATAAAGACCAGAAAAGCATGGAAAGGGTAAGTTAAATATGCTTGTAAATTATTTCTATTACACAAGTGTTATAATAGAAATAAA